>CM060381.1:12134940-12734940 GCA_030545235.1 Helianthus tuberosus
AATAAGTGCTCAATAACAATTTTCAGTTAATTAATCAGTCATTTTGCAAACCTGAAAGAAACTAAACTGGAAAGATTTGTAGGATATGTTTGAGCAATCATACTTTCGTTCACCAAGTTGTATTTTTCTTAGATTATGACTTTGATCAATACAATAATTCTTAAACGTTCAGTTAGAAATTATGGCCTAAGTTGTATTGTGATTGTCCATTGCAGAGTAAATTTCCTATTTATAAAAAAGGGCAGTATTAACATATGAATTACTAGAGGTGTGAAATTCTGACACAACCCGAAAACATGACCCGGACCTAACACAAAATTCACGGGTTTAGGTTTAGTTCAAACGGGGTCGGGTCAGTTTGAGGTCAAACCCGCGAACCCGTTTAGCTAAACGGGCCGAGTTCGTGTCAACCCGGTTAGCTAAACGGGCCGGGTTCATGTCAACCCGGTTGGGTAGGCGGGTTGACCCATTTAACCCATTTATATTATATTTTAAATTTTTTACAATATGCTTAATGTAATAACTTAAATTGGGTGTGTATTATATATGTTTTTTAGAAGCTTATGTCTTGGTTATGGTTTTTGGAGCCGGGGGTCTCACTGGAAGCAGCCTCTCTATCCCCTGGGATAGAGGTAAGGCGTGCCTACATCCTACCCTCCCCAGACCCTATCAATAGCTTCGCTATATGTGGGATTATACTGGGTATGGTTGTTGTTGTTGGGTGTGTATTATATGCCATAATTATAACTTCAAAAGAGATTGACATACAATTTTATAAATAAAATGTAATTGTATTATATGCATTTGTGTGTTTTTTTAGTAAATTTTGATTTTAATATATTAATTTGAGAAACAAATTAAAAAACTCAGGTTGACTGGGTCGTGTTTGGGTCAACCCACGAATATTCGGTTGTGTTCGGGTTCATATGTATGACACAATTTTCGGGTTCGGGTTGAACCCGCTAACACGACCCGTTTAGCACCCCTATGAATTATAAAAGAATCGAACAAAGTAGGCATATACTACTGTAAAGCACTAACAAAAAGAAAACAAAAACAATAAAATGATCTAATAAAATGATATATCAATGAGTTTTTTACTTTGCGTGCTATGATCTAATAAAATGATATAATAAAATGAATCGAACAAATAGCCATACTGAAATTGGTATGTTAACCTGTTGTTTTTACTTTGCGTGCTATGATCTAATAAAATGATATATCAATGAGTTTCTAATAAACTTACTCTAGGCCTGTTGATCACCGTTTCACTTGTAATTTGTGAAACAAACTCTGCAACAGCTGCAGCAGCACATTCTTCAGTTTTTTCACGAGTCATTCCACATTTAAGATTCTTTTCTGAAATTTGGAACGAATGATCCCCGTTTTGAATAACATGTAAAGCGTTTAAAGCCTTTAATTTACTCATAACCACTTCTAACAATTGCAGAGAACAGTGAACGTCATTGCTACCCTACAGCAAACAAAAAATGCAAGAAAAAGAGCATGTTAATTTAAAACTGTGGTAATGCATCAATAACTTTAGAGGACAATAAACATAAAGGTTCATTGTTTTACCTGTACAAACATAATAGGAACTGTAAGTTGTAAGAGGGGTGCATCGTGAATAACTCCTGTTCTGCCCTGCAATAATATCTAATGTGTCAAATACCATTTTACCTATGTCATCGAGCAGTTTAGTAGCAAACCTTAAGCGGGTATCCCAAGCATACTACAGCTGAAGCCACAATATCTTTCTCTGCAGCTACCAAACAACTGACTCTGCAACGGATCAAATAACATTGTTTTAGTGACAGTTTTAACGCAACTCACGATTAATAACAGTTTTAACATCTAACCGTTACCTTGAACCCAATGACTTTCCAGCCAAGATCAAGGGATGTTCGGGATACTTAGCAGCAACCTTTCGTACAATATCGGAGTGAAACCCAACCAGTGTTTCTGGCTTTGGTGCAGCCTTTCTCGCACCGTGAATGTCTGCAAGAAACCTAAATCAGTTACCCTAACACTGTGTATGAAACATGAATCTTATATCACAGCTTATATCAAAACTTACATGGGTAGTCAAACGTTACAACTTCGACAGCATTTAAAGCAGTGGCCAACAAGTTCCTCCATCTGCATAAAACTCAAGCCTGGTGTTCAATAGAAAGCTTGTAGTAAGAAAAAAAATAAATAAAAAATATGTGTAAATACATGTCCACATATTATAGGGCTGTAAACGAGCATAGCCAAGCTGGCTTGTTTGTCTTAATGAGCTGACATGTCAGGCTCGTCAAAAGCTCGAGCCGGCTCATTTATTTAGAAAAATAATAACTTGTTAACTTTTTGTATTTTTTACACACAATGATATATACATAAACCCAATAAACAATAAATAAAACAATCTTAAGGCTAACTGAACAGTAACTTAGGCTTGTAAACAAAAAAAGACAGTAATGACCAAGTTCTAATGTCTTTAAAACATAAAACAAATATATACCTTTTCAAAATCAATATTACTAACTAAAAACTATACCTTATCAATCTAATTTCTTTTGATAAAAAAATAAACCATTATATTAAAAATACCGGCTTTAATTTAAACAAGCCAAACAAGGGGGCCAACAAGCCAGCTAACAAGCTAGCCACTAACCGAACCTACCTTGACTCAGACTCGACTCATTTACAAAACAAGCCAAGCCGGCTGATTTCAAGCCAAGCTTTTTTCGAGCCTAATGCATTATACAGTAAAACCTCTATAACTTAATACTCGATAAACTAATAACCTCGATAAAATTAATAATTTGTCCAATCCCAACTTGGGACGAGTACAAAATTGACCCCAGTCAATAAAATAGTAAGATAATAACTTTTTTTGAAATCCTAGTGTATATATATTGGTCCCAACAAAACTATAAATTAATAATTACTAAAAGATTCCAAATTACGAGCCGCAGTTGACATATTCAAACTTGTTTTTGTTATTTATTTTTTAGTACCATGAACTAATTTTTTGTATTAAAAAACAAAAACTTGACAAATTCTTGAAATTCAATTAATTCGTGAATACACATTGGACTTGGAGTTAATTTATCGATATAATAATATTTCGCTAAATTAATAAAATATCTCGGTCCAATATTATTAATAATTTAAACATGTTTTACTGCAAAAAAAAAAAAAAAAAACCTAAGTGATCTTTATATTCAGTCTCTAAATTACAAAATTATAATCATCATAATATACTAAATCAAGTAAACTTGACAAAAATCATCATAATATACTAAATCAAGTAAACCTGACAAAAAAATATACACACATATTGCAAAATAAAAAAGTGAAAAAACCTGATCATCCAGTCGGAAGTTGAAGGAGCACCAGATCCATGAGCAAAGACGACCACCGGCGAAAAGCGATCGCTAAACTTCACTGACGAGGTTTCAGCTGTTTTGATCATCGGATCATGTTGTTCTAATTCGTTTCCCGTCGTTGTCAGAGACTTCGAATCCATTGCTCTGATCAAATGTAGGATCAAAGTTGATTGAATTACACCATTTTTCCTGCTTTTTTGGGGGAGAATTCGAAACCCTAATTTCTGGTCTGCCTGATTTTCGCGCCAAACGAGGTTGACTGGCAATGAATAGGGTTTTAAATTGGGCTTTTGGCCTTTTAAGAGTTAAAAGTAAGGCCCAATCAACTTTGTGGTAAAAAGGTAAAAAGAGAGTAAACTATAGTTTTACCCCTGTCGTTTGGATGCTGACACTCTTACCTTCTATTTTTTAAACTTTTGCTATTTTACCCTTTGCGTCTGGTCAATTGCATCAATCTTGGACATTCTATCAAGTCAAAGTTACTCGACTGTTAATTTATGTGTGAATCGTTTGTTATACATGTTTGTGTGCACTGCTGGGAGCTAAAGCGCATAAAAAGTTTAAGTTTGAAACATTGTAAAGTCGCGTGTTGTGACGGTGATAGTGACGTAGTTAAGTCAGTAAAGAAAAACATATGAAGTTGTGACGGCTTGATTATTAAAGTCAAACATTGCGGTATATTCAGATAGAAAAGTTGCGTTGTTGTAATAATGAATATTAAAACTCATGAAAGCTTATTTGAAAAGATGTGCATCAAAGCTTATTTGAAAAGAAGTAAACATCGTTTTTAATTAAATTTATTACTCAACTTGATATACCACCAGACATATGTAAAGAAGTATCGAAGTAATTTTAATTACATACAAATCTATACTTTCTTTGTCTTTTCTTTTTTTGTTAATAACCTACTGTATAATTTGTGGCCTCTTGTCAAAATATACTTTGTGCCAAATATTAGGAAAATGAACTTTATTTGTTTTTATTTAAGAAACCAATGGGTGTTTGGGATTTTTCACACCAAAAAAGTCCTCTCACTTTTTTTCTGAAAAGCAAAAGGTTGTCTCAATTATTTCCATAATTTGGACCATTCAAGTTATCAACAATTATTCGATACAACTTGTAAATAAATTAATGTAT
Organism: Helianthus tuberosus; assembly: GCA_030545235.1. NCBI lineage: Eukaryota > Viridiplantae > Streptophyta > Magnoliopsida > Asterales > Asteraceae > Helianthus > Helianthus tuberosus. Next base: position 12,139,452 of record CM060381.1, read on the forward strand.
AATCTTTTTAAGGGAAAAGATAAAATATGAAGTTAATTTTGACTAGGAAGGATAGGAAGCCATAGGATTATGACATGTGACAAATTTTAAAATAAAGAGAAAGGGTATTTTAGTCAATCTCATCATTTCTTCTTCCTTCTTCTCCTCAGTTACTTCAAAACCCACCATCTCCAACCTTTTATTCACTTACTATCTCAATAATCACTACATTATAGTGTGATTTTCATCATCAATCAATGATTCAACCACCCGGATCAACGTGTTCTTCAGCTTTTTTTCGAAGAAAACCCAGTTTAATTTCATTCAAAATCTCGTTTTTTCTGGTGATTTTGAAGATGATTACTCGATTTGTTCGATTCAATTGCTGATAAGTGTTTCTATCATTTCAAATTTCGTCAATTGATGAAGAAACAGGCTTCGATCCATGTAAGAAATTCTTTAATTTCATTTTCACGATCTGGGTTTTTATTTAGTGATTGCGTTTTACGATCTTGGCGGGGGTCCGGGGGCGGCAGCCCCTGGTAGCGGGGTCCCAGGGGCAGCTGCCCCTGGCGGGGTCCAAGGGGCAGAGCCCCTGGCTGGGGTTGAATTGCTGTACTAAAAACGCATCATAAAAATTAATTTTCCAGAAATTGGCTCATTTCAAAGACAGTAATTCGTAGACAATTCAGACAGTTCACAGACAATTCACAGACAGTTCACAAACAGTTTTATGTGTCCATTGCGTTTTAGAAATAAGAGAGTTTTATGTGTTTTCTGGCTATTGCGTTTTAGAAAAAACACATTCTTAAGTATCTTTAGTCATTGCGTTTTAGGTAAAACACATTTTAGGTGTTTTCAGTCCATTGCGTTTTACAGAGAACACTTTCTTTTGTTTTTTAGGTTATTGCGTTTTAGAAATGAGACATTTTTAAGTGTTTTCTGACCATTGCGTTTTACAAATAAAACATTTTTCTTTGTGTTTTCTGGCCATTGCGTTTTACAAATAAGACATTTCTTTGTGTTTTTTGTGCATTGCGTTTTAGGTAAAACACTTTTTTACGTGTTTTCAGTCCATTGCGTTTTAGAAATAAGACATTTCTTTGTGTTTTCTGGCCATTGCGTTTTACAAATAAGTCATTTCTTTGTGTTTTTGGTGCATTGCGTTTTAGAAAAATGTCATTTTTTAGGTTTTTTTTTTCATTGCGTTTTACACAACTGGGTTTAAATTTTTTTTTTTAAATATTGCAATAGTATACTCGTTTTAAAGATAAAAAACGCTTGTTTTTTTGTGCAATTTTTATAAAAAAATAATGTTGTATGAAAGAGTTATTAACGTTTAAAAAATGTGGGGGAATTGGAGGAGAGAAAAACTATTGGCTTGGATTGACTAGAATGCCCTTGAACAAACTCACGCGCCTCTTTTCTTCTTTCAATTTCCCTGATTTAATCTTAGCCCTTGATTAACTTAATGGATGGTCAAGATCACTTACTAGCCAAATAAACTTCCTATTGTATCTCCACCCATCTTTTTAATACATAACCATTTAGAAAAAGGGTGGGATAAACCGCTACATAACCAACTTATGTTTTCATTGTAAAATCAAAAGATAAAAGCGTTTATATGTTTCTTATAATTTCCAACTTAAGCTTATCTATTAAACGCATCCTAGTGGGGTGTTCGTTCACAACACAAGTATAGTCTAAGGTACGGGATTGGTGCAAGGTCCCAAATTGTATTTGCAGTTCGGTAGAATTGTAGAACTACTCAAGTTTCTCTGACAGACGACATAGAAGCCCCTTCTCACATAAAAGAAACGCAAATGATCTCTATGGCACCGTGTGGGTTTATTTGAAGAATCCGCAATGAAAAAGTATTCAACAATAAGGCAACAACGGTGCAAAAAAATATTGTAGACATCAAGATTAACTCGTTTATGTGGTTAAAACATAGTGCTAAGAGTCATGCAATCAAATGGTCCTCTTTGTGTAATGTGTTTCTTTTTAATAACTTTATATGGCTGTATTTTTTGCGCTATCTCCTTGCTAGTCAAAGTATTTCATTTACGTCCACCGTTCAAAAAACTGTATCAGATTAGATGCATTATACATTATAAATGTATATATTGTTGTGTTATCAGTCATATATAAATGAGTTCTTGAATTTAAATAATATAAAGTTTGGAACATATCATTTGAGTCTAATATCCAAAAGAAAAGATTCATATTCTTGACAGTGAACAACTTATGTAACTATCTAAGTCCAAAAGTCTTGACTACATTCAATATAACAATAAGTGAACCATAAATTCTTGACATATCTTTGGAGATAAGGATACATCCTTTTCAAGCACTAAACAGAAACATCATATAATCTTAAGCTATACAATTGTAGCCAAACTTACACACACATACATATATGTATACATATGTGTGTATAAATATGCTACAAGCCTCTAGGTAGAAGTAGAACTAGATCTTAACTTAAGGAAAACAATGCTTCAACCAATTAACCTAGTAATATTATTTCAAGCATCAAGCTCTTGGTTCTTCTCCACCACCCTAACTTCCTTTGCAGATCTAAGCATATTGGCCTGAAACACAACAAAGTCAAACCTAAATAACCAGTCAAAGGAGAGAGAGAGGGGTTGACCTGACCTGAGCATCAGTGATTTGAACAGCAAAAGCATCAACAATGAACAAAGATAAGGTCTTGTGGTAGGATCCAGGCTCAAGTTTCTTAGCTAACAAGTCATCATGCTTCTTGGTCAAGTACATTTCCACCTCTCTTGCCCCGCTCTTTGTTCTACAACAAACAAACAACATGATAGATAGATATATAACACCATATATGTATGTATACATATGATGATGGTGAAATTACAAAACTGACCTATCAGATTGAAGACGCTCAAATTCAGGATCATAGTTCATGAAGACAAAATGCAGATGTTTTTGTCTGTTGTCACCCATTCTTGAATTGAGTAGGCAGCTTTGAGTGTTAACATCCATGCCATGGTCATTCCCTTTTATAGTACACTTCCATATCACTTTGACTCTGTCAACACCTTCATGGGTCTAAAAAGTAAAAATTTCTTTAAAAACATAAAATAGTTATATTACAAATATATATCTTGATGGGTCTAAAAATTTCTTTAAAAACATAAAATAATTTTATTAAATTATTACAAATATATATCGTGTATATATTTAATTACTTGACATTCTTTATTTGATGTAACATTTTGAGTTGGTTTTTAAAGTTATACCCAATTTGAATCTTATCTCGGGTGTCTAGTCTTTTATGTGTAGTGGAGTGTATTTAGTAAAGTTAACACCTCACCCCTTAGACTAAAGGGTATGGTGTGGCTCATCCCCATCCACGTAGGCGGCTTGTGGGGGATGGGCATCCTTCACATTTGAGGGGGATGAAGGATGGGGCTACCCCACTTCATTATTTTATAATTTTCTAAGTGTTTTTTTATTAACTTAATATAAAATTTATAAAAGTTAAAAAATACAACATAAAACAACATAAATAAAGTCATTTCATAACATAAAAAAATTACATTTCCTAAAAATAAAAAAAAAATAAAAAAACATTTCCGAAAAATAAAAAAAAATTACATTTCCTAAAAACATAAAAAACAAAAAAAAATTACGATACGATTAAAAAACTAAACAACCTACGACGTCCATTTTTTCTTCACCTCTTCTTTCATCATCCGATAAACCCCGCGTTCATCCTCCGGAACCGAGTCGAGATCCAACCTCATAATCCTAAAATCCTCCTCTCGAGCATAGTCGGCCGACACGGTTTTCTTGTGAGTGTATTTTTCGGTCGCGAACTCTTTGAACGAACGGAATTCGTTTATCAAGTCGTCCATTTTCGCCCGGCTATGGGGCTGGTTGTGCCGAGCCGAACCGGAGGGGGGCGGTGTGGGGGGACCGGCGCCGGTCCTAGCCGGGGCTAGCCGGCCCCCATACCCTTTAGTCTTAGAGCATTCACATTGTCGTCGTCATCATCATACTCAGTAAATCTTATCAATAGTAAAGCTAAGATAGAGTATTAGAAAGGTATAATGTAGACAGTTTTACCCTTACCCCAAAGAAAAAGAGAGGCTGCTTCTAGTGAGACCCCCGACTCGATACTAGTTCTGCATCAAGCCTTGGACATAAAGCACAAAATACTCAACAATCGAGACAAAGGCCGATTAGTGCATGTCACCTAAGTGCATCCTCAAATGCAATGCCTTGGAGAAAGTCTTATAAAAATATGAAAATTGACGTAAAAAAAATCAAAATTTGAAAGAATTAGATTTTGTATTGATTTAAAATCACAACAATAGAAATGTGATTAAAACTTAAATACATCAAATTAATCGAAGTTTGTGATACATTTAATCGATAAAATAAGCATACTAGATTTATTATTTATTTAAGAATGAAATCAAGAAACTATGAATACACAAATAGTGGCGGATGGTGGTGGTGAAGGGGACAAATGAAATCAAGAAACTATGAACACACAAACAGTGGCGGACCCAGAAATTATTTGTTGGAGGTGTGGATGAATTGTTCAAGCATATTTTCAGGGGGTGCAATCGGGTTTTTTGTCTAAAAAATACACTAATTTTTTTTCAAGGGGTGCGCCCGCCCACCCTAGGCTTCACCTAGGTCCGCCCCTGCAAACAAACAATTAAGAAAGAGTTATTGGGGTGACTAATCGATCACTTTAAAGGATGTAAACCTTTTGTAATTTAAATGATCAAATAGGACTTTGTCAACGTAAGTAACTTAGTAGCAAAGTTGACCTTGATTTAATTTAAGTATAATTAAGCTACAAATTATAAGGACTTGTTACCTTAAATCATGCATGGAAGCTTCTCTAATATTGAGGGTGCTAAATAAAAAACGATAGAATATTGGTCACCACACGTACACACGTTAAAAAAAGTCAACAGATTCCCTTGAATCTATAGCCAAAAATTTATTGCTATGTTATATGGCGACGTGCACACATAAAAAATTACCATGACCTCACTTTAATTAATATTTGTTTAGATCCATTTAAGTGTTGTTTTTTTAAGAGAAAAATGTCCGAATAGTCCATGTGGTTTCGTCTTTTTTCACCTATAGTCCACAACTTTCTAAAATTACCTGAATAGTCCCCAACTTTTCATTTTTTGTTCCCGGATAGTCCCTGGGTCTAACTTCAGTTTGTTTTCTTTGTTAAGAGGGTGTGAAATGACAAAAATACCCTTTCCTTAATGCCAAACCATAGGGACTATCCGAGCATCTTTTTTCATTTTTATTTATAAAACCTCACCACCATACTTCATCTTCAACCTCCACCCACCATCACCCTCCTCCACCCTCCACCATCATCGCCACAGTGGCTGTTTCCCCGATGCGCGCTCTCTCCTAAACAAATAAAAAATCTTTAACATAACACACACAAAACAAATATAATATTCCAATAACTTTTCATCCAAAAATTCAAAACCCTCGTGTGAATCAATTCTCCCACGACCCACCATCACCATCTAGGGTTTTGTTTTCTTTTTCATTTCATTCGTTTACAAATACTCAACAACCAGAGGATCAAACTATCAACCAAACAAAATGAGCTCAACCATTCACAGAACCCCCAAATCAACCGGCCGTCAATCCTTATTCTTCAACGATTTAGCCACCCCTGTTTCCAACTGTCGATCCGGATCCGCTAAGTTCACCACCCCTGGTCAAGCCGCCGCCGTTTCCGCCCTATGGCGCGAAAACTTCGCCACCTCAGACCTCCCTCCACCCCCCATGTTCACCCTAGAAGACCGCTCCGATTTCTCACCCGAATCCGGTATCCAAGACTACCCCCTCGGATCCCCTTATCACAATAATTCAAACCCTAGAACTCCCGCCAAAACCCCATCAGGCAAGCTGGTTTCCACAAGCCTTGGTAATAATAATAAGTCCCCACATTCTAATTCGAACCCTAGCTCAAGTTCCTATGTGGGTTTTGGAAACCAGCAGTTGCAGAGTGTGCAGAGTCCGGTTGTGAGTTCGAGTTGGTGGTCTGCGGGTGGGGGTGAGGATAAGGGGAAGGGGTTGAATTCGGTTGTAGATGTCTGCAGATAAGGGGAAGGGGTTGAATTTGGTGATGGTGGAGGGTGGAAGAGGGTGATGGTGGGTGGAGGTTGAAGATGAAGTGTGGTGGTGGGGTTTTATAAATAAAAATGAAGAAGATGCCCGGATAGTCCCTATGGTTTGGCCTTTTAAGGAAAGGGTATTTTTGTCATTTCACACCCTCTTAACAGAGAAAACAAACTGAAGTTAGACCCAGGGACTATCCGGGAACAAAAAATGAAAAGTTGGGGACTATTCAGGTAATTTTAGAAAGTTGGGGACTATAGGTGAAAAAGGCGAAACCACAGGGACTATCCGAGCATTTTTCTCTTTTTTTAATATTAGTTTCGATCCTTTATTATTCCATATATAAATAAGTAACTTTTTCATGCATAAAGACTTGTAACTTGTGCTTTGAGGATTTCTCAAAAAAAAACTTGATTTTTTTGTTTTAACCCAAATGTTTTTGCCTTTTGCAATTTTAACCCTACAAAATTTATTTTTTAACTTTAACTCAAAACTTTTCATTATTTGCAATTTAACTTCACAACTTTTGTCAATTATATTTTTCGTCTTTGGTTTACCATTTTTACGTTTCGTTACGTATAGTTCTAAATTTTTCGAGTTAATACGACGCAACGTATGAGTGTGGTTCAACTTTTTTATGTTTTGTTTCAAATTTTGCAAGTTAACACGGCGCAACGTGCATGTGTGGTTCAACGTTTTTACCTCTATTTTTTCATGTTTGACAGGTTCGTCGCAACACGCAGATCCTAGGTCGAGTCAGTGTTGGTGGTCGATCACGGTTGTGTGACATTAGTATTAATTGACACCGTTTTACTCCCCGCCGTAACGCGGGGTGTGCTTTGGGGGTTTTCCAAAGAAAAAATGGTTATGTATATGGTTGTCGTAACCTTGGCTTTAGGGGTTTTCAACAAAAAATTGATTTTTTTTTTACTTTTCACCCAAAAGTAATTCATAAATTACTTTTAGCCCAAAACTATTTGGTTTTTTTACTTTTAACCCAAAACTTTTTATCTTTGTGCAATCTATCCTCACAACTTTTTTTACTTTCAACTTTGATCCTTTATAGTTTTCATTTTTCGCAAATTTTCCGCTTTATGCTTGGTTCTAAATTTTGTGACTTAACACATCACAACGTGCGTCTTTAGTTTAACGTTTTTACGTTTCGTTCTAAATTTTGCGAGTTAACACGACGCAACGTGCGTGTATGGGTGAACGTTTTTACATCGTCTATTTTTTTCCCGTTTGACAGGTTTAACATAACGTGTGGGTCCTAGGTCGACTTAGTTATAACTAAAGAATCCCCGCCGCATTGCGGCGGGTCTCAATTCTAGTTTATCAAAATTGGTAATCAAATACAACTATTGATTGTTACCCTAAGTCTTGTTTCTATTTAACTATACTTGCACCCAACACTAATATATCACTCACTCAAAAAACAAGTTAATGATTAGAAAAAAAAAACATATTGATTCTTTTAGATTTATAAGTATTATTTCATATAGGGTTGTATTATTTTACCTTACAAGTATTATTTCATTGAGTAAATTACAAAGTTCGTCCTTTATGTATGTCTAATATATCAAAGTATGTCCTTTATCTTTAATATCTTCAAGAAACATACTTAATGTTTGAAAAACCATTCAGGTTATGTCCTTTACCCTAAACCTAGTTTGTTTTCCCAGTTAAATCAGGTCATGTGAGAAGCACATGAGGGCATTAATGTCATTTACTCTAAATACTCCTTTTATGTTGTAAACCCTACAATACCCCCTGCTCTCCTTCTTCTTCGATTTCAAACACAGAACCAGACACCCTCCTTCATCTCTTTCTCTCTGATTATACACTAATACATACAAACACAATATCTCTCCATCTATCCATTCAACATTTGAGAACCCTAATCAAAGACATAAGCAGCCGACACCCTCAAGCACACCACATCACCTGCCACTCTCTCTCTCTCTCTCAATAATTCCAGTGACCGGAATGAATTACGGCGTGCACCAGTTGCCGCTCGTTCTCCGGCAGCCGCACACACACTCCTTCTAACCACCACCACTTCCCCCACCACCGCGCGACCAGCACGCTTCCGATTCATATCAGCACGCAACCAGAACTCGGAAACCCTAACCACTGATCTAAACAAAATCATCACGACCTCCACCGTCGCGATGGTGGTTCTGAACCACCTGCAACATCCGAAAAACTGATCTAAAATCGAGCCCAAACCAAGAGACGAACAGATCTAGGAGTCTGAGATCTGAAAGTGAAGGTGGTTAGGGTTGTAGACGACGAATGAAGGGGATCTGTTGCGACGGGGGTATTCAGAGGTTGGGGTTGCAGACAAGTTGAAGACGTGGCCTAAGAACTCACCGTTGATACAATCGCAGGAAAACGGTATGTTTATCCTCTGACCGGCCTGCACGCTATCCTGGTTAGGGATAGATGGAGTATAATTGATGATGTTGGTGGTGGTTGTGTCGAATCGGGTGGAAATTGGAAGGAGTTCTTCTCCTTGTCGAAGGTAGTATGAACCAAGCGATAGATTGCAACCTCTGGTGCATCTGGATTGAGCTAGTGAATTGAGATAAATTAAGGTTATGGATAAGAAGGTGGGCATTAATCGGAACCCTAATTTGAGGTCCAGCATGATTTGTTAGGGTTCATGTGAAATCGAAAGAGGCGTTGACTGAATTGTTGAATAGTGGGAGAATGAATATATGCAGGTTTTGATTTTGATGATTACAGAATAGAAATTGGTTAGTATTGATTGTATTTATTGTTTTTGATGATTATTTATTTTAATATTTATGATAAAATGACCAAAATACCCTTATGTGGGGCTGACTTAGTCAAATTTAACCATGAAAAGTAACTGGATTAGGACTAAAGGACGTAACATGTAAGGATTTGCAAACATTAAGGATGTTTTCTGAGGTTATTAAAGATAAAGGACATACTTTGATATATTAGACATACATAAAGGACGAACTTTGAAATTTACTCTATTTCATTACCAATACGGTGTTGGTAAATAGTTAAAATTGAATGAGTCGTCTAAACCAAGACGAGTTAAACAATGTTGAACACACACGGACTATCGAAAATGAAAAGCCGATTTAACAACCAAATAGACAACACCAAACATTAAACCGCAAACTAGTTATTAGACACCATGTTTAGTCCATAATGTAATGGTGTTTATGGCAGTTGATGTAAATTTCTAGTTAGCATGAATATTGTTGTACAAACCTTAAAGATTGCACAATCAATCACAATTCACAAACGTTCTCTTTGTCATTTCCCAACTCTAGTAAAAACGACTCATTCACTCGTTTTCCACACACATAGTGGTTTACTATAAAACTGAGGAAGCGGTGCTCAATGAAAGTACCCCGAATTCCACCAATCCCGCATTGTTATCTCACTTTTACTCTAAACTAACATAAAACCTTGTAATAGGTGGGGGCATCACCCTAAAGAATGGACCCTAACTCTTTTAGTCTATTCTCTCTCCGTACTTTCCATGTCTCTCTCTATCTCTCTTCTACTCATACAACTGCCCAAATGAGTTACTACTAGGGGTCTGCATGGGTCAATTTGGTTCGATTTTTACCGTTAACCATAACCGCTAACTTCGGTTATGGATTTTCTTAACCATAACCGCTAACTTTGATTATGGATTTTCTCAACCATAACCGAACTTCGGTTACGGTTAATCGGTTATGAAGTTGGTTATGGTTTGGTTTCGGTTTATTAACCAAAAACTTTACCTAAAACCAACTTTTGAAATAAAGTTAAAAAATTATACGCTAATAGGCCTACAATATAAGAATGAAACCCATCATGTTGGACTTAGCTTGGGCTTTTTTTATAAGACTACACTTTTTGGTTAAACTACTGATGTAGGATCCCTTTTAGTAAAGTAATTATGTACTCATTGTTATGTAGAAGATTCATACAACACCTTAATTCTTCATCAAAAGAAGGCCATCTACATCAATACACTTTTATAACCAACATACTTTTATCTTAGTAAAAAACATCTACATAGTTATTGTAAAACATAAATCCATTATATCGAATTATGATCTTAACGTTAAAAGTTCGGTACATTTTCAGTTATATTGGTTAACCAAAGCTTCATAACCATAACCGTAACCATAACCGATTGTTCGGTTAACCAAAGCTTCCTAATCCTAACCATTGGTGATGTTGGTTATCGGTTAAATCAGTTTAGTTATGTGGGTTATGGTTCGATTATTGATTATGTCGGTTAATTTGCCCACCCCTAGCCGTTACTACCCAAATTCACTACCCGATTTAGGGTACCCGAATAAATGACGACTGGCGGCATTATATTCGATTTGGGTACCCTATCTAAAAACGCCCCTCCCTTCCTAATAATTAAGCCTCCTTTGACATATCTATTTAAGCTAATAAATATAATTATTTTTATAAAAAATCCATGATTTGAAATTGAAGTGAAAATTTTATAAATGAGGAAAGTGGAAAGTGAGGTCTCAGTCAGGTATATCTAGCCTGACGCTATTGGTGTTTGTATGTATATTGGTACAGTAATTTTAAATTTTAAAGTAACAAAGAAAATGTACCTTTTAGATGTCAATATGCTACACGTGTCTCTATATAAGAAGCGATCGTTTAGGGGGTCATATTAAGATACCGGCACGTGTACTTACTGACAAATAAAGTACCTTTTAAAAACACCGACAGTTTCCTGCCGCCCACTTCACCACACGTGAGAATATATAATTTTTTTATTTTTTTGAAAGAAAAATAACGTATCTAACTTTTTTTTTCAAGGTAACTATTATTCTCACCGGCATACCCTCAAAAACAAGGGCAGCCAAAAACAAAAACATAAGCTCTCTTGTATTATTTGAAATCATACTTTTTATAAGAAATTAAAATTGATGTATACCCATATTAAATTAAAGATCCTCTATGTTAATTCAAAAGTGTGAGAGGAGAAATATTGTGGAGAGACATGTGTGACAACCCAAGATTTCAAGGTCTTTCCCTTTGCATATCATTGACCTCGCATTTCTGTTTTATAAATTGGTTTACGTGATGTCGGTACATTATTGAATGATTATTGTTTGTGTGTATTAGTAATGGTTATTTATGTGGTGTTAATTATAATTAAGTATAGTTTAACTTAGGTTTGCAAATGTTTCGTCACACACTCACCTCGACGAAAGTCAAGGACTTTCGCCAACCACCCTATGATGAAAGTTGGTCTTTCGTCAATCATGAGTTTCGCCACAACAGGCCTCGGCCCAGAGAGGTTTCGGCCCAACTTCTTTATATTAGAACCCCTTGTAATCAGTTACACGTTAAACACATAGAAACCCTAGAGCATCTCACTCCCTGTGACGGCAACTTTGATTCCCTGTGAAGCTCTCAAGCATTCGAGCATCTCTCCCCGATCTTTAAGATCCCTCGTGCTAACTTGCGTATCGGTAAGTGTCCTCTTGTTATAGTGTGTTACGTGTTTGATGTCGTATGTTATGTTAGTGATTAGGGTTTATTAGTTAGAACGTAAAGTTGGAACATGTGGTTGAACTTGATATTTGGATTGACAAACTGATATGATGAATTGGATGATAAATTACTTGTTATGAATTGTATGCGAGTATGTTTATGTTATGATTGGATCATGTGTTCTGAAACTAATGTCATAAATCTGGTTTGGGTGCAATCATTCCATGGTTGGGATTATTGGGTGTTAAGAATGTTTTGAAAGATGATACGAGTACTTGAGGTGTTAATGCCCTTGTTGCGTGTTACTGGAAATTAGCAACTTGATGATTGGTTGATGATTGTATTGAAACTGCTACTGATGATTAGGGTTCTGGAAATCATGGAGATGTAACCGTCTAGCTCTGTAACTGTTTCATCATCTGTAGAGGGGGCGGCGAAACATGTAGAATTTCGCCATACATGGAAATCGACGAAACTTGTAGAGTTTCGTCGTGCACGGAACCTGACGAAACTTGTAGAGTTTCGTCATGCACGGAACCTGACGAAACTTATAGTGTTTCGCCATACATGGAACTCGACGAAACTTGTAGAGTTCCGCCGTGTATGGAACCCGACGAAACATGGGATGTTTCGTATGAGTGATTCGCCATAGGTATAGACTGTTGGAAACAGAAGACAATTAGAATGCATTCTTTGATGAGTATTTTGTTTATACAATATAGTAGTTGCATGATAACCAAAATGTTTAACGTTAAATGACATGTGTATGGTTTGTGGACTGTTATGATATTTCAGTAAGTGTTACATGATAACAGAGCTTGAAATGCTAAATGCAAACTGTGTAACCATACGTGACTTACTGTGTGCAAACATGTGATTTGAATGACTATGAAACTGATACTGTTTGGTAACCACGGTAGGGTTTGGGTTGACCAACTGGATGGGTAATTAAACATACCGAGTAAATCAAATGTGAGTTCATCCTTCTTGAGCATGCGTCCCGGTGGTTGGGACAGTCTTTGGGTATCCCTGAAAGGGATTGGCTTTGGGTAAATCATGGGTATTCCTGCGAGGAATATGTCTTTTGGGTAAATCTAAAATGTTGGATAGTATACTCATCCTATCACCATTACAGTCCCTCCGTGTTGTTTGGTTACCTGAGAGGTAACAAGGTATTAGTTGGTAGCGCTACTTAGGTTTGGCACCCTCACCCCGTACCTGAGAGGACGAGTGTGAACTAATGACCTAGTCATGACCAATGCTTTGATAGGAGCATTGGAGAAAGGGCAATGTAAATCAGGAGCCGTCTTGTATTCGAGATATTATCAACATTAAATTCAATGGATTAAACTAAACACTTGGTAACCAACGTTTTCGTAAAACTATGAACTCACCAGCGTTGTATGATACACTTGTTGCATGCTCGCCGGTCGTTAGGTACTTGGATGGGAACTTGCTATCTAGATGGCTGGAGTGGTCATGGGTCGCAGTGCTTGATTACGCGTGTCTTATTTACTGAATTCATATACGTTGGGTTTTAAAACATTTAAACAATGAATTGTTATCTGCTTCCGCTGTCACTGTTTAACTTGGATTATATTTTATGAACGTTTTATTTAATGAATGGAACTTTGTTAAACTTATTATGGCTAGTTCAATGTGATTGGTGGCTAGATCCTGGTACGTTACACGCCTAGCGGGGGTTACCGCATGTGGTATTTTGGGGGTGTGACAACATGTGTCCTCGGTCTAAATTAATTTAAAAGAGTAAATAAGTAATTTCTCATTGATTCAATTAATTGATAACATTCCATAATCGCCACCTTTTATTTTAGGAATACGAATTAATCTGCGAATTTGTATTTCTTTTTATCGTCCATCAATTATAACTTTTTGAATATCGCATAATGAAGGTTTTATATAGTGTTATATAGTGATGGATGCAGAATGAAGGTTTTATACAGTGTTATAATGTTATATAGTGTTATATTTTCTGGTAGCAGTCTATGATGATGTATAGTTGTAACACCCTTGCTATAATTTAACGATTTTCGTATAATTTAAGTCCATAATCATGTAATTACGGTTACAATTACAATGAAAAATACGGGTTTATTAAAAAATTCTACACTTTAAAGTAATACAACATAATGTGATTTAATTCATCGTTTTAGAATAACGACGAAACAACTTGCGGAAGCTTCATTTTTCGTGTGTTCGGTCCTTTGCCATCGCTTGATCTCCATCCGGGTACACTTGAAATCACCTATTATCAAAACCAACATAAAAGTTAGTTTTGATAACCTAAATATAAGTTTAAACAAGTTCTACGCATCAAATAATCAATAAAATATTTATTTCCAACTTAGATGTCTCTCGCGTGTCGCGCGAGACTCGTCTCAACGTGTCGCGTGTCGCGACGTCTGTCGCGTGTCGCGCCGAAACAATGTTACCCATCGCGTGGCGCGGGGGAAACCATTTTCCAGCGATTCCAGGTCTGGGAGCTGCATATCTGCCCAGCTATGGTTTTAGTCGAAAAACGAACTTTAAAAGGGCATAACTTTCATTCTACTTATCCGTTTTGCGTGATTCTTTTTCCTACGCGTCTGTAATTTAATTAGGAACCCATTTATCTTCTTTGTTCGCATCAAATTCAGATTTATAAGCGTAAGGCTTTTAAATCCCTTTTTATGATTATTCGACCCGCTTATGTTAAAATCACAAACTTGTTTCTAGTTAACTGTAATTCATACGCCCAAGTATTCGACTCAAGATCTTTATCCCGGGTTCATAACTTTTGAGATTTCGTGGCCAATACCCCAGTTATGCGCGAAACTCGTTTTGACTCGTTTAGAGAATTTGAACTTTTAAGTTTAAATTTCACTCATTCATTTCACCCATCCTTTTCCCACATTTATATTATCTGCTTACATTCCACCACAACTATTCTTGTGGTGGACTTAGTATATTTGAACAATTTTTCGGATTCTACACTTCGGTTGGTTGTTTTACGGAAAAGACCCGTTTCTAGGCATTTAACCCAAAAGGCCTATGTCTAAAACCTTTGTACTTATTAAAAGCTCACCTAATTATAATACATATTCCTAAACGACCTCTAAGGGTCGTCGTCCAATTTACCCTTCAAGGGCGTTTTGGTTAACTTTAGTCCTTCCTTTTACGATGAAGGACTTTAACTAATTATTTAACCAAAAATTGCATTTTTAACTATAAGTCTATATATGCGTACTTGGCCCGGGTCAACAAATAGACCCGATTTATACCTCGCTTTAATCATCACACAATCTATGACGACGCAATTATCCGATTTGCTAATCGCTCCTGTCAATATAAGACTTGACAACCACATTAGTCGCTATTGTCAAATGGCGTTGTCACCACCACCCGACCCGTTTGGCATATATGCCTAATATTACCCCTTTTTACCATTCATTATGGTTTTCATCACTTTCGCTTATTCCGACCCATTTCAATTTACGTCGGAACATCACATTTCAAATATTAGCTTATCATTTTCATAACCTTTATAATCATTACGCATTCTAAAATAAAAGGGTGTAAGATTCACTTACCTTGCATCCATGCCACGTTTTTCTTTCCATACTCGCTCCGTTTAACCCGCTTCATCCACAAGCTTCAAGATCTAACTCTTTACAAAAAATTTGTAAAAATTCATTTACTAAGCTGCAATCAGATTCGTCACTTCTGACTGCAGCTTACGGAAAAATTCATTTAAAATTCCTCGTTTATCCGATTGACGAAATTCCAATTGGAGATTTTTGTAATCACTTAAAACTATCTACAGTAAAAAATTGAGATCGTAGCTAAATTCCTAAATTGAGTTATGACATTCGTAATGGGCTGCAAATTCTGCCAGAAAACGCAGCTTGAACCTTCGATACGGAAAAATTCATAAAACGCTCAATTTTCGTCGAAAAAATGCGATTCCAGTGGGGTTTTAAAGATATTTTCCTGGAATTACATTTTAGACTCAAGAAACACATGTTTTTGTCATGTTTTGTCCATGTTACAGCCAATACAAGTCGGCTGTAAATTCTGATCAGGAGTTGTTTGAATTCAGCTTTCAATTAAAGCATGTTCTTGACATCATAACACTATTTTTTTAGCAATCAAAACCCTAAAAACATCTCATACATGAATTTAGCATCAACAAAATTTGAATTTACTTGAGTTAAGCATGATTTCAATATATACTTGTCTATGGTTTACTCCTAAACACTACAATGTTCCTATTTCATCCATATAACAAGCATGCATCAAATTTTCTTGAATTATCTAGGTTTACTCAGAAATTCAACTAGAGATTTCTCATGAAATTTACATACCTTGTGACTCATTTTTCAGTGAAGATCACTAATTCGTGCTCAGATTTTGATTTGGGATTGATTTGGACCTTCAATTTGAGAAATTTTGTAGATTAGGGTTAGCTTGAAGAACCTTGTTCGTCGCCCCCTGTTGTCTGCGACCAGAACACACACCAAGTGTGTGTTTTGGGTTTTTAAGTTTTAATTAATAAAAACCATTTTCAATTTTGTCACTTTTGGCCCCTCAACTTTTCCCAAGTTTCATTTAAGGTGTTTTAATCAAGTTTCATTATTACTACAACACTTGTGATTAACTAGGTTATTTATTCCTAGTTATTTCATCTCATTTATATCCGACATTAAATTTATAATATAAAGATTTATATTTTCGGGTACGACCCAGTTTATTTTAAGTCCCGTTATCTCGGTCTGTTTATAAACTTTTATTTCTTCAAAAGTCTTCGTTCAACTTTTATTTAATATTAGGTTTATTTGTTTAAATCCTAATATTTACCGGGTTAATTTCACCACTAACGGCATTTTACCCTTTCATAAATGTTAACGTGGTTTGATTACCAAACCCGTTTTCGGGGTTTTACAATAGTGTTATATAGTGTTATATTTTCTGGTAGCAGATCTATGATGGATGTATAGTGTTATAGTGTTATATTTTCTGGTAGCAGATCTATGATGAATGTATAGTGTTATAGTTTTCTGGTAGCAGGTCTATGATGGATATATAGTGTTATATAGAATTATATAGTGTTACATAGTGTACATGGTGTTTATATGGTATTATATAGTGTTCTATATTTCTGGTAGCAGTTACATGTTTCTGGATTTTTAGAATGTCTGGATTTTTTAATGTTAGTTTAAAAATTGATCGTTGGAATTTAGGAGATGTTACCTTATTTGAAACATATAAAAATACACTATTACCCCTACAATATTACAAATCAGTCCAAATAATTAAAACAATTCTTACACTTCTCACACTTTAGGCCATTTTTACACTATCCTTACCCACTAATATATGCATAGATTGTTATGAGTGCACAAGTGAATTTTATGGTGGTGAGGGTTAAACTTTGATATGTGAGTCATTAGGAGAATTCAAAGGTTTTGAGTTTTAATCGTATATAATTGTGATTTATAAAAGTGATTTATTGTTTCAAGTTATGAACATCAATGTCAAAAGTTGTGATTTATAAAGGTTTTGAGTTTTTATTATAGTCTTATGTTATCAATGTCATCATCTCTCTATCAAAACCACCACACATGTATTGTAACATGTGTTGTAAATGTTTTATTATGTGTTAACACCGACCCGTTCACGTCACGGGTCACTAAACTTTTATGTTCATAACGTTGTGTGGAATTTCTTAATGCAACATTGATGGTGAAGGGTGAATATTTTTTATAAACTCTCGTGATTTTTTTAACTCAAACAGTATTCAACTTCAGTTCACTTAGTTATCCAAAAAACCTAAAGCATGCTATATCTTAAATATTATTATTTCAAGGAGTTTTTTTTTAACCAAACAGGAGTACAGCACGATAATGACTTATTGTTCACCCTTGTGTTGTGTGAAAAGTAATCAAGTTTTAGAAAAATCTCATTCAACGGAATATTATCCTTCAAATGCCAAAAAGTCGTGTGTCCAAAATAGTACTCTTAACAAATTTCATCCTTCAAATGCCAAAAAGTCGTGTGTCCAAAATAGTACTCTTAACAAATTTCAAATCATGTGGACCATAGTATGGGCCACTAGGAACTTGGAGGATAGGAATATGGCGCCCATTTTTAAGGCCCAATAATTGTTGGTTAAGATCTAGGAGGGTAGGAAGCTTAAATAGGCTTTTTATACCGAACTTCGCAATTAATATATATAATAGTGGGGTTCGATGATCATTTGATCGGTATCGGTCCGATTTATTATGGTATTGTATTGGTACACTGTTTTTAGTCGATATCAGTTTGGAAGCTCAATTCGCACGTGTTTTACGTCGATCGAAACCATAAAAACGAATCCCGTTACCGATACCGATGTTCAGACATTAGTGGTTTGGTTCGTCACAGTAAAAAAGAAAAAAATCAAATATATTTGACATGTTCGATTTTGAACAAAACTTTATTAACCGAACAATGTTTTATTTAGTCGTTTAAATATATTTTAAAATAAAAAAAAAACTAACAATTTTTCACTGCAGACGTGAAAATTTTCATATAGGTGAAGAAAGAGACAGGAAGAGGATCCTGATGATTGTACTCACAAGATATATATGTTAAATAGATTTAATTAAATTTAATAACTCCTTTTGTGTCACCCTTAGAAAGATAAATATACATTTTATGTATTCCAGTGCAGTCTTTAGATAGCTATTACTAATAGAAAAGGTTAAATGCTACCAAGAATAGTGTAAGAAACACAATCATAATACTTGTCCATTCAGGAATAAAAGTCTCTAATATGCACAAAGATGGAATATTATCCAGTCTACTACCTACTAAATCACGCTCCAACTATGGACTCTGTTCGGTCTTGCACCGATAAACGCTCAGACACATCAGCCAATGACTTAAGGTTGCACTTAATGAGGGCCTCCACAAAGTAGCATGTCTCATCTTTCGTGTTACCATCCGGCACATCTACAACAAACGATTCAATCACCAAAGTACCTGGCCTCCCGTCTAAAATCTCTGGATGAAGCGTGATAATCGACGAGTAGTTCTGCTCATATCAAGATCAAAGAGATGCCAGCAGTTTAATACTTTTATGTTTTATACCAACATATGCTCACTAGATATAAAAGTGTGCGCGCGCGTGTGAGTGTGTTTTAGGGCAAGAGACATACCCGCAGCCTGTGGTCACCACCTACGATTTTTATGCCCAATATATGTTCTTCTTCGTCAAGAAGCTCTAACCGCTCCATACTTGTGGTAGCGGGAAGCCCAGATCGAACGCACACTTCTCTCACGCTCCCGATTTCAAGGTCACCTTGCACATTACACCCACTAACAAAGGGTTTGTACTTTTGTGGTTGATCAAACCTCCTTACTAAAGACCATACCTTAAGAAACAAGTAAAGCATTCATATTATTAATTTATGGATCAATAATCACCATATTGGAAGTTTTCTTTTAACTAAAGACCATACCTTAAGAAACAAGTAAAGCATTCATATTATTAATTTATGGATCAATAATCACCATATTGGAAGTTTTCTTTTAAGTATTGCTTTGTATCAGCCTATCATGTTCATTTATATCATCTATCCGTCTATCCATCTATCTAGGGGTGGCAATCGTGTCGGGTTGGCGGGTTGACGGGTTACAGGTTGGCGGGTTGGTATGTTCAACCCGAACCCGACCCATATTATTATTCGGGTCAAAGATTTCAACCATAACCCAACGCATATTAATGCGGGTTAACCCGAACCCGACCCGTTTAATCCATATTTTTAAACGAGTGATATAAATTGACGATTTATAAACGAGTTGTTCGGTTTTAAGCGGGTTATCAATAACATGTTTAATGATGAGTATGAGTGTGATAAATAAATAATATAATGTGTCAAAATTAACATTACTATAACTAACCATGTAAAATAGAAACCGAAAAAAAAACAAAAATATAAAAGATTTTTTATCTAAATAGTTAAACGGGTTAATGAGTCAACCGAACCCGACCCGTTTTTTAAACGGGTCGTGTTAATCGACCCAAACCTGTTTTTTTCGTGTCAAGTTCAGATCAGATTAACATGTCGTGTCAAGAATTGTCGCCCCTACACCTATCCACACAAGATTACATACCAAGTCTGTCTCATATGCACATCATAATTGTTGTCATGTGTGTACTACCTAGGGTTCCCAAAAGATTTTGGCATATTCTGGCCATTTCTACTTCCATGAATTAAGAGCCAGAAGTTAAAAAATGCATTAATAATTGGACAATACATGAAGTGACCAATACAATTTGGTTATGTCACACCTACTTTTGTCCAATGAATTTCTGTAACCTAATTATATATGCTTCAAAATGACATGTTTAACATTGCTAAAACCAATAGATATATAATCATAGAAGCAAAAATAGTAAAATATTCATCAAATCAAATAGATGTACAGAAATAGAAGCACATGATTAATTGATCATCACATTTAATAGCATTATATTATGTTCATACTAAACATAACTTTGCCTATTGTTAGGTTTCTACAGATTATTATACAAAGAATAAAGCGATCGATGCATCATGCATCTTAACAGCATAAACGCTAATCGAATCCACACACAACTAACGAGTTACCTTCCATTTAGTTGTTCTATGTTATCACTAATCAACTAGATATATTACGAACCAAAAGTACTCGATCGAAATACTTCGTTCAACCTTAACTCCCAAAGCATGCATTCATATTACTAAAAACAACAGAAAACTCTAGCACAGATCTGCAAGTAATAACTGACGAAATTGAATGATTCAAACGAAGATTTTCACTTATTGAATTCACACACAACTAACAAGTTACCTACCAATTATATCTTCTACGAAATCAATAACTATATTGTAATTGATAGCCTAATACTTCAATAAACCTAAAACATGCATTCATATTACTAAAAAACTACAAAAAACTCTATCTCAGATCCGCGAAGCAATAACAGACGAAACAGAACAATTCAAACGAAGATTTATGTAAGTAATCTAACGAAATGCTTCATTTAACCTTATGCACGCATTGATATTACTAAAAAACTACAAAAAACTCTATCTCAGATCCGCGAAGCAATAACAGACGAAACAGAACAATTCAAACGAAGATTTATGTAAGTAATCTAACGAAATGCTTCATTTAACGTTATGCACGCATTGATATTACTAAAAAAACTACAAAAAACTCTATCTCAGATCCGCGAAGCAATAACTGACTAAATTAAACGATTCAAGCGAAGATTTATATAGAAACTGATGAAATTAAACGCTATAAGTGAAGATTTATATAGATTTGAGATCTTACAAGGTGTACAGGCGCTTTAATGTGTTTAACAAGAGATGAACTGCACTGATTGTCTCTAACCTCATGCTTATGGTGTTTTCTAATGTAACTGTTCTCCGACGAATCTGTTGCTGCGTCGTCGTCTCCGGTGAGCACCATCGGTGAGTAACTGTAACTGCAACGGCGAAGTGTGACCGGAATTTGATCGGTGCGGTTAATAAAGGCAGAAAGTCGGTTGAGAGTTTCGAGAAGGAATAATCAGGTGAGGAATTGGGGGTTTCTTGAGCGTTAACTGCTTTTTGGTTCTTCTCATCCACATCTTGTTTCTTCACCGGTTTCATGTGATGTTAAAATAGTCAAACTTTCTGTTTGATCCCTTGACTATTCGGAAATGTATTTTTAGTCCTTACCTCTAGCATCACACAAACTTATGCTTATGCACTTATGCTAATACATATAATGGGAGAAAAAAATGAAATCATAATTGTATGGTTTTAAATTGTTAAAGAGATATGCTCTTTATGATGTTTGGAGTTGCAATTCGTCTTTGTTGCTTTCTTGTTTTATATTTGATTGATTTTGTTCACTTGTTTAAAAAACAAACAAGCCTAATATAAGTCAACTCGTAGCATAATGCTATCCTTACACTTACTTCGAAGAATAGAGAGGCTACTCCTAACTCCGACTTTAAATTGATTACAAATTGTCATGACAAGAAATGTAAGAACCCCTTTTTGAATTCCATGAGAGATATCATATGTTAGTCCATCCCATGAAATCTTTCACTATAACGTATGATAATGTACGATAATCCTTCAAGGTAGTCTTCGGTCCATGGCATTAGATGATATGATCGGGTAGTTTCGTTGGTGGCATGATGATACTCCAGTGGTCTGTCAGTGATTTAAATTTGTCGTTAAAAAAAAGTCTTTAATCTTCATGGAAACAATATTTCTTCAAGATGACCCCATTCATAATATTAGTTATTTATGGGTTCAACTCTACATGCTCGTTTATCTTCAAATTCATTACTAAATGTTCATTTTTACAAGTTGATAGTTCATATAATTAAGGTTTTTCATAGGTTGATTTAGATCCTTAGTCATTTGGTAGTTTTCACTGATGTAGCATCTTATTATGACGCGTGTACATGTACATGTGTTTGTTTGTGGATATATATGACGGTTGATACAGTTGAATACTTGATTTACAGAAAAATACTTGTATACGATATTCACGTAGTAAAATGAATTACAAGGTTTGTTTAGTAAATATCAACTGAAAGTACACCAATAAATACTAAATTACACCTCATGTTATAGGATTTAGGGATGAGATTTTTTACCGAAATACCGGTACCGTACCGAATAATTATAAACGGTACCGGTATCGGTATTAGAATTTTCAAAATTCGGTATCGGTAAATAACGGTATCGGTACCGGTAATTTTTTGGTAAAAAGCGGTATTAATACCAAATTTTACTAAGGTATTTTTTGACAAATATAATTAATTTATCATAATCTTGTACTAATAATAAACATAGCCTAAACATAAAATATCTTATTTTCCATTCCAAAGTAATCTACGTCTTGTGATTAATTAAAGATCCAAAGCCATCTTCTTCAAAGTATTCAAACTTCAAAGAACTACTACAATACTATTAATTATCATTGTTCTCCTTTATATTTTCTATTAATTATCATTGTTGTCCTTTATATTTTCATGAGTTTGAACTCATATGAGCAAGTATATTCGTTAATCAACAGAAGGGGTCAATATATTGCTTACGTGGCATAGGAATTCGTCATATACTCTTTGTAAAATCACAGTTTTTGTTAAGAAAAACATGATTAAAAGCTCTTTGTTGTAGTAAATTGAAACTAGAAATTGAGGACTTTATGAATACAGTATAATAAGTTACAGTTTTGCCACCAATAAATTAAAGTTATATTTTATTCTAAACTTATCTTTAAAATTCGAACTCATGTATGTTTTCCTTTTGATTTTTTAGTTTTTACTACATACGTTTGTCTAGTTTTTCCACTATATATTACGCAAATTCAGTTAATAATGGATGGATGGATTTACATGATATTTTTTTAGGTAACCAATGGAAAACACAAAAGCGGTACCATTGCGGTAAAATACCGAAATACCGGTACCGATACCGGTACCGTACCGTTACCGAACTGAGAAATTCGGTACGGTATTCGGTATCCACTTTTCCTCAATTTCGGTAACGGTATTTGCGGTATCGGTACCGGTACGGTACCGGTATGATACCGATCTCATCCCTAATAGGATTTGAACCTTATATTTTCTTCAAAAGCAAGAGCCTTTACCACCCAGCTATAGCTGGAATTGCAGCCTATATATACACTTTTGTTTTTGTTAGTATTTAAAAAGTCTCAAAATGGTTCACTATTTTTATTTAGAATAAAGAAGTGAGTACTTTTATTTTTATTAGTATTTAAAAAGTCTCAAAATAGTTATCACTATTTTTATTTAGGTTATAGGGTGTGGTCATGACCCTCATGAACACCACAACCCTCCATGTTAGTGCCATGTAACCCACCTCTAATCCATCATTCAAAACAACTACCCTAAGGGTGTGGTCATGACCCAAACCACTAGTCTCTTATTTATTTTAATTTATTTTTGTTTAAGAAAAAGGAAATGATTTGTTGAAAAATGGAAAGGAGAACCATTGTTGTCATGGTTTAATCCATGCAAACCATGATGGATCAATCAAGGGGGGTGGTGTAGCCTTCCATTCATATTCCTAGGTGGCAAATCATGTCCCAACCATAACCCCCACACCTTATAGCGTTACAATAAGGAAGTCGGGACTTTTGTTTCTATTAGTATTTGAAAAGTATCAAAATAGTTATCACTACTAATTAAAAGATATTCAATTAAGGTTTATTATAAATTATTAATGTCTCATTTCTGTAAACTACTTCTAAGTGGTTTCTTATTTCGAACTTTATTTTTTAAATAGAAGTTTCCTGTTTCCACTTCTCACGCTTATTTTTTTCAAATAGATTTAAAAGTTAGTCACTAAACGTACTCAAAACCGATAATATAAATAAGTTTAGTGAGCAAACCAGAGCGTACACAGTACACTCAAGTAGATATAAGCTTAAAACTTAAGAATAACACTAACATGAGCATGGTTTTGGAACAAGGTTTCCAAGTCTGAGTACCATGGCCGGCCCTGAAGGTGGGCGGGGAGGACCACCGGTCAGGGCCCGATATTTCGAAGGGCACGTTATTTAAAAAAAAACTCCGATATGTATATGTAAAAATAAATAAATTAATAAGGTATACCCATACAAACACCAACATCGGCTCACTTACAAAACTATTTTTTATGGTTTAGATTAGTTATTAGCCCATTAGCATTAGATTTAGACCTTTAGTGAGCCCAATACCCAATTTCGTTAAGGCCTAAGGACACGTTTATTCGAGCTCGAACATGATACATGAATTCTCAGGGCCGGCCCTGCTGAGTACCCTTCGAGTAATCGCTCCAAGGTAGGCTGCCGAGACAACTTTCTTCAACTCCGCCTAATTGCTCGGAATCGATCATACTCGGTCAACTTCGGCCAGAATCGGATCTAGTAGGTCAATTCAAGCCGAGTTTGACTTAAAAAAATAAAACATAATTTCTATGTGTATCGTATTAAAGAATAATATCATTTTCAAGTATTTTGTTATAATTATTAGTAAAATTATGTTATTTGACATATCTTTTAATTTCTGAAAACGAATTTTTTTATAATTTATCATGTCTTAGTAATCCCGTGTATTTTCCGCCTAGGTCGAGTACTCTTAACTCCCCGCTCGACTGACTAAGGAGTGCCTAACGAATTTTGCAACCATGAACATGAGTGTATCCTCTTTATTCATTTGTGATTATCATCTCTTGTTAGGGCTGTAAACGAACCGAACGAACACGAACAAGCCCTTGTTCATGTTCGTTCGTTAAGGAAATAAATTTGTTCACGAACGTTCATGAACACTTACCGAACGAGATTTTATGTTCATGTTCGTTCATTAAGGAAATGAGCGTGTTCACGAACGGTTCACGAACTGAACACAAATAAATCGACGAAAGCGACATAGTCTAGCAGGTGGATGGAGGATGAATGAATGCTGGAACTTGAAGAAATAATAGTAGAACGGAGGATGATAGTGTTCGTTAATGTGAATATTGAGAAAAGATAGGGGAACGATGCATAAGCACGGTGGGAATCGGGTTTTCTATTTTAATTTTTAGGATGATAAAATAAATAAAAGTTAAAGAATATAAAAATTTTAGATAAAATAAGTAAAAGTACAAAAAAACTCATGAAGAATATAAACAAACGAACATGAACGTATGTTCACAAAAAACTCATGAAGAATATAAACAAACGAACATGAACGTATGTTCACGAACACATTACCGAACGTTCACGAACACAATTGAACGAACGAGACCTTTGTTCATGTTCGTTCATTTAACTAATCGAACGAAATTTCTTGTTCGTGTTCGTTCATTTATTAAACAAACGAACGTAAACAAACTTCCCACCGAACGGTTCATGAACTGTTCATTGAACGTTCGGTTCGTTTACAGCCCTATCTCTTGTGCTTAATAAATAATTTTAGATAAATACAAGGGTGAGATGAACAATTGATGGCCTACAAAAAGAACAAAGGGGGAAAGAAGACAAAAATGATGGATGAAGGGGTGAAATTGTTTATACATAAAAATAGCATAGGCAGAAAGTGATTTGATTGGCTAAAACGAGAAGTTAAAAGCAGGCTTGGATTTTTGTGGCAAGTACGTCCCCCCTCCCTCCACTTCCTTTTACTTTCTTTTATTATTTTATTCAGTGACCGCATAATGAGCTTCCAAACCCTTTTTTTTATTTTGTCGATTTCCTAATTCCTCTTGTGTTCTTGATCCTTGTATCATTTTGTCTTTTTCTTCAACTAGATTTTCTCATAATTCGAAAATTACTAAATTCTATGTTGAATTCCTTTTTCGACGTCATCGTTTTGCGTCGATGAGAAGATATACCTTTTTTTAATGGCAAGAAACTAGGTGCCAATCATCGTGACACCGGGCGCTGTGGCTAAGGTCTACTACTCGACCGCCGCCAGCCTCTTGACTCTCCCAGATGTTCGGAAACCCGACCTCCACCCGCCTGAATGCACGACAGTGGAATAATCGGTAAAACATTGCCTTCCATCCAAGACGAATCGACGCCATCCGTATTCGCCCTTTACCTGGATGCCGCAGAAAATAATGGAGAGAGTGTGAGTCAAACCTGGGTCACAAGGAACACCAAGTCTTTCTCCAACCACTCCACCACTACCTCATTGGCGAAAAGATATGGCTTAAATGCGTTAAAGGGTCATGATAAAGAATACATTAGTATTTCCGTATTTTATAGGCATAGTTTCTTTATCGGGAAAATCATGAAAATAAACATCCGAGAGGTTAAATTATAAAAGTAAACATATTTCGCGTGTGAAGGAGACAAGACGCAATTCTTAGAGATTGTGCCTGCTGTAGAGTGTAGACTCATATATCCTAGCGAATAATAAGTTTTTTTTTACTTTTCCACCACAATTTTTAAATGAGCATAATTTTTACATACGTTCATGTTTTTTAAGAAAGTTTACACCAAATTAAAGAAAATTTTATTATATTTAATTTGGTGTATTTTTTATAAAAAAAATTATCATAAAATTTATGCTCGTTTAAAAATCTTTGTGAAAAAGTAAAAAAGTAGGTGCGGAAACCCTTGACACATTCTCTGACACAAACTTTGGGTCCCAGACGCAAAACTTGCATCTATTTCCGTGTTTGCGTCTCCTCCAGACGCGAAGCATGTTCATTTTCGTACTTTGACAGGTTAAAAAATCCATTTTCGTGATTTTCCCTTCTTTATCCCTGTATATGAGTGTATAATCTATAAACTTCAAATCAATCAAATCTTGAGAGGGTTGATTATCAAATGTAGTCGTTCAATATGCATATATAGAAAACAACCAACCATGAATCATAACTACATTTATGAGTTATACCAACACTCAACTTACACATCATAAGTCCAAAACTACTGCCTGGACCGAATCAGGCCCATATAGACATTGTTCGGTCCGCATAAGGCCCATATACCACATTGCTGTCCCATGCTCAGTTTTTGGCCTTCTATCCCCACTGTGCTTGCTTCTCCTCAGGGGAGGAGCTTACCAGACCCCACTTAGACGAACATACGAAACATGTCCGCTCCATATCAAGAACCTCCGAAGACGAACCTCCATTCAAGTGCGTCTGGACGGATGATGTCATCTCAGTTGACTACTATAAATACCCCATCAAGTACAAAGCCAAGTACGATTTTCTGAACCTTCGTCCTTACTTTCTCTCTCTACTTGACTACTGATGATTGTAAAATATCGTTTTTTGCTTCTCAGCGAGTGCTTGCGGTTAAGCTACTGCTTCACAAAATATCTTGTGAGTGAGTTACACTATATCGGCGATATAGTGCTCTATCAAACTCTTCGGGTTTGTTATTTTTGTACAATCTCGCTAGCGGATAGTGGAGGACATTAATGGGACATTTATACGCTACTTTCTTCAATCAATCAAAAACAGAAACAAAACCAAAAATAATTTACTTTTGATTCATTTCTTGGGATAATCATAATTTCCAACAAAAACAACCGGAATCTGGCTTTACATATGAGACTGGAGGGTATGGAGAGCCTCATCCTCAAGGGATGGTCCGCCACGTCACCGCCACGTAAGCGGGGCTTGAAGGGGATGGACCTAGTGGGGGTGGGGGATGAACCCGTTTATATATATGTATTTATGTATAGCTGTGTGTGTGAGGAGAGAGGAGAGAGACCCGTCGAGACCGTCTGCGGGCGACAGATAGGACGAGCCGGGCATGAGGGGGGTGGTGTGGGGGACCGGCGCCGGGCCAGGCCGGGCCTAAGCCGGCCCCCATACCCTTTAGTCTGATAGCAACTTACAAATCCAAACGGCTGCTACAAGACATTAGGACCACAAAGACATGTCATATGTTATTTTTTCATATTCAATTGTATAAAGGATAAATTAATAATCAATATATGTGGCTTAGGATTTCCCAACACCACACCAATCTTCCGATGTATGTCATACATATTATACTTACATATTATAGTGGATCCAACCCTGTTTTTTGGGTTCAAATGAACGCACTCGGTTGGAAGAAATGAAAAAAGTTACTGAGAACCTTGTATAATTTGAGAAAAAAGTTAATGAAAATCCACCAAAACGAACCCACTGAAAAAAGTTTTTGAATCCGCCAGTGCCGCCTACCGGTTGATGACTGTTGGAAGGTAAACTAATGTAACTTTCATATAAATAACATAAACACATTGAAATCACAACTAACAATATATCATATATGTATTTCACTTGGCTTATATAATTCTGAGATCTAAACATAAACTCAAGACTTTATTAACTTAAAAATTATCCACAATTAGTGCATGCTCTAAATCACAACTTGGTTGATTAGGCCTTAATTTGCTACACACACTAAAAACCTTAATTAGCTAAAACTTCCCAAATTAACTCGGCATCATACGAAGGCAAACGCGCAAGCGGGCACCCTTCAAACTTCGACTCACCCATCGCGACCCCCTTCAACTCACCCGAAGACGCTAAACACCGTGAACTCTCCTCGTTCCAAACCCCGTTTTCCGACGAAACCAACTCACTTCCAACACAAGCAACAGAACAACAAGATTCACTTTTCAAACCAACACTTTCACTTTCACTCTCTCTCTTCTCTTTATTCTTCTTCCTATTAACCTTCTCTCTCCTAACCTTCTGGCAAATTGCTTGTATCTTAGCATCCACAGCAGTCTTCAGAGCATTCAACCTCTCTGCATCTCCAATCAAACCTAACCGACACGGGTCCTGTAAATTAGCGAAATTCAGCTTCGCGTACTCGCCTCGCAGCTTATACGCAGCCCGATCATACGCGTAAGCAGCTGCTTCAGCCGTCTCATAAGTCCCCAACCAAACCCTCACTCTATTTTGAGGTAATCTGATCTCTGCCACCCATTTCCCCCAATGTCTCTGCCTCACTCCCCTGTATAGCTTCTTGCAAGGATTCGAATAATAATCGGAAACTGAAGAGAACCCGATTGCGGTTGAATTCAGGGAAATTGAATTTCCAAACTTTCCCATGTTTTGTTCTGAGAATTTCTGGAGTAAATCTCTCTGTTTTAGGTAAACCGAAGAGCCGACTTGTTGACGAATGGATTCGGATATCGGTGATGAACTTTGTGTGAAGATTGAATCTAAGGTGTTGCAGCCATTCTGGGTGGTTATGATTAGGTTGGATAGAGATGATCCAGTGTCATTGTATGGATGGTTTGGGTGCATGATGGTTGATTTGTTGTAGGTGTTAGTGTTGAATGGTTAGAAACAGGGGAAAACAGAGCACTCTTCTTAAATGATTGTAGATTTTTTAAGTTTAAAATCTCTGTGATCATTAGGTTTCTTATTGGTGTATTTATACAAGTATAAGTGTAAAACTTGAGATTTTTTTATGGATTCTTTGAAATGACTTTCTTGCCCTTGGAACATGGTGTATGCTAAATCGCCAATGAGAACCTAAGACATGGGGTGTATTGGTAAAATTTTTGTTAGGTGTAACTAGACTAGGGCTGGCAATTTTACACGAATACACGATACGAATCTACACGAAGTTAACAGGTATCGTGTATGGCCTTAACAGGTATCGTGTACCAAACAGGTAGACACGAGATTACCTGTTAATTTTCGTGTATAAACAGGTTAAATACCTGTTTACCTGTTAATACCCGTTAGTACACGATAAGAAATTAAATTAAGTAAAACTCATCAGCTATGTGCGTGTGGGTTCCTTAATTCCTTTCTAATTTCATTCCTCATTCAATTCAAAAAAATAAAACCCTAAACTCCCTCTGTAACTCTCAGATAACATGTCGTGTTCGTGTTTTTGTTCGTGTTAACAGGTATTAACAGGTAATTTTCGTGTATAACAGTCGAACAGACGTGTTAACAGGTTTTAATAGGTAATTTTCGTGTATATCATGTCGTGTTCGTGTTCGTGTTTGAAAAAAAGGACACGATAAGTTATCGTGTCGTGTTCGTGTATGGGGTTTCGTGTATCGTGTCTTATCGTGTACGGGTATACACGATATGCCAGCCCTAAACTAGACGCCCGCTTGCGGTATACGCATATAATGTATATATATGTGGATCATCGGGGGGCAAAAGTGAAAGTGCACTAATTTTAACGTTATTTTACTAATTTCGTGAAAATAACGTTAAAAAGCGAGGGACGGTTAATCATGCATCATGTGGTGGCGTTGATATAGCCGAAAGACAACGAGGTACATGCACTAATCGGCTTTTGTCCCAATTGCTGAGTGTTATGTGCCTTATGTCCAAGGCTTGATGCAAAACTACTATTGAGCCGGGGTCTCACTGCAAGCAAACTCTTTATTCCTATGTGATAGAGGTAAGGTTGTCTACATCTTACCCTTCTCAGACCCTACCTTAGCTTTGCTATTGATGAGATTTACTGAGTATGATGACAACCTTTAAAACGGATGAATTCGATAGTTTCCAAGACTTAATTTTAGGGTTAATGGATTTAAACACCCCCAACTATGGCCATTTGGCCGATGGCACTCTCAACTTTCACTTTGGCTCAGACCACTCTCAACTTAACACATTGATTGTCATGGCACCCCGTCGTTAAATAATCACTAACCTGGTTAGGAAAATTAGCCTACGTGTCAATTTAATCTGATGTGTCATGTATGATGTGTCATTTAAATCTGATGTGGCCAATTATTTTTTTAAAGAAATCTATATAATAATTACATGTGCACAAACAAGTACACAGAGCCAATCTCCCCTCTCACTTTCCCCAAAATCTCAATCTCCAGTTCTCCACCACCATGGACTCCCCAACCGCAAACCACCAGTTGCTCAAGTGTTGCGGCCTTAGATGTTCCCCCCTCTCCTGCAACGGTCCCAATCCTTGACCCAATCCCATATTCAGAACCAATTGCACAGCCGTATGTTCAGATTAACATCACATCTGGTATGTGTAATGCTATTCCGGATCCCAATGGTGTAATCGCTGCTGCTGGTGATAGCAATTTGGCTCCATCTTCAGCTAAACCTAAATCTGCATCTCCGAAGAACAATCTCAGAAATCTTAGAAGCAGGGGATTAAAACATTCCTCAGGGGATTAAAGGGTGAAGGTTTTCAAAAACCCCGAGGGTTCATTGAGCCGTGCAGAGGGGCTTACCAGTCGGAACATCGTCGGTCGGGTCACCGGACCTGAATTAGAGAGAGAGAGAGAAAGTTGAGTGAGGGTGTGAGGGTTGATGTGCAACAGCCGGAGTGGGAGGGGCGGCGCCGGAGTCACTCCGGTCGCCGGTTAGAATCGAGAGAGCAGAGGGTTGTGAACGAATCAGATTCTCTCTTTTGATTTGTCTTCTACACCTGTCAGCACTGGATTTTTGCGTTTCGATGATGAGCTGTTTAGTGATGATATCACTACGAATCTCCCGTCTTCAAATCTGTCTTCGCCATCGGATCAAAACAGCCATCACTGCGAATCTCTGTCGTCGTCAAATCTTATGTTTCGATGGTGGCCGGCCTCTGCAGATTGGAGTATGTGTATTTGTGTTGATATGTTTTGGATTAGGGTTTTTATAACTTTAGAGGGGTTATAAGGGATGAGTCCACATAGGCAAGCCACATCACATTATTATGACACGTAGGATTAAAGAACTAACCCAGTTAGTGATTATTTAACGACGGGGTGCCATGACAATCAATGTGTTAAGTTGAGAGTGGTCTAAGCCAAAGTGAAAGTTGAGAGTGCCATCGGCCAAATGGCCATAGTTGGGGGTGTTTAAATCCATTAACCCCTTAATTTTACCATTTGTGTGAAACCTCTAATTCAATAAACCTTTTTAAAGTCACGGGTACAATTTTTTTTTCAAAATTATCTCAAGGTCAAATGGAGAGATCTATGGGTTCATATTTGAGCCTCATTTTTAGTTGTGCAAAAAAGTGAACCTTTTGCTTGTTGTTGTTAGACCATGTGTAGTGGTAAATTGTTATAATGCCCCCACCATGGGGCATTATTCGACATGTGTCATCCCAGTCAGAATGGGGCATTATAGCATAAAGTGGTGTAGTGGGGATAATGCCTGATAATGCCCCTTCCAATTATTAAACAAAAAAAAAAAAAAAAAGCAAACTATTTTCTCATTGGTGGGTCAAACCCAGTCAAACCTTCCTTCTTCCAATTTAGGCGTTTTAATTAGCCCAAGCAATTTTTTTTCAAAAATAATGCTCCATAATGCCCTATGTAATGGGGGAGTGAGCGTTTTTTTTTTTTTTGAAAATAATGCCCCCATAATACCCCACTACACATGCTCTTAGTAGTAGGAAGATGGTAAAAGACTTTCTTCTTACAGTTAAGTGACATTTAAAAATTCATCCAGAATAGTGCCACGTGTAGTTGTGGTCTCCATAATGCTTTTATCATATGGTGGTATGGGTCTTCTCCAGGAGAAATTTGCTTCCACACCTTTTTTCCTCAATCTTTTTTTTTTCTAAAGCTGACAATATTAAATGTAAAGAGTCTAAAATTTTGTTTTGAATCAAGTTACAAGTGTAAACGCTTGATGTTTGTTTTAAAGTTGCATCGTAGCGTACTTACACGCGTTTACAGATTTCGACTTTTGATTATTCGATATGTTACATCCATGGATGAGCAAATTAACCGTTATAACCGATAACTGAACCATAACCGTCATAGCTGAACCGCTATTAACTGATAACCGTTATGAAACTTTGATTAACCGACCAATCGTTTATGGTTATGGTTATGAATCTTTGGTTAACCGATATAACCGAAACTGAACCGCACTTGTAATGTTAAGTCTATAATTCGATATAATGAATTTATGTTTTACAATAACCGTGTAGAGGTTTTTTACTAGGACAAAAGTATGTTAATAACAAAATGATATTTATGTTGATGCCCTTATTTTGATGAAGAACTGAGGTGTTATAATCGTCTATATAACATTGGGTACATTATTACTTTACTAAAAGGGATCCCTGGTAGTTTAACAAAAAAAGTGTAGTCATGATTGTCTTATAAAAAAAGACCCAAGTTAAGTCCAACATAGTGGGTTTCATTCTTATTTTACAG
Source organism: Helianthus tuberosus (assembly GCA_030545235.1). Classification (NCBI taxonomy): domain Eukaryota; kingdom Viridiplantae; phylum Streptophyta; class Magnoliopsida; order Asterales; family Asteraceae; genus Helianthus; species Helianthus tuberosus. The sequence continues at coordinate 12,172,726 of CM060381.1, forward strand.
GCCCATTAGCGTACAATTTTTTAAATTTTATACCAAAAGTTGGTTTTCATTAAAGTTTTTGGTTAATAACCGAAATTAACCATAACCGAAGTTTGGTTCTGGTTATGGTTAAGAAAATCCATAACCAAAGTTAGCAGTTATGGTTATAGTTAATGGTAAAAACCGAACCAAACCGACCCATACACACCCCTAGATCTACTTGATAGTTTTTGGTCTTGGTGTTGAAATTTTGGTTTCATATATACTTATACTTTGGTTGTCTTAACATTGTATCTTTCCTACAAGGATTTCATTCCATGATAAAGATAGTTGTTTGATATAGAATCACTTTCTAGTTAAAAGAACTCTAAAAGAATGTTGTTTTAACTGTGAAAAGTAAAATGATTACGTAACCGAATAACTGTTGTTGTTTCTCTCTCCCTTTATATATGAACAACACTGACACACTGTCTGCAAGTGCTTATATGATTCTCGTTTTTCTCTACTTAAATTTGGTTATGTATTACACGTTGCGCATAGCATAATTACATGCATCAAGGGCGGAACTATAGTAATATGAGTCGTAGCACGGGCTACGGCTCAACCCCGTATTGGTAGTGATTTTTTTCCGGTTTATATAAAGGATAATCCTAAAAATATATAAGGTTACCTCTAACCAAAAAATAAAATACTTGATATTACTAAAATCTCATTTTTTATAAGCTCAAACAGGTTCAACCCGAAATCTTGTAGAATAATTATGTCCGAATGATAAAAAAAGCCCAAATTAACAATAATAATTTGAAAGGAGTCCCTAAATATAATTAATAAAGTTAACCCAAGACGCAGAACGATATTATAATAAGGGATCTTGCTCGTCTTATGGTGGAAACATAAACACATAGTTCTTGTCCTTTTGTTTATCAGGTAGTGAAGCTAACTTTGGTTTTACCGGTCGCAACCACAACCGTTGAAATATTTTTTTTTTCTAAATTGAAGCACGTCAAGACGGATTTACGCAATCGAATGGGCCTGAAATATTTGAACAATATTATGGTTTGTGCGGTCAAAAAATAAACTTTTGATAAAGTAAAAGACGACGATGTGATGGAACGATTTCAAGCTATGAAAAAGAAAGATGACACATCTATTAGGTATTTGTTTTACTTTATTTATTATTGTTTTTTTTTATAATTGCCCGGTAAAATTTTTTCGGGATACCCCTAAATTAATGGGCTAGTTCCGCCACTGACATGCATAGTGACTATCTAGGCGATAGAATAGCTAGAAAAATGATAAATATTTTTTCTAAATACAATGTAAAGATCTAGACATAACACATGGCATTGGAGCTAAATTCAAAAGGTAAACCAAACCTTAAAGCAACACATGAACTTGTAGCGAATCATACTTCAACTTTCACATAAATGTGGAGACAAAATAAATTAACAAGTTTGAAAAATCATACCACTAATTTTTAAAGACCCTTTTACGCCCGTAGTACTTCTCAAAACTTTTATAGAATATTAAAGCTTGTTTTCAAAGAGATATTAGATCATTTAAATGTTTGTGTATATAAAGTTGTACACATGCGGTTTTATGCGCACATGGTTTAAATAAATTTTAATATTTTATTTTCATTTTATATTTTTGAGTTAATATTTAAGTTATTCTATATAAAGACTTCTAATAATAAGAAGTGTACAAAGACACAATTGATCACACAAGATGACACAATGTCTCGCAAAATATAACACAGTGCCAAAAAATATAACACAATGTCGAGGAAAAAGAACACAATGAGTCGCAAAAAAAAAAAAAAACACAATGACGCAATTATAGAAAAGACACAATGATATTAAAAAACACAATGATAATAAACAAATTTTTTAAAATCTGCAACCGATAAATCTAAAAGTGAAAACTTAAAATCTCACATCGTAGAATTCGATAAGACGGTTCTAATGCTGCTTGAGTGAGATCAATCGGAGTCCATCTGATACCATTTGTACGACTTCTTATATTTAGGAGCCTTTGTAAATAAACATATTATCAAAATTGATTTCATCGCGTCGTCGATGCATGCCCTAATGCCACTTTCTTCGATCGTAGTCCACGGTAAAGGATTTAAAGGATTTCGTTGGCGATTGCTTGGAATCATTTTTTAGATAAATAAATTAATTAAGGATTTAAAGGATTTCGTTGGCGATTGCTTGGAATGATTTTGTAGATAAATAAATTAATTGAACAAAAGGGTAAAAGAATAAATAAAGTTTAAAAGGTATCTATATAGGTTTTTTTACAGGGTGTGTGTATAACGGCTATTTTAATGTTCGAAAATTGAAACTTTGGACACCACGAGAGTCGGTGAACAACCATCAACCGGGAGAGTTTTTAGCGGCACCGACAGAGAGGGGGCAGTGTTACCGCCATGGTCGTGGGATATCGCACCCGCTTCCAAAACCATACCAACCTCCTTAACTTTTTGTATTTATACTAGTTTTATGTACATCCGCGTTGCGGGGTGTTAGACCGAATATTTCTCAACCAATTAAAAAAACACTACCATTGTTTTGCAAGGAAAAAAAAAGCTAAAATGATAGCAAGATTGTAATTTTGAGCTGGGGTAAAATTGAATTTGTCAGGACAAATGGGCGAGTGTTAGGCAGCTGCCTGACACGAATAAATATTACATCAAGTCAACCAATTAAAAACAGAACACTCCCATAGTTTTGTAGAAAAAAAGAAAAAAATAACTAAAACAGTGGCAAGACTGTAATTTTGAACTGAGAGTAAAAGCGTAATTTTTAAGTGGAGGTAAAATCGTAATTTGTCAAAATCTAAAACGATGACAATATTGTAATTTTAAACCGGTGCAAAATCGTAATCATTAACATGGGGCATATTTGGAATTTTAAAGTAGGGGTAAAATCTTATTTTATTTGAGCCAACAGGGGAGTGTCAGACACTATTTACTGTCGTGAAATTGTAGTATATATATATAAAAATAAAAAAATAAATTTGTTTTTTTTATTATGTTTGATTTTTTTTTAGCATTAACTTTTTGTTTAAATGGGATATAAATGGGAGTAATAGAAGATGAGGATAAAGGAAATGAAATCAAAAAGCACAATGGGGATGGGCCGTGAAAAAGAAAGAAGAAAGACGTGGTCCAATTTCATGTGAACCCCCAAAGTCAAACTATCCCTTCAATATTTCATTAATTAATAAAATATTGAAAAAATTACAAGTTTTGTCCTTTATCTTAATACCATATATTTGACGGTATCCTTTTCAACGAATTTTGACAGGTTTTGCTCGTTATAAAGAATTTTGTTGCACGTTTTGTCATTTGACCCTAACCTAGTTAGATTTTCTTGTTAAATCTGGTCACGTGCAGGTTACATGAGAGTAGTTTAGTCTTTATACATATAAAAGGACAATTTTTATAAATACTCATATATGTAATTCAAGTGGCCACCACCAAGCAAATTAACACACACACACTTTCTCATTTTTTTTCTCTATATACTCCACCACCAAGCACCACCTGCCTACCACCACCACCGCCGCTACCAGCTATCCACCACCTGTCGACCACCACCACAAACAATCGACCATCTGAACCACCCCTACACATCAACAAACAAAAACAACACCGCAAATCCCAAATCGGTATCCAACCCAAATCAATACACAATCCCAAATCGGAACCCACCATCTTCATAACCAACAACCACAAACGTCACCCACCCATCATCGCACGTAGCATCCAACCACAGCCAACTTCTGCCACCAGCTCACTGTCATCTCGCCACCAGCGACTCCAACCAACGACGGAAAAAACAACGTTAACCACCTGTAAATTCGCCATAAGAACCCTAGAGAGAGATGGGTTTGGGGTTGTGATTTACACGAATCTCATCTCTCTGTTTGATTTTAGATAAGATCTTTCCATCTCTATTCGAATTTAGATTTGATCTGTACATATCTGTGGTGGCGACTGGTGGTTATTTAGGGTTTAGACGATGGTAGTGAATTGGGGTTTAGGTTAGGGAAGATATAGGTGGTTGGGGGTTTAGGTTAGGGAAAATGTTGTTGGTGGTGGGGTACAACGGTGGCTGGTGTAAGGGTTAGATTGTGCAGATTGTTACCATGCTTTCCGTCGGTGGGGATTGGGCGGTGGCAGGTGGTTGTCGACGGTGGCAGGTGTTTGGTTAGGGTTGGGTTGGGGCGGTGATGGCTGGACAACGTGGTTAGGTGTTTGGTTAGGGTCGTGGTGGTGGTTCTGTGTAGATCAGTTATCGGTAAAGACTGAGGTGGCGGTGGATGGTTGTAGTGGTGGTGGTGGGAGGTGGTGGTGGTGGGAGATGGTGGTGGTGGTAGATGAAGGTTGATAGAGAGAGAAAGAGTTCTCTGTGTGTGTGTGAGAGTATAGAGAGAGAAAGATTTTTAATTTAGAAAAAAAATGTTATTAGTTATTTAAATTTCTTTTTGTTTTATTTATTTAAAAGATTTATAAATAAATGGGTAAAAAGACTAAACTACCCCTGTTTAATTAGATTTAACAAAAAAAAAAAAAACAGGGTTAGGGTCAACAGACAAAACGTGCAACAAAATCCCCTATAAATGGCAAAACATGTCAAAATTCGTTGAAAAGAATACTGCCTGAAATATGGTATCAAGATAAAGGATATAACATGTAATTTTACCTAAAATTTATCTATTCTAATATACTAAAGCTAATTTTGCTTATGTGTCATTTATATATAAGTCTACTCTATTACATTGACATGTGTCATCCTTCACCTTTCAATATTTAAACAAGATTTACCCTATTATATTCAACTAAATTTTAAAAGACCATGATTTTAGGATCTTAGGGTCTGTTTGGTATGGGGTAATGGAATGGACGAGGGAATTGAATGGACGAGGTAATGGAATGGACAAGGGAATGCAATGGAACATTACCATTCCATGTCTCGTTTGGTTACCATGTGAGATTGGAATGAATTATTATCGTGTATTGTTTGGTAGGCAAGAAAATTAAGGAATAAAATCAGCGATGAGTGGTGGTGGTCGGTGATAGTGATTGTAGGCGGTGGCAGTGATCGGTGGTGGCGGCGATCGGTGGTGGCGGCTACGATGATGGGTGGGGGTGACGGGGGTGGCGGCGGCGGCCGTCGATGGTGGTTGGTAGCGGCAGTGGTTGGTGGCGGCGGCGACGGTAGCGTTGGCGATGACGGTGGTTGGCGGCGAGCGGCGTTGGCGACGACGGTGGCGGCAGTTGGTGGCGGTGGTGGCGGGTAGGTGGCGGCGGCTATAGGCATCAGTGGTGGTGGTAGTGGTAGTGGTAGTGAGTGGTGGCGAAGGTGATGGGTTGTGGTGTTGTTAATGAAGGGTGCAAGGGAGGATGGAATGAAAAAAAAGATGGGGGAGTGGAAGGAATGATTTTGAAGGAATGGAATGCGTTTTGGAATGGGTGATTCCATTCCCTTGACCAACCAAACACCCTTTTCTTCATTCCCTCGTAATGACCCATTCCATTCCGCCTCTCATTCCTGCATAACAAACACTACCTTACTTCTTCCACATTATCCAAAAAGAGTAATTTGCAGCTTTTAAACTTTTTAATTACATTTCATTTAAAAAAGAAAACCATTTTTTTAGAGTAAAATTCTGTAAATATAATTTTACTAAAATATATATCTAATATTATAAATCAAGAAAAAAATAATTTAATTTGAGAACAAATAAATATGCGAAAAAAAGAAAGTCAAACTTAGACTTAAACCTGGACACATGCTATTAATTTATAATTTAGTAAAATAAATAGTTGTATGACTTTTAGCTTTACTTTTTTTTTTATTTTCACAAACTTTTTTAATTTAGTACTAAAAGTGAGAGTTCTGATCATCTTATTCGCGTGTTATAGAAGCTGAAGTAATGGTAATCGAACTTTCATTCCTATAATTCTTTAACGCACTGTCTGATAAGAAGACTCAATTTAAGTTTAAAAGAAGACAATTTCCTATTGTAATAAGTTTTGCCATGACAATATATAAAAGTCAAGGTCGGTCGTTATCCAAAGTATGTCTGTTTCTCAGATGTAACAATCCTCAATAAACCGACATGCTCGATTATTTTTCCGACACCCTAGTATATCTTAAAAATAACCCAATATGTCCCAAAATACAACCCGTATGTTAAAACCGAGCCCGAAATACAATATAGTATTAAAAATAACTTAAAAACAAGTTTATTTAGGTTGAGGCGGGCCGCGTAGACCCACCCCAACCATTTACGCGGGCGGTATCAAGGTGGATACCGGATTCCTTTGAGTTTCTTTAGTTCAAACGGGCCGTGTAAGACCCCGTTTTAGTTAACGCGGGCCGCGAGAGATCAACAACGCGGAGACACCCTAAGCTGACACGTGTCGACATCGTGGCAGGTCTAGATCATGACCGGGACAAGCTATTCCGTTGACTAGCTTTGACGCGGGCCGCGTAGACCTTCGTCTACGCTTACGCGGGCCGCGTGAGACTCAGATTTCAGCACTATATAAAGGAGGCCTCGGGTTTCAATTCAGTTCGTCCCAAATTTCATTCTCAATCTCGAAATTCTGTAGTAGAGTTATTATAGTCGGGTATTATATCCCCCTAATAGCGAAGTTCTGCTCCGTTGTAAGTATTATAACCCCTGGAGACGTATTAGATACTCTGCCCGATTGATCTAGGGTTCCGTAACGGCTGTCGTGGTTCTGCCCGACGTAGTCGTTGGAATGCCGTCTCGGGGAGGGTATTGCTAATGTTAAATTGGGTTATTGTACTAACACGTGTGCTTTTGTGTAAAATATAGATTATTCCCAGGAAATCCTTACTGAAAACCCTAAAACAGCAATGTGAGTTGATCCACTTTTTGTAAACCTTTTTTATTGTTTTTACAAAACCTTAAATATCTTTCCATGCGAATAACAGTTATTGAGTATTTGTAAGAATACAATTACAGTCGGTAAATATGGGGTTTTGTATACAAAATTTGTTACCACCTGGTAAAGGAGTAACATGACCATAAGTCGGAACGACATTACCGTGTGGTGGTAATTGATATAACCTGGAAACAAATGTAATTGCGGATGCGCCATCAATACTGTTCACTGTGACTTTTTATTTAAACTTGATTAAACTGAGATTCACTCACCAGTATTTCCCACTGACAAATGTTTTTAAAACGCGTTTCAGGTAACAAAATGTGAAAGCCAAATAGAAGCCAGCTGGACAGCACTGAAGGCTTGGAAAAGTGGCAATAAAGTTACCTAAAATAAAATAGATGTTTTTATTAAATAAAATAAGATTTATTCCTATGAAAACGTGTGTATTATAAACTTGGGTTTTATCCCATTTATTGAAAGTTATAAAAAGGGTGGTATTTTACTCTGATTAAATATTTCCTAACTACGATCCTGATGAAAAAAATTCCGCTGCCAAATTAGACAAATACCACGATACCACCGAAACTGGCTCGCGGCCGCCCGTTCCCGGGAATCAGGGATCGGAGGTTGCGACATCAGACAACCAGTATTTTCTCATGGTCAGCCTTACATCGCTTTGTCCAGAGTTAAAAGCAGATATAAACTCAAACTCGTAATTGTTGATAAGATGGGAAACTTTCGAATACGACATTGAATGTTGTATATAAAGAAGTTTTTTGAGATTTGTATTTGTATCTATATATTTCTTAGAGCATTCACATCATGTCCACCAAATTTTGTGAGAGACCCTCCCATATTATAGATAGTGGTTACGAGGGTTTGTGAGTGAAGGAGAGAGAAAATGTTAGTGTTCATCTGTAAATATGGAAAAAATTGTTCACCTTATAAATTTTTTAATTTTTTCAGAAAGTGTGTTGTGAGCAGAGGAGAGAGAAAAAATAATGATAAAGATATATAAAAATATTATTTAATTGAAAATGAGAGAGAATTGTAGTGATTTTTAGTGTAATTTTAGAGATGAAAATGATGGATACGATGTGAATGCTCTTAGTTGTGAATGTAAATCTGATATGTAATTATAGATTAAAAATTTGCAAATACGATATCTATTTGTATGTTATAATTTTTTTTATCTGTTTCAATTTTTTTTGTTACCCAACCTCATGTACCATACGGGTTTTAACCTAGTATTTAATAAGAAATCTAAGTTTCATCTTGAAAAATATATTCATCAAAGAACATTAGGTTATACTATGCGGAGCCAAGCCCTTTACAGCCCCTCCATTTAGAGGAATTTGATTGGGTTAACAAGGCCCTAAAATGAGGTTCATAATTGGAGCCCTTTCACATTTGCTATTGCACTCGTAGGAGCGTCTTTAACGCCCCCGAAACGATATTAATCGGTTATCAAGCTAATGTGAAAGGAGAGCACCACTCAGCCTTATCAAGTCTAGGTCCAACCAAAGTACGCGTCTCCGTGTCAAAATCCAAATATTTTTGGAACAACAGTGGGAATGTGGACAACTAATGTTTGGTAAACAACAAGCTGGTTATTCTAAAAGCAGTTATATAACATTGAAGCCAGGGCCGGCCCTGAGAATTCATGTACCCTGTTCGAGCTCGAAAAAAACATGTCCTTAGGCCTTAACGAAATTAATTGAATATTGGGCTCATTAAATGTCTAAATCTAATATCAACGGGCTAATACCTAATCTAAACCATAAAAATATAGTTTTGTAAGTGGGTCTATGTTGGTGTTTGTATAGGTATACCCTATTAATTTATTTATTTTTACATATACATATCGGAGTTTTTAAAAAAATAACATGCCCTTCGAAATATTGGGCTCTGGCCGGTGGTCCTCCCTGCCCACCTTCAGGGCCGGCCATGATTGAAGCTTATATGTATTAAATTAAAATTTTACTAAAAACCTCAAATGTATATATTATAATTACATTTTAATAATAAGATTTAACGTGAATTTCTCTTTTTAAGTAATAATTATGGTATAAAAACACCTACCCAATTTAATTTATGACATAAATCATATTGTAAAAAAAAACAAAATAAAATATAAATGGGTTAAATGGGGGGTTAACCCGCCAACCCAATCAGGTTGACACAAACCCGACCCGTTTAGCTAAATGGGTTCGCAGGTTCAACCTGAAACAGACCCGAACCCATATAGACTAAACCCGAACCAGGGAATTTTATGTTAGGTTCGTGTCGTGTCAGAAATTCACATGCCTAAGGTCCGCGATGAGATGTTGTTATGATGGTGAGCTGACAGTCTAGGAGTTGGGTCACATGGATGACAATGGGCGTGGTATTGGTCGAGCATGGCTAGTATCATACCCATATCGGGTTGTAAAATCTTGTCACATACCTGACCCATTACCCGTCAGGTATCGGGGGTATACCTATTTTTCGAACTTATTGGGTATACCTATTAGTGTTTTAAAAGACACACGTTGTGATTTCGAACTTATCAGGTATATCTATTGGTATTTTAAAAGACACACGTGATTTTCATGTGTGTATATATACTATTTTTCTTTATATTTTTATATTTTTTTTAATTTGTACAATATATTTAATTATGATAAATAACATACATATTATCATTATAAAAATATATTTAATTATGATAAATAACATACATATTATCATTATAAAAATATATTTACTTATGATAAATAACATACATATTATCATTATAAAAATATATATAAAATATTTAAAACCATAATATATAATAATATTAATTTCAAAAAATATTTTTGTATTTCGTAACACATGAATATAGAAAATGTTATTAAAATATATATTTCAAAAGTAAAATTTATATTTTGAAGTATTGACGTTATATATATTTCAAAAGTAAAGTTATATTTTGAAGTACTGACATTACTGGAACGAAACATTACTAAACTGTAATTGGAAAAATAAAATTAAAAGTTAAAAGTTTTTAGGAAATACGTTTCGGGTATATGATTTGGATAAACGGGCATATAGGTTTGGGTAATGAGGTCGGGTATTAGCTGATCCAGTACGCGTGATTTTTTTTACAATTTCATACCCGGTCTCATACCAGTCAGGCATCGAGCATACCAATTCCGAATGCTTCGGATTTCGAGTATACTCGTCGGGCTCGATGTTTTTTTGCCACCACTAAGTTGGGATGAGTATAACGAATAGCCTTTGGGTGGGGACACTCACCTAGTAACCCACAAGTACCCATATCACCATCTAGTATGATTGTATCACCCCATTTAACCCAATTCAACCCAAATAGAAAGGAGCACACACCTAACTCAACCAACCATCCGCTATCAGTATCAATAATATCACGACACCTCAACTCACTACCAGCTACCCTCTCTCCTCCTCTCCCTACCAGTAGAACTCGCAAAACGAACCCACAAGTACCCAATCCCCGTACTTAAAAATTATAAATGATCCAAAGAATGAACGGTATGTGTTCGTACATATCCTAACAAAATATGTCTCACACCCATATAAATATAATAAATATACATAAGTCTTAGTTTTTCTCATACAAGTTTTTTCTTTGTTAAGTATGAAAAACAGTTGTGACATGAGTTGATTCGGTTAGATTATGATTTAAAGTCATACATATAAGATAATTTTATTTTTTATTTTTTCGTAACCAATTGGTTTTTTTACCTTTACTGGTTAGTTTCCCTGTAGTGGGGCGTTTTGAGTGGGCATAGCGCCCAATGGCGCTGCCAAACACCACCACAAGGAGCGGTATGAAGGAGAAAATGGGGTGGGGCGCGACCTCCATAGCGGCGCCATGTGTTTGTTTGTTTGATTTTTTTGACCGTTGCAACGGTCATAATTTAAAAAAAAAATTCAACTTTTTTTTATTTCACTCTATAAATAACTTCCAACTCTTCTATTTTTTTTTTTTTACAATTCATCATATATTATTCTCTCCTTCTCTATATATTTTTTAAAAAGTGTTGAAGCTACTCCCACCCTATTAGAAAATGGGTTCCCCATCGGAAGACTCCTTCACTGATATTTACCGAAGATTTTTTTCACCCGAAGAAGACACGGAGGAGGAAGAAGCGGTTACGAGTGCATGTACTCTTGTGATACAAGCATTTGAGCACGTTCGGCCTACTCCCCCTCCACGACCCATCTTGCGGCGCACCTATATCTTGCGAGATCGTGAAGCCGCGAACGAGCATTTGATGAAAGAATATTTTGATGCGACGCCGGTTCACGGACCCAATGTTTTTAGACGGCGTTTTCGGATGAGCCAAAGGTTATTTTTGCGCATTAATAATGATTTGGAAGATAAGTATGTTTTCTTTAAGCAAAGAATGGACGCGCGAGGATATCTAGGCTTCACCTTAATTCAAAAGGTCACATTCGCCTTACGCATATTAGCCTACGGAAACACATACGACATCAACGACAAGTACTTGAAGATGGCGGAGAAAACAACTCGAGATTGCTTGGAACATTTTTGCTTTGGTATTTTTTATTGACTTTTATTTATTTACTTTTATATATTTACTTTTTTTAATAGCTTACTAGTAAAACTTTTATATATTAAATTATATTATAGGTATATGCCAGTTATATGGAAAACGTTATTTGAGAAATCCCACTTGGAACGACCTTCAACAAATATATGAGGTGCATCTAGAAAAGCATGGAATACCCGGCATGATTGGTAGCTTGGATTGTCGTCAATGGCGTTGGTATAATTGTCCAACCGCATGGCGATGTCAACATACACGGGGTGATAAAAAAGGGCCAACATTGGTGTTACAAGCTGTTGCGTCATACGACCTTTGGATTTGGTCGGCCTTCTTTGGTGTAGCCGGGTGTTTTAACGATATTAATACGTTAGAGGCTTCACCATTATTAGAGAGCTACATTTCTGGAACTATACCAAAGGCCGGTTTTCATGCGAACGGGAACGACTACGAGTATGGCTACTATTTGGGCGATGGTATATACCCAGAGTATTCGATTATTGTTAAAACGTTCGATGAGAAAAGAAAGTATTTTGAAAAATTACAAGAGTTTTCGAGAAAGGATATCGAGAGGTGTTTTGGGGTTCTACAACAACGATGACATTTTATCAGAAATCCTTGTCGCATGTGGCATAATGATAGAATACGAATGACCATGTATGTTTGCATCATTTTGCATAATATGATCATAGAGGATGATGGAAGAGCGATATGCCAAAACTATATTCCGGAAGATTTAGTCGAAGGAACCCAAGCAACAATGGAAGAGAGACTTGCAAATGCTCAACTATTGCTATCTAAGGAAATACATAACACGTTGAAGGCGGATTTGGTTGAGCATGCTTGGGCGATTCGCCCAATGCGATACAACGGTGACGACGAAGAAGATTCCGAGGAAGAACAAGGTGAGGAATTCGAAGACGGGAACTTTGAAGACATAGGTTTGGATGCTGGAGAAAACGAAGAGGAAGAAGGAGAGAACGACAATGAAGACGAAGAATAAATTTATCTTTTTAGGTGTAACGTTTTTTTTTTCTTTACCGTTTTTTTTTTAAATTTTAGTGTATTGTTTTTTATTTAATGCAATGATTGTTAATTTTAAAAAACTTAGAAATTAATTAAAAAAATGAAAATTAAAATAATTGAGTAATGATGACAAAGGGGCTTTATGACTACGGCCTCAACTTGCATAACGCCCCATAAAGCCCCGTGGTAACATGACATGCCACATGTCGCATAATACCCCCAAAAGAACCTTATGACTACGGATGACCTTACAAGGGATTTTGAAATGTGTCAATCTACACATATTTCAATTAATAAAGCCAATAGTTTTGAACCAAATAAAAACTAACATGTAATATACCGTTTATAAAAAGTAAAATATAGAGTTATGTTTCATATAGACATATAAGTAACGATAATTAAGTCACAAAACTCGGTTATAAAAGGCATAATATGAACAATCAGATTCTGAATTCATTTAGTTATATATTTCAGATAATTTGATTTTTTCGATTATAATTTTGAATTTTGTATCAACCTTGTTAAAAAAGTTTTCTTCCATGCAAATATGTCTCCACTAGAAGTGTGAAAAGCACTCACAAGTTGGTCTTGTGGTTAATCATTTTGAAGGACATTGGTGGTGACAATGAAATTTAGAACTAGGCATCTTTGGAGGTCACCGATTCAAAACCGAGCTGAACCGGGTTTTACCGCAGTGGGCCTTCGGGCGGGCGGGTTTTTCCCGGAACTGGTGGCTTGATGGCTCGGATATGCATCCATCTCTGACCGTTATGGAGGAGGGGATGCATTTGCTCGATTGAGGGCATCTTAAGATGCTTATCCGGTGATTTAGTTGACTGTTAAAAAAAAGCGCGAAAATGAAGCAGGTAACACTTGGTCTTCCCATTGGCATTTCTTTAAATATGAAAAGGCAGACGAAGTTAACAAAAACCCCACCTTGGCCAACCGAAAACATAATCGACTTGAACTTCGCTAGAGAGTTTTGTTCGTTGCGTTTATGCATTTTGGGTCTACAATGGCTTGTTCGATATCTCTTTCCGGTTTGATCATTTAGATTAAGCTCTTAAGACTATGGATGTCTATTCAATCATCCTTTCTTAATGATCAACATCAACATATGTTACCGTGGACCGAGGGCGTCATTGTGTTTTCTGGACGTTTGTATACATTTTCAACCCGTTGCTTTATTATTTAAATGCTTCATAAATGCATTATAGTGCTTTTGGTTGGTGGTTATAGTACTATTTGTACCATATTTGTTGTTGATGGATGTTTACTTTAGACTAAAGGGTATGAGGCCGGCTAGGCCCGGCTAGGACCGGTGCCGGTCTCCCACACCGCCCCCTGAGGGTCGGCTCCGCCCAAACGACTCCCCAGCGCCGAATAAGACGGGGCCCCACTTCATGTTTCTAGCCGTTTGCAACGGCTCTTTTATTTAAAAAAAAAATTCATTTTTCAATTTAAATACCCTATATCTCATCCATTTTTATACAATTCTACCCCATTCTACTCCCATTCTTCTCCAATTCTCTTCCTTTTTTATAAAAAACACTCCATATTTTTTATACCATTTTCTCTAATCATGAATCCTTTCAACCCAAACAACCCCAACCCAAACAACCCCAACCCGAATAATCACAACCCGAACCAACCTAACTTTTTTTCGACTCCCGCTTACACTCCGAGTATGGATCATTCGTGGGGTGCTCCGCAATTTCCTTTTTCGGGTTTCCAACAAACACCCAACGCATTCTCACAAATGTCTCAAGTTCAACAACTCCAACAATACCAAGCACTACAACAAATCATGCAACGCAACTCGTTTGAACAACTCCAATCGCAACCGCCAACTTCCCAACCGGTTCAACTTCCGGAGGATGAACGCGAGGTTTATCGGAGGATGAAAGAAGAGGTGAAGAAAAAATGGACGTCGTAGGTTGTTTTTTTATTTTTAGGAAATGTAATTTTTTTTTTCGGTAATGTTTTTTTTTTTTTTTTTTTTTTAGGAAATGTAATTTTTTTTTATGTTATGAAGTGACTTTATTTATGTTGTTTTATGTTGTATTTTTTAACTTTTATAAATTTTTTATTAAGTTAATAAATTAAAAGTTAGAAAATTATAAAATAATAAGGTGGGGTAGCCTCATCCTCCATCCCCCTCAAATATGAAGGAGGCCCATCCCACACGAGCCGGTGACGTGGCGCTGACGTGGCGGCTCATCCCCTCCAAGCCCATCCTCTCCATACCCTTTAGTCTTATAAAAATCTTAAACAAAATATATTAATATTAATCAGGGCCGACTTTATACTATTTTTGAATATTAAGGCATTTAAGTCTGTTAAATTGAAAAGACTTTTTATATTTAACCAACTTTGGAAAAGCTAATTGCAAAGTTTGGATTTATTTTTCTTTTAACACTATTTTCTACACTCTACAATTAAGCTACCTTTTTCCTCATCAATCAAGATGAAAGACTATATATTTCTTTTCTTATTCATCAATGTTAAAAATTATTAAACAATTTGAATCACATAATACTAAGGTATAGTTTGTTTTTTAAGAGGTAAAATGTCTTTAATCTGCCGACCAAATCTGCAGACATTTGTAAAAGAAGAGATGGACCAAACCTCTGCAGTATGTAAGAAGAAGACTGTTTGTTTTTTTAAGGGATGTAGACTTCTAAAATAAACTCGTGGCGGTGGTGGGTGGTGGACGGTCGTCACGGTGGTGGTGGTTGGTGGACGTGGATGGTGGATGGTGGTGTTTAACCCTTTACATACCTTATAAGATCTTAAAAGTGGTTGAGCCAAGTGCACCAAAAAGAGCTCGCACATTTTTTAATGAAACGTTTTCGAAAAAACAAACGGTCTGCAGATGACAATGTCTGCGTGTGGTCTACGCGGCGCTGACAGAAGGGTCTGCACAAATCTTTTTTAGAAAAACAAATACCACCTAAAACCAGAACATTAACTTTAAAAAATGTCTTAATTTAAAATTTCGTTTCAGGTCCAAAAACAGATCAACCGCACCTAGTAGTGACAAAAATACACATTCCCACCAAACGTTAGGTTAGCTTATAGTCACTTAATCTATTTTAATCAAGCTTCATATTGTACGGGGGATATAAAAGAAAGTTAACAACCAGAGATAATTATAAGTTAACAAATGAGAATGATTGACAAACCGAGAACATGGTCCACCAATTCAAATGGTTTTGCTCGGTGTTAAACTACTCGACCACCAACTGAGTGAAATATTATAAGAATTCCAGGGGTTTCTAACAACTTTACTTCAGTTTTCACTAAGGGACTGTTTATTTACCTCTTAACGAAACTTTTAATGGTTCAGACGTTTTACTGGTTCAGCACTTAATAGTTCAGATTGTTTGTTTCACGAGCAGATGTCTGAATGGTTCAGACATTTGCCTCTAAATGGTTAAGCATTATACAGAGTCTGAATGGTTAAGACCTCTAATCTGAATTGGTCAGACATTTGCCTCTAAACGGTTAAGCATTATACATACTCTTAATGGTTCAGACCTCTTACTGGTTCAGCACTTAATGGTTCAAACCTCTTACTAGTTCAGCACTTAACCATTTAAATGTTGCCAAACAACCCCTAACTTCACTTCGATTTTCACTAGTTTTGTATAGTTTAATATACCGATTGATTTCTTTATGCCTAGTCATCCGTTTATATCCGAAAAAAGTCAAAAACATTATCAACAATATCCGAACGCGAGATATGGTCCCGTTTTTAAAACATTAAAAATTCACACAAAATTCCACACAATAACCTTTATATTAGGGCACGTTGACTTTTCAAAATAATTTGACACTTTATCCACCTACCCACCCTCATGTTAGTCGTGGCATATATTCATTGGTACATGCGTGCGATCTTGCATTGTGAATCATAACTAATATAAAAACAAGAAAGAGCATCGAAAGGCCAATAAATTGTATTTTGTTCACTTTTTGGATAAACAATACAAAATAAATAAACAAAAGATAAATATTTAGGTGATTTCACATTATATGTGCACAAAACTCTACAAAATGTGTCCGTAGTGAAGTCTTGATCTAGTGATATCAAATGTTTACTTTCGTTAAAGTGATGTTTGTTTAAGTGTCATAAAGCGGGCATTAAATGGATTTTAAGAGTATATTTTAGAACGGTGTGTTTATTTGATGTAAAAAAACATAAATAGAAGAGTAAACTGTCTGTCTTGATCCCTTTTCCCAATTTCATCTAAAAGGTTTTGTTTTCACAGTTGAGTCCCTGGGGTTTCTAAATTTTGTCATTCAATCTAACTGGTTAACTTCATCCCCAATTTAACGGTAAAACAAGGGACCGAGTTAACGAGTTTGATGGAAATGAAAAGGTTTGAAAACCTTAGGGACCCAGTTACAATATAAAACCTTTAGAATGAAACTTATAAAAGTGAACAAACCACATAGACCAAAATAACATATTACTCTAAATTAGAGGTGCACAAACCGGTTAATTTCAATAACCGGCTATAATCTGACCTTTTGACTTTAACCAGTTATTACTTTATCAAATTATTTTTTTTTAAACGGGTCCAATTAATTGCTTTAACCGGTTATCTTCAGTTAATAACCGGTTTTGCGCCTTTTTAAAAAATTTTGGTTAACCGAGTCTACCCAGTGGCGAAGCTTGAAAATTTCTACCGGGGGGTCGGAAGTTATCGAACCTAAAAATTTTATATAAGTAATTTTTTTTTTATAAAATCGGGAGGTCGAAAACGTATATACCTAAAAAAATTCTACACGAAACATACATAAATAACACTAATGAGCGAAAAGTTCGGAAGGTCGGGCGCCCCTCCCGACCCCTTGAAAGCTAAGCCCTTGGGTCTACTAGTTAAAAAACCGATTCCTATACTAAATATTTATAAAACAGACTGAATAACTATTAACGGGCTGAGGTTGTCACAACTCACAAGTTCATGAAAATGTTTGGGCTTTTCTAGGCCCATTAAACTATATGTATCCAAATCCAACTAACTATGACTATCCATAATCCATGTAATTGATTTGACTTCTGGAGTCAACACATCCCCATGATATTATCAATGTGGTTCCTGTTGGAGCCCTAATTCAGTAAATCGTCACACTCCATTTTCATCGTCAAGGTTAGATTCCTCAACCGCACTCTCTAATTCGAACAATTAAACTGATCGATTAACTTTAATTTTGTTTTTATTCAATTTGCAGTGTGAATCGTGTGTGTTTTGTTGTTTGACTATGCGAAGATGAAGCTGAATTTGACGTTTTTGGTTGCTCTGTTTCTAATATTAATAATCGTAGTTCACTGCGTTAACTCGGATCCTGAGGTAATTAATTATGAATCTCTCACTTTGTTTGATATAGATTATAGAAACTGTTGTTGTATTAAATCACGAATTGAATTGTTATGTGATGAAATCAGACGCATTAAATTCATTTTTTTGAATTAGTAATAATTAGGTATGGATAAGTTTAAATTTAGGGAATATTAATTGTGGTATAGTTATAGTTGATGTTTAATTGTTTTGAATTTGTAAGTTTTTCAAATAGAAGAAAATTTATGTTATTTAAGTCTGTGTGCAGTGGTTTAACTAAAAAGTGAAAAAGGTACTGCCACGTCACTTCCATAGTTGTTAATAGTGAGCACTGTAGTGAATAGTGTAGCGTACCGCTGGATCATCGCTATGTGATGTTTATCGCTCCATAGCATGAAATAGCGACAATTAGTTTTTTATTTCTTTTTTTTTTTCTTTTTACATATTAAAAACCGAATTTTTAGGCATTTTAATCGACCAAACAGCTGTAATCTTCACTAATTGCATCGAAAAACCTTAAATTCGTGAATAAAACACTATTTTTTTTGAAAAAAATATTCTAATACCGCTATTCGCTAAACATCAAATAGCGCTCGCCATCGCTATCGCTACATAGCGTGTAGGTTGCTTGTTGCTATTTACCGCTATTCGTTATTAACAACTATGGTCACTTCCACGTAGGCAGTGGGGGTTATAACTACCTATGCCCTGAAAAGTGTGTAGTGGTTTAACTTGTATATTAAATGCAAGAAAAAAATAAAATAAATAATAATGAGTAATATCTTAATGGGCTAAAATTTGTATTTAGGTGAAGAAGAATGCACACGATGAGTTAGGTACAGAAACAAGAACAAAGACAGACCCGAAAGTTGCTTTAAATGAGAACTCAAGCACATCGGGCTCGAATATAGAATCTAAGCCAGTGAATCCTGATCCTTCAAAGAAGGACAAAGATTCAAATGATGTCACAAATGGTAATGCGGACAAGACTACTAAGAGTGTTCCAAGTAAGCCATTAGTGGATAAAGAAACTGGTAATTTGCAAAAGGGTTCAAAAGATAAGGATTTGGTGGACAATGTTGAGAATAAAAGTGAAACAGATAAAGGGTCGGGATCTAAAGGCGTGCCTAAGGAGGATAACTTGCCAAACATGAGAAAGGGAAGTTTTCGAGGCGAACAATGTGATTCGTCTTTCAAGTGCACAATCGGTAATGGAATGATTGCTTGTCTAAGTGTTCCGGGAGATGGTATGTATTGTTCCTTCATGTTTTTAATCAATTTACTTTGGTTCATTTTAGTTCATTCATTGATTTGTTATTCTAACTCCCATTGCTTACTACACATGAATATTGCAAAATCTATTATCCTAAAAAGTTAAAGTAAATAAGTGATGATGCTTTAGAAAATTAATGCCAACATGTTTCTATGTATAGTTTTTTTGTCTTTTTTTTATTAACGTTGATGTTCCTACAAATAGCTCTGCTATGAGTGGGATCTTACTGGGTACATCTGTTTGTTTGTTTGTTTTTAAATGTTTACGTAGCTATGTATGTAGTACTTACCTATGCAGTTAATATCGGTGATATATCGGTTATCGGTCCCCTTGTAAAATATCGGTTTCAAATATCGGTACTGATATTATTATTGACCAATATATCACCGATATTTGACCGATATAACTGATATATCACTGAATTGTTAGTGTTAAATTCCTATACATATAAATTCTGCATGATATTAAAATTACCGATATCTCATCGATATAACCGATACATCACTGAATTGTTGGCGTTAAAATGCTATCTATGTATATAAATTCTGCATGCTATTAAAATTACCGATATCTCACCGAGATAACCTATATCTCAAATATCGGTCCTTGACCGATATCCGATATTTACTGCATTAACTGCATAGGTACTTACTCGGTTACTCCATGTCTAGTGTTTTGGAACATTTGGTTGATACTTTGAACATTGAAGTTTCTTCATGTTAAAAACATATCAACATGTTTTTACTTGAAGAATATAGTTGATAGGATACACTAACTTCATTAACAATCACTCAAAATCCTGCTTCAAGCACCATGTGATAAGTGATTAAGTGTGCTTTACAAGTTACAACATGTACGTTCGTTAGATGATTGATACTAGAATTTCACGTTGAATCGGTGATCGGAAAGGTTGTAAACTAGACATTCGTAAGTAGCACAGTAAAAAATATTTTGCAATCAACATGCTTTAGGGAAATCTTTTTTGGAATACTATTAATCATTTTGCAGTATATGTAATGAGATGAGATTCATTGTCATTATCTATACGTAACCGAAAACCTAAGGAGTATGCTCTATTGATTGGAAACTGCAATAGTAACGACTTCGGTATATACATTGAAAACTGAAACATTTCTTGTTATCTTCTAGAGTCTACAGAAGTTTCCCTTATAATCCAGAACAAGGGAAAGGGCCCGCTCGATGTAAGTATTAGCGCTCCTGATTTTGTTCGCTTGGATAAACCAAAAGTTACAATCCAAGAAAACGATGACCAAAAGGTAACCAATCTTACAGAACAAAATTTATAAGTAAATGAGTTAAAAATTTAGTATTTAGTATTTGACTCAATAATCATTCCTTTCAGGTTATGGTCTCAATAGGAGAAGGAAAAACCGAAAAACTTATAACTCTAAAAACAAGTGAAGGCAGTTGCAGTCTCGATTTTATGGATTTTCTTACGCATAACCCCATGAAAAAGTCAAACTATGCGTCACAGTTGACTTACACGAGCCTCTTCAGACGGACTCCGTTTCTTGGACTCTTATCTCTAGCTTTAATACTAGTAATAGTATCGGTTGTGGTTTGTCTAACCTATCAAAAAAGACGTTTTGTGAATAGTGGCGTGAAATATCAGAAACTGGACGCTGAGCTCCCGGTTTCAGGTGGGCCCAAGGTTGACTTTGACCAAAAAGATGGATGGGATGACAACTGGAGCGATGATTGGGGTGATGTTGAAGCGCCCAGTACTCCCTCTATGCCTCTTACTCCAAGCATTTCCTCTGCTGGTGTTTCTTCAAGGCGAGTTAATAAGGATGCCTGGAAAGATTAAAATTATTATCAAGATTATGCATTTTTATTACAATCTCTGATCATATCAATACGCGGTCAACATGTCAAGCATTTTGATGTACCATTTTTCATGAAAAACGACGGGATTTGTAGGTCGAAGGTAGAGTTTCTTGTCGTGTAGTCTTATCTGTGGATTTTTGATCATTTGATTTAGGGTCATTTGCTGCAATATTTCTATATATGTTTCAGTTATGAAGTAAAGTCTTGTCATTTATGTGGATATTGGGTCACATATATTGAAGTTTAAGGACATCCATTGCAATCCGAGACAAACATGAAGGACGAAAAGTGTAATTTACCTTTTTTTTTTATAAATCTCAGTTCTAGAAGTTTTGGTCATATAATTAAATTCTTGAATATTGTTTGATGGCGCTGGTGGTCGATGTGTAGGTGATGGAAGTGGTGACTAGGGTGACAGTGCTCGGGGCGAGGGGGTGAGTTGGGGTGGCTGGTGACGGTGGTGGGTGAGCAAGGGTGGAGGGGGTAGGAGCGGCAAATGCGGCCACAATGATTGTTTTGGAATTCCATTAATTGATTTTGATCTAATTTCTTCACATTGTTAAGGGATTTTTGAATTCGTTTATGTTAAGGAATTTGAGGGATTGACTTTCAATTTGAATTCCTTTTACAGCCAAACACATTAAAAATGAAATTAAGATTACAAATTTTGTGAACCAAACACAATGAGAGAGAAAATTCATATTACGTTCCAGGATTAGGATCAAATACAAAGGATCCTAATTGTAAGAAGGATTTATAGAGTGACAAGTGTCCAATAACCTAAAAAAACCCATTACACAAAAAAACCCACCAAAAATTTTTTGTTTTTTTTTGTTTTTTGTTTTGCCGAGGGGGTGGGTGTTTAGTTTTTTTTTAGGTTTTTTTTAGGTTTTTTTTTTTTTTTTTTTGGGGGGAGGGGGGGGGGGGGGGGGTTAGGTTTTTTGGGGGTTTTTTTTGGTGAGGTATAGTTTTTTTTTTTTTTTTTTTGTTTTTTTGCGGGGGGAGGGGGGGGGGGGGGTTAGGTTTTTGGGTGGGGTGGGGGTGGGTGTTTAGGTTTTTGGTGGTGATGTAGTGGGTTTAGTTTTAGGTTATTGGACACTTGTCACTCTATAAATCCTTCTTACACTTCTTACAATTAGAAGCCTTTGTAGAATAACTTGACCCTTAAGTTCCATTGAAGTTGACAAATCAAACACACCATAAAGAGGGATAGAGTCGTCTCAGATTTCCCCAGAACTTTCCCTAGTTTTCCCCAAAGCCAAATTATTTTAATTTAATTTAATCTTTAAACATTAATATATATTTAATAACTTTTACTATAACTAAAAATAAAAAAAAGTGGATAATTAAAATAAAAACTACTAAATTAAAAATAAAATTAAAATTCTAAACATTCGGAATGGTTTCTCAGAATTGGCCATGTCGAAATATGACTAAATTTCGGGATGGTGTAGCTCCTTTGGTACTTGCGTTGGACCGCCTTTATCGCTTCCGCCCCGTTATGTCACTATCGTCATCCATCTCCTCGTTGAAGACTTGGTTAAATCTAAAAACCTTTGCATTGATTTCCCTAAACTTTGAACACATTTGATATGACTTTTGATCAGTAGTATCACCCGAATGTTGATAGAGTTGTTGAAATATTGCATTCCAAAATGGCCCGGATGCACGCGGCGGTTTGTCCTCGACAACAATCACCCAAGCCATAACCAAGACCATTTCTTCTTCTTCTTCTTCGTCGGTCTAGGGTCTTCATGCTATTTGTATTAATAAAATAGATTTTTTAGATTGTAACATATGTCCGTTTAAGGATATTGACCGAACATCGCTGTCCCCTCGCTAATTGTCGTTGAAAATCAGCATCCCAATATCAAAACGAAAACAGTTGTTAGCATGGAATACCCTTAGTAGTTCACACAAATAAGCATGTTCGCTTTCAAACATGCCAGGTTAACCCGAGACCAATCCATATAGGTGTCTACAGTTTCCACCCATAACTATCTAAAACTCGTTTAAACTCAACTCGAACTCTAGAATTTCATTTAAAGTCACACCATGACTACATTATTAGCAATTTGTAAGATAAACTATAGGTAACAATGTAACATACTTTGGTCATATACAAGGGATAACAAGCTAGGTGGTGGTGATCCACCAACTTACCAAGTTTTTTTTTATTTTTATTTTTTGTGAATTTCGTTATGAGAATTAAGTTTTTTAGTGAATTTCGTTATGGGAATTTTAAGAAGATGATTGTGTCATGCATTGATCACAGCTTCGTGTATATTCAGGATTTAAGTTAATAATCCCATATTTAAAATGATTTTGGTATTAACTAGACTTTTTTAAGTTGTTTACAATTTTTTGATTTGGTTTGATTTTGTCACCTACTATTTTTGTCCTTTACATTTTATCACTTTTAGATATATGGTATCCTATTATTGTTTATATATATATCAAACAACATCACTACATATACAATATAAAATGCATGTAGAAATATATAATTCAGGTGGGCCTTCTGTGCTGATTTGACCGCATACAAAATCTGTTTTTAGGTTCGCAAAATCTTTTCTGTTTTTAGACTACAGGGTTTTTTTTTTTTTTTTAACTGCAACTATTTTATATCTCACAAAATAGATGGGTGGGGCCAGCAGAAAGCTAGAAATCCCAAAACAAAAAACAAAACAACACTACATAATTATGTCACGCACGTTAAAATCGATCCACCTTTCCCACTCCAAATTACAAAACTGTGACTTGTTTTTTATCCATACGAAAGTCTCTTCTTTTATCCTCTCCAGCGCTTGACTAATCATGAGCCTAGCCCCTTCAAAAGATGATTTCGTTTCTGATTTTACAGATGATCCAGACCTTCGCGAAACTGACCGATGACACCACTTGTTTCCACTTGTTTGAACCTTTCAGCTCTTGCGACCACTCGATCAATGGCGTAGCTTTTAAGGGATGCGGGGGTGCACCCGCCCCCCAAATGTTTCGGTTATAAGTGTAATATTTCCGATTTTTCGTTCGCAAAATTTTAAATTATATAGGTCCGACCCCACCAATTATTTCGCCTAAAATCTCCTGCCCCTACCAAGTTTGTTGTCAAAAATATTTATAAATATTTTCGTATTGAGTTAAAAAAAATGTGAAGAACGGGCTATTAGTAAGTTTTATAATTGTTTATAAACTTTAAGTAAAGTTGGTTACACCTTTATATATAAATCAAATTTAGGGTTTTTTTATTTTTTATTTTAAAGGTGTTAAAGGTACTTACCATTTACCTTAAAGATCGTTAGGCTGAGTTGTAGTTCTTCGTCCAGATACTTAACATTTATCTCGCATCATTATAAATATTTGGTCTTTATTTTTTAGCGTTTTTTATGTGTATAAACGTCTCATTTGAATTAATGAAGATTATGTAGTTTTATTTGGAGTTATTATTGTTTGACCCGACCCGAACATATAACCCGAAATATAGCGACATGAAAAAAAAAATTGGTCCCATGACTTTCCTGTAACAACCCGTGTTGCTGAAGTCAAAGTCAAAGTCAAGGTCAAAGTCAAAGGAAGAAAAGATTGCTAATTGCGATCTGCCACTCCTTGCTTAACTACGGATTTGACCACCTTGACTCATAACCAATTTTATATTTAAATCGCTTTAGTTGTATTATGTGGAGTACATGTTATTAAATCGCTACTTAATCGCATATTCATCGCTAATCGACTTATCGCTAATCGCATTCACAAACCGAATTAAGGTTGTGGATATTGTTTTACGTGTATGTGCTTATTATGTGTTACTTGTGCATGTTATGTTTATGTTGAGGTGTTTGATCGCAATCGCAATCGCAATTCTATTGCATCGCAATCTAATCGCAACCGCTAAACGCAAGTTATTTACAGTGATTGTATGTTAGATATAGTAGTTAGGTTATTTGTGTAACTAGTGGGAAATACTATTGCATCGCTCACTCAAAACGCATTGCAACGCTCAACACGTGAATCGAAACAACAAAACTCAACACGCCGGACACCTGGATCGAATGGCCAACCGATCGAGTGGCCATCCGATCGGATTGCCATCCGATCATTGGCCAATCCGACCCTTGTGCACCTTTCCTCTTTTGGAAACCCTATAAATACCCTCCTGTCACACCATTTGTGATGTGACAGCTCTCCCACTCGACCAGCCGCACTCAAGCCTTCTTTCTCTCGATTTCTCGCAATTCTTATAAGTTTTCAACTCAAATCTTATACTTCTATGATCTACACGCACTCCTTCATCTTTTTCACCTTTGAATCTTAACTTTTAACAGTGAAATCAGTGGATTTGAGGTGCTCGAGGGCGATGTCATCATGGAGTTCTTATGAACTTCAAGTTTTGGCCTCATACCACCAAGAACAACTCAGATCTGAAGGATTTCCACATGATTAAACAATGTTTTCGCATAGATCTACACATTTTCAAAGTTAAAGGGATTGAAAGATGGTTTTCCAACTTTCTTTCAACTCTTTTGCACTCAATACATTCAAATCTGATAGAATCGGAGCTCGTTCTAATCTTCCACTCTTTCTTAGTGATGTATTGGTTCAAGATCTGATTTCTATCTAAGAGAGAACTGATTTCGGGTTAAACATGAACAACCGTCTCGAACAGTTGACTGATCGGACTAGGGTGGTTCCTGTTCGATCGGATCACTTGGGTCATGATGGGGTTTCTGTTGTTTAGCACGTTGTCATACCGTCTCGATCAAACCGCAAAACTTAACAAATCTTCAAGTTGCAAAATGATCAGATCGCGGGACGGAATACCGTCCGATCGGGTTGCCATCCGATCGAACCGCAATCCGATCGGATTGCACTTGAGGATTCCATACTTAAAACAAATTTTCAACATGTTCAATACATAGTCAGTTCTAACGGAATGCTACTCGATCGGTAGACCATCCGATTGGATGATAATCCTGCTGTGAACTTGTTCTCTGAGAAATACCTCGCCGAACGGATCGCCATCCGATCGAACTACCGTTCGATCGAACGACCTGAAAGGTAGAGATACTTCTCTGTTTTCAAAATGCTACAACGAAAACTTCAAAGCCATCATACACAAACACATCCATCCCAAACGAGTGTCAATCCGACCGAATGGCCATCCGTTCGGATTGCCATCCGGCCGGATGACCACTCGACACCTGTTTCCCCATGCGTCATTTTACGTGACGCTTATCACTTATGCTATCGTTCTAATCAGGCTAATCTTACTCTAGCGCTCCCTTCAATCCATTAACTACCATCGCTGTAAGTATACTCGATCCCTCTTTGCTTTAAGCACTTTTGGGTGTTACATACGTTACTTATTCTAAATCACATCGACACACAACGCAAACACTATTTAACGCTAACCATTACTGTATGTTATACGTGACTCGATGAATGCCTGTTTGTTATGTTTACACATTGATTGCTGTCTACCCGCCTTAGCAACGATAGTACAATAGTTTGGACTCAGCACCTGTTCACTCAGGGGTTGTTAAGGACATTACTTCACGTGTTCGCAGTGGTGAACATGTGATGCGCACTCGCTACTCGCAGTCAAATCGCAGTCATTGGTATTGATAGGATCTTTGTCGATAACCTACATGCTTCACATTATACGTTGTACATGCTGGTTCCCGATCAGGATCTTTCAATGATATCGATCTTAACTTGTGAAGGTGCGGAAAACAATCACAAGTTGATTCAAGAACCAGTAACAATAAACAAACAATGATATGAATGAAACACAAACCAGAGATCTTGCATTCAAAGTTAAACAATGACTGATACAAGATTCTTGACTAAATCCGGTTCCCTTGAGTCGCAACCTTCCAATTGACGAACAACCTCCACCATAAGGTTGAGATTCGTTTAAATACAAAACAACCGGACTAACCCTAGGCCCATTGCGACATCAAATAGACTAGCCCAAATACTTACAAAATCGACCCAAATATGTAAACTAAACAAATACATAATCAACCCTTAAACTAAGCTAATCTACATGAATAAACCTTCAGGTTCCAACAATCTCCCCCTAGGTTTATGCATGCAGATTCTTGACACTTTAACGATTTTGATCACCACCCATACGATCTTTATAACCACCAAATCCCTTTTTATTAATGTGCAAAACAGAAGCAACAGCACTGGTCCATGCTTTTGCAACCTCTTCATACTTTTCAGTAGCTCTAATTTGATGACGAGCTAATACCTCCAGATCTTCACGAGCAAGATTCAACAAATCAACTTGATCCACCAACCGAAAATCCACATTATCATCACAAACGATTATTGCTTGCCCTAGTCGCTCATCATAAGTCCAAAACTGCAAGGACTTCAAAGCACCTTGTGGAATTTTTCTCACCAAAGGAATCACCTTTTCCTTATCAGTTACTGGCCAATGCACAATCTTCATTCGCTTGCGTGTATATGAATCTCTAACTCCTTTAGCTGGTTTAACAATAGACTCTGCGGTACGCATTGAAGGAAATCCCTTAAGAACCTCCCTCTTCAATCTCTCGAAAAACAAATATCCAGATCCTCCAGGCTTATCATCTACGTAGGGTGCTTTAGACAGATCAGTCAAATCAATCTTAGTAAATGACTGAAACTGGCCTGGATGTTTATACCATTCAACAGGTCCAACCTTCCTTTTTATCCACCATCTCTTACGATCATGATCAAATCCCCAGCTAACTACGCCAGATCTATTTCCAACTTGATCATAGAGAGTTTCACCAACATCCATTAAATGATGTGTAGCTTGAGCATCATCATCATCTGGATTAAGATTCCTGTTCTTCAAAATCACAAACTCCCTTTTCTTCTTGATTCTTTCAGCCTTCTCTTTATCTGCAACAGGATCAATAACCCTTTTAAAGTATTGTTCCATAGCAGCACTTCTTTCAGCATCATCCTTTTCAAAAGCCTTTTTCCTGTTTGCAACATCAGTTGGATCAGAGAACTCCTGTCCAAATTTCTTCTCCAACTTTCCACGTAAGTCATAAACCATGTTAAACAACAAACTAACATCTCCTTGAAGCTGTTCAATCTGTTGATCTTTCTTCACAATCGTATCTTCAAGTTGGATAACCTTTGCATCTTTATGAATTGAATCTTGCTCAAGTACAACCATTCGTTTCTTCATATCTCTCATACTGATAAACTCATCTTCATCACTAGAATCATCATCAAATGGCATTCTAAATGGCTCTTCAGGTCTCTTACCACTTGAACTGCTAGGCATATCAAGATCAACTCTAGAAGGACCTGCAGATTCAGTAGCACTAGGTAGCGTTGTCTCAACAGTGGTATCAACATCAATACTAGTAACCTGAACATCATCAGTAGTGATATCCATATCAGTTCTTTGAGTATCAGCATTAAAATCAAATATGTCTGCAGTAGCGGTGGTGGTATTGGTGACATTCTTCTCAAAATCGAAGTCATAAAGACCTTCATCATCTTCATCAGTAATTACGGGTTGATTTTTGCTTTGCTCAACATACATTCCGAGCCGAGGATCCCTCCTTTTCCGCTTCAATGGCATGGAATCAGAATCCTTTGGGTCTTCACTAGGCTTTTCACTTGACACTGAAAGATCAGAAGGAGGATTTCCCATCTTATCAGTTACAGATTTTAATAACAAAGCCAAACTTTCAGCAGTAATCACAGGTGGAACAGCAGAAACAGCAGTATCAACTTCAGCTTCAGGAGGAAGCTCTTCATCTTCTCCAGAATCACACATAATCTCAATTCCTTCATCATCAGAGTCAATTATTAAAACCTCTGTCTCAGGCTCCTCTTCAGTACCCATTCGGATATCATGTTCTTCAGCAACTATAGCATTTGCAGGTTCAACATTCACTGGAACAGGTTGCACAATGACTGGATTAGCAGCAACATCTTCAGTCTCTGCAAATTGACCAAATTTCTCTAAATCAATCAATCCTTCAAATTTCTTCTCAGTACCCTTCTTTGGAGTGAGTGCACCAAAACAAGCTGGACCCATGGGCTTCAACTCCAATGTATCACCAGATCTCTCCAACTCTGGATAACGAGCATTAAAAATCATTTGCAGAAACCTTGGATACATGAGAAATTTGTCTTTCCTAACTCCTAGCACATTCCTTTTCATAGCTTCCAAAATATACTTCGAATAGTTGAATGCTTCATTGGTTATCACACAGACCAAGGCAGCAGCCTGTGTACTGTTCAGCTGATCTGTGCCTCCTCTGTTCTCGGATATACATAAGAGAAACAAGTGCAGCAGAAGTCGCCAATAAGGATGCACAAATATCTTAATCAGAGGTGGATATCTTTCTTCATAACTCAGTCTAGGCAATATTGCTTCAACTGTGCCAGCTGGAAGCTCAATCGAATCTGTTTCTTGATCATTGAACTGCAATACTTCTCGAATCATCTGCTCTGACACAGTAACAGTCTTCTTTTGAACTTCAGAAACAATAACTCCCTTTCCCTCAACAACTTCAATTTTTGCATTCTTCCAGAATTCTTGAACAAGACTTTCATAGATAACTGGATTGTCTCGTAATGCGTGAACGATGCGACAACTATTGAGACCTTTCATCAACGAGGCATATAATCTTTTGTGCTTCTCTGGAGGAGGTGCTAAATATCCAGCCTGATTGTGTGTTACTATGAACTTTAAATCCATAATCTGCACAAAACAGAAGTGCATCACAAACATTTACACTTATAACTTAGATTTCAAAGTCAACATGTTTGATTTCAACAATTCAGAAATTTTTAATCTTGACTCGAGATCAGTTACTGTTGACTCGAAACCGTGAGTCGAGACCATAAGTTCTCGAGTCGCAATCAAGAATAGCAACTGAGATCTCGAGTCGAGACCTTGAGTCGAGACCTAGAGATCTCGAGTCACAATCATGAGGTTGCGACTCGCAATCAGCTGGTCTCGAGTCCTTATGTGTTTTGAGTCGAGACCCCAAAAACACTTTGTCTCCTGAACGTTTTGGATCAAAAACCCCATAACATCATCAGATTTATTTGAAGACCAAAATATATTCAAGATTAGGGTTCTTAGTCATCTTCAAATCTTCATCAGAATTTCATCAAATCTTCATAAAACCTGCAAATCTTCAAGAAAATCATTATCATACCTTGAATCAATAGTTAATCGAGACCAGAAATACCAAGATCAATGACTCGAAACCGGAGATTTAAGCCGAAACAAGTCAGAAATACGAAGAACAGAAAATTCACCGGAATTTTTGAGAGAGAACTGCTGAAGGTCTCGAGTGAGAAATGAGGTCTCGACTCGAGACCCTTAGCTTATACCCTAACCCGATAAGTGGGCTTGGGCCGGACACTGTTACTGTTTGGGCTTATAGTAATTGGATTTTCTTTGAAGATTTTTATAATAATTTTAATCAAATCCATTAAGCAAGCAATTGACAAATAAAATCCATTAGACTTTCCGAGCATGATTTGCAAAAACCTAAAAACAAAAATAAATAATAATAAAAATTATTATTTACAAAATAAATTAGGAAATAACAGAGATTACACAGGGATCAAATCACGAAGTTTCGGGCTTGACATCACTTATTAACACTGATCTACTTCCGAATGATCTAGACGATTGCCAGTATATTTGTCCATCTAAACTCATCTCCCCAGACCTTTTCATATAACTGCCTGTAACAAATTTTATCATGTTTTGATTTCTTAACAATGAACACCCAAACAAATACTAATCAAATCTCGGAATTACAGACAGCACACCCTATCATGTAAGTAGCTTCCCTACCACATATTTCACAAGTCCAATCCAGATCTCTGAAATCTTAACTGAGAATAGGTTGAGAAGAGAACAAAATAGATCTATAGCAGAGATGATATAATGTACAAGATCAAATGAGTTTTTCTCAATTTGATATAGGTTTCTAGGGTTTCTTTTGGGGCACTTGAGGGCCTCTTTCGGGTGTTTAATTGATCTACAGAGCGACAACGTACAGCTAGGTCAGCATGTATCTGGATGCAGCAAAAGCTGACGTTGCCTAGCACCTCCAGGTCAGCATATATCTGGATGCAGCAAAGGAGATACACGACTTTTTCAGAGAAGATTTCAGAATCAGATCAAAATTATGTGTATCGGGACAACATACAAACATTCAAATAGAGATGAGCTAATTCCAAGTGATTTTCTTTCCTGAGGTCATGTACTCTTTTAGTTCTGAACAGAAACAGCCAATGTTTCCAGCCTAAAGGATAGAGCCTACCAACACATCATACTAGAGTCAAACTATTTCGATACTGGTCTTACATGAGTCAGCCCTCAACCATAATGTGAAAATTTATTTCATTTCCCAGTCATACAATGCCTCTTTTTGTATTTTTCAAATTTTTATTGTTTTTGTATTTTTCAAAATTTTTATTGTTTTTGTATTTTTCTCCCCCTAAATTTGTGCATAAATAAAAACTACCTAATAATAGAAAACTTTATGAACAAATTTACCTACGAAACACAAACATGCTCAGTCAGTGAAACGGATCATTTTCAGAAAATCCACAAGCACTTTGAATTTTGAGCTGCTGACAGGTTTAGTGAACAAATCGGCAGCATTTGCATCTGTGTCGATTTGTTCAAGAGTAATAAGACCTCTGTCGAAGCAGTCTCGAATAAAATGAACTTTTATGTCAATGTGCTTGGTTTTGGAGTGAAAAACAGGATTTCGAACAATTTGAATTGCAGCATCATTATCGCAGTAAATAGTAGTATTAAGATAAGTCAAACCATAGTCCTGCAATTGATGTTGCATCCACACCACTTGAGAGCAAGATGCAGACGCGGCAACATACTCAGCTTCAGCTGTAGAAATCGCCACCGTTTGTTGTTTCTTGCATTGCCAAGAAATGAGCCTGTCACCCAGAAATTGACATCCAGCTGATGTAGATTTCCTGTCACTATCAGTACCTCCAAAGTTGCTATCAGAAAAAGCAAACAAGTCAAAATTGGAATCCCTCGGATACCACAGACCAAACCGAGGTCGGCCTTTAAGGTACCAAAAGATCCGTTTAACAGCAGTAAGATGAGAAGTTTTAGGATTAGCCTGATATCTTGCACAGTTGCAGACAGCAAACATAATATCCGGACGGCTAGCTGTCAGATACATCAACGACCCGATCATAGACCTATACTGATGTTGATCCACAGAAGATCCTTCTTCATCTTCAGTCAATAACGGTCTCTCTGCCATTGGTGTTTCAGCAGGCTTTGCGTCCGAAAACTTAAATTTTGCTAGCACGTCATCCACATACTTCCCTTGATGGATAAGAATCCCTTGAGAATTCTGCTTGACTTGTAAACCCAAAAACAATGTCATTTCTCCAAGAGCACTCATTTCAAATTTCTTCTTCATAACTCTCTCAAACTCCTTGCAAAGTTCCTCACTTGTAGATCCGAAAATAATATCATCAACATAGATTTGAACTAAGATCTGATCCTTGCCCACTTTCTTGATAAACAGAGTCTGGTCTATCGTGCCACGTGTGTACCCATGAGCCAAAAGATGTTCAGTTAGTGTGGCATACCAAGCACGTGGTGCTTGGTGTAATCCATACAATGCCTTATCTAGCTTGTAGGCATATTCTGGATGATCTGGATGCACAAAACCTGGTGGCTGCTCAACAAAGATTTCTTCCTTCACATCTCCATATAGAAACGCTGTCTTGACATCCATCTGATATACAGTGAACCCCATATATGACGCGTAAGCTAAGAAGATCCGAATAGCTTCAAGCCGAGCAACCGGAGCATATACTTCATCATAATCCAGACCTTCTATTTGTCGAAATCCCTGAACCACCAACCTTGCTTTATTTCGAACAATAACCCCTGCAGAATCTTGCTTGTTTCTGAACACCCATCTAGTTCCAAGTTTGCGCTTTCCCTTTGGTAACTCAACAAGTTTCCATACTCCAAGTTACTCAAACTGGTTCAGCTCTTCATGCATAGCATCTACCCAGCCCGGTTCCTGCAAAGCTATATCAACAGTTTTAGGTTCGATTTGTGAGATATAGCAAGAATATAAACAAGTATTGATGATTCCTGATTGGCTCCTGGTTAAAACTCCTGCATCTACAGGACCAATCACATTCTCTATGGGGTGGTTTCGTTGGACAGTTGTAGGTATTGCCATGTCAGGTACAGTCTCGTCTTCAGTGGTGTTGCTAGACTCCCCCTCACTAGATGCTGCAGTATGATGAACTACTGGAGTTGTAACAATGCAATCTTCAGGAATAGATTCAGGAAATAGTGCAGATCCTGAACCACTAGGTATAGTACCACTTGATGAACCACCTTCAGGGGATGAATGGGACATTTGCTGAGACATAGGATGCTGAGAGAAAACCATTCCCGGTGGGTCAATGGTATGGTTTCTTGATCTTTCTTCAGCTTGTTCTTCCTCTTCAGTATCATCAAAAGACATCGGTTGTTTTGGTGTAGACACACCTGCAACAGTAGGGACACTTGACAGAATGTTAAATGACTTAAATAATTCAGCATAATCATATAACCAATCTGGTCCAACTCTAGCATCCGTAGCATTTTCTTCGAGCCATTCAACGTTGCACGACTCGACGACCTTTTTAGTTACCTTGTTGTATACTCTATAGGCTGAACCTTTAGCATATCCAACAAAGTAACACTCGTCCCCTTTGACCTCAAACTTTCCATTAACGTCCATAAGTAGTAACACACATGGACAACCAAATATACGAAAGTGTGAAACCGAAGGTTTACGTCCTTCCAAAATCTCATAAGGAGTTTTCATATGTCGTTTGTTTACTAAAGCATGATTCTGGACGTAACAAGCTGTGCTAACAGCTTCGGCCCAAAAGAAACTAGGAAGCTTCGAATCGGCCAGCATAGTACGCGCAGCCTCTATAAGTGTGCGATTTCGTCTTTCTGCTACTCCATTTTGTTGTGGAGTTCGAGGTGCACTGTACTGTTGCTCAATTCCTTTTGCAGCGCAAAATGTGTCCATGGTGACATTTTTAAATTCCGTCCCATTATCTGATCGAATAGCCTTGACATTTGTACTGGCTTGATTTTCCACCAAAGTAACAAATTGTTTGATCAACCCCGCAGCTTCATTCTTGTGACTTAGAAAATACACCCAGGTGTAGCGCGAGAAATCATCGACTATCACGAGACAATAAGCCTTCTTGCCGATACTTAACACATTCACTGGACCAAAGAGATCCATATGAAGTAATTCAAGCACAGCCTTGGTTGAAGGGGTAGACTTAGATTTATGAGGCTTTCGATGAGCTTTTCCCTTTGCACAAGCAACACACTTTTCTACCAACATAAAATCTTTGATTGGAAGATCACGGACCAGTTGACCTTTGGCAAGACGATTTAAGTTTTTCATATTCACATGTCCAAGACGACGATGCCACAATAAACCATCATGTTCTGATATCTTCGAAAATAGACAAGTAATTTCTTCACACGGTTTCTTGTTCATATCAATGACATACGCATTTCCTTTTCTCTCAGCTGTCATCAAAAACCAATCTTCAGGAATAACAATCCCTGGTTTCAAAACATAGCATCCTTTCTTTGTAAAATGAACAGAATTTCCTCGATCACAAATTTGAGAAATGCTCAGCAGATTGTGTTTCAGTTCTGGGACATAATTCACATTTTCGAAGCTTAACACACCATTTTTCACTGTTCCCTTCAACGTGATTCTTCCAGATTCTCCTCCCGCAAAAGAGACATATCCACCGTCAAATTCTTTTACATTGACCAGTTGAGACAAGTCTCCCGTCATATGCCTGGAACAGCCACTATCCATGTACCAGAGGCGCACGGTAGTCCTCCACAGCTGTTCCTGCACGATTAGCGGGATCAGTTAGATTTAGGAACCCAGCCCATGGTGGATCTGGGTTTCCCTTGTGCATCAAAGTAAGTCACTCTCTGCCATATCAAATTATCTTTATCTAAGAATTTTGAAGAATTTTTAACAGCAGAATTAAGATGAGATGTATGAGACAAATTGGAATGCATGGTCTTAGTTTTAGGTTTCCAATGCTTATCTGACCATTGAGAATTGTAGTTACCAAACGCTTTAGATTGATCTTTTCGAAAATCCTTTTGTTGATTTTGATTTCTATGTTTGGCCGCATTCCAATCTTGATCAGAAGGCTTAGCCTTACGATAGTCATTCCTCATTGTCTTAGACTTTTGAGTTGTCACTGACTCTGAATAACGATATCGTTTAGGCTTGAATTTCTGATTTTGTGCATATTTATTTTTAGACTGCACAATTGGGAGATGAACACAGTTTCTGGCAATGTGTCCGGCAATTCCACAATTGAAACATGTTTGACGTTTCAATCTGTGGAAGTTTTGATGCTTCATAGCAGGCATGTATCTTTTGGGTTTATGAGAATGAGCTTGATTCATGTTCTTTGCTTGGTTAACTTGTGCCTTTTCTGAGCATTTAGGTACCTGTTGATCAGATGTAGAACTGGCACAAGTATGAGATTTAGATGGATTAGATTTTCCTTTATCTGTATCATTATGAAAAGATGTTTCAGACTCAGTGTCAATTTTCTTTTCAGAAACCTTTTCTTGTAATTTTTCATTCAAAACAATCACTTCTTTCTGTTGAAAATCAGATTCAGTTTTAATCTCAGAAGATGTAGGAACTTCATCAACATGTATTTCATCAACACATGTATCATCTGAGTTTGACAAGGGTTCCTTTTCATCCTCGGTTTTTAATGGGGTCCCACTAGGTTCAACATTAGGGACTTCCTCTGAGACTGATTCAGAAGAAAAATCAGAACATGATTGATTCTCTTTAGAAGGAGTTTCAGTGGTTTCACTGAATGCATCCTGAGGGACCTCACCTGTCATACTGTCATCAACAGAGAAGTTAGAGACATTAGAATTAGAATCACAAGTTTTATCTACTGAAAAACATCCATCGTCATGCACATTATTCAAAGTTTCATCACAAGCATTCACAGTTTTGCCCAAAACAGCAGGCCCAAAAGAAGACGAAACATAACTACGAAACGAGTTCAAAAACGATTGACCAAACACACAACCAGAATTAGTTTTATCAAAAGTAGATTTAGAAACATCAGACTCTAAAGATGGTTCATTCCAAAAAACATCTCCCCATACTACTTCAGGTACGTTATCTGCACATGATGAAGAAACATTAGGATCAAAAGTACCTTTGGAAACAAAACTAACTGGTTTAACCACTGGTTTTTCATCAGGTCTGACATTTACTGATGACTTACAGTTTTTGGGACCATAAGTCATTTTGTTTTCGTTCAGCATCTCCTCCTCCGTCATGGGTAAATATGTATAGTTGTGATTGTAAGGAGGAGGAGCCTGATTAAATCCCAATCCCAACCCTTTTCTTTTCTGATATGCCAGCTGTTGATTACACAAATTCTCAACCAATTTGCTGGAGGAATCAAACTTTTTAATATTTAACTCATTTATTTGATACTTATCTCTAACATCCTCCAGCTCTTTAGTCACATTGCATAATTTTTCTTTAACCATGATGAGCTGGGCTGTTGCTACACTAACATCATCCTTGAGTTGGATGATGTCTTTTCGCTGAGCTTCTATTTTTTCTTTAAAAAGTTTTTCGTTATTGGCGAAAGTAAAATTTTTTCTTTTAATTTCATTGTAGTCTTCAATTAGCTCAGCGTTGTGTATTCTGTAAGCTTCTACTCGTTCTCTACACTCAGGAGTACAGAAAACAGAAATTACCTCTTCCTTGGTGAGACCTTTGACTGGAGCTGAAAGAATCTGAGTCATGAAAGCCAAGTTCTCAGTCGAAACCTCCTCCTCAGGTGCTGAATTCTCATTTTCAGGAACAGAAGCTTGATCATTAGAGGCCACAAAAGCAATGTTGGTTGAATCAGACTGGTTTTCTGGAGCTGAAATGTTTAGTCGTTCAATTTCCGTATTCCAGTTAAAGTACGAATCAGGTTGGACCACCAAGGCTTGAGCTAATCCCAGAGGTTGAGGACTTCCACTGGCAGCAGCATCAGCAGACATGCTCGATGTGGTTACAAGAGCTCTTTCTCGATTAGGTGTAGCAGGAGCAACAGGTTTGGCTGGAGTTTGCTCACTATTTACCCTCGGCTTGGTACAGTTTCTTGCCACATGACCTGGTTCATGACAATTGTAGCAACGAAACTCAAAAGGCATTTTTGTGGGTCCAGTAAAAGTAAGATTTTCCCATTTGTTTCTCCCGGTTTTATTCACAAAGTTTTTGGCTCTAAACGCTGCCATAGCCATCTGCCAAGTTATATCTATTTCTTCTACATCTTCGGGATGAATTTGATCTAAGTCATCCATGGAAAACTTAGGAGGATTGATTCTACCGGCAGTG
Source organism: Helianthus tuberosus (assembly GCA_030545235.1). Lineage (NCBI taxonomy): Eukaryota > Viridiplantae > Streptophyta > Magnoliopsida > Asterales > Asteraceae > Helianthus > Helianthus tuberosus. The sequence continues at coordinate 12,210,177 of CM060381.1, forward strand.
AAGGCATTCAAGCAATTTATGACAGAAGCAGCTATGCTAAGATTTTCTTTCGACTGTTGTGAGAAGAAAGCAATCATCTCATTATTGGCAGTGGTAGTTGACGAAGCAGCAGCAGTAGCGTTAGCAGAAGATGGTGCAGCAGCAGCAACAGCAGGTGCTGAAGTTCCAGAGTAGTAAACATTTGATGAGGTAGGAGCAGTTTTAGCAGAAGCAGAGTTGCTGAACATTTGAAAACCAGCTTGAGATACAAAAGCAGTATTATTGCTTGAAGTTGAAGACGTTGCAGAAAATCCAGCAGCTAACATGCTATTCTTGTGATTTGTTTCCCTTTGTTTATCATCCAGCTCGCAGGCCTTAATGTGTGAAATCATTTCAGATAAGCTGCATCTTGCTAGATCTTTGGTCTTCTTGATCATTGCGACGTGATGATCCCAACTCTTTGGTAAGGCATTAAGAAGCTGTCTATTAGATGAAGCATTTGATGTCTGCATTTCCTCCATCTGCATTTGAGTAACCAACTTAACGAATCTCTGAATTTGATTATCCACAGTCTCTCCATATATATGATTAAAATTATTGAAGCTTTGACTTAGCAGATTCCTACGACTCTCTTTCATATCTTCATTGCCTTCATAGACATCAATTAGTGATTCCCACAATTCTTTAGCAGATTTGCAAGTGCGAAAACCAATAGCAATGTCTGGTCCCAATGCCATAGTCAAATACGAAAACGCCATATCGTCTTCCTCAACAATCTTAAAGTCTTCTTCAGTATATCTATCAACTGGCTTCTTTATTTTCACATTTTCATCAGTAGGACTATCCATCATAATCTCTCTTGGGCCTCTAAGAATGCTTCGCCAGATTTTTGCATCTTTAACTTTAACATGTTTTTCGAAACGCCACTTCCACTCAGGGAATTCATTTCCGTCTAACAGCCGGGGAACACGAGTAGTGGTTCCAATAATGGAATCCAATTCTTGATGCTTAGACATAGTAGCCAGGTCAACACTTTGATTATTGGTAGTCATGGTTACTCAATAACTTAATTAATTAGTTGATTAATTATTTAAGTTCAAGAGTCCAAAAGTCCAAAAGTCCCAAAGTCCAAAAGTCACGTTGCAGGGGTCGTTGCGAGTCGAGACAGATCCAGTAAATGAGTGAACTGAAGACTGAGTCGAGACTTAAACCACACAAGCCGAGACGGCGACAGTTGCGAGTCGAGACAAGAGCAGAACAAATCAACACTTTGATGGTTGCGAGTCGAGACTGGAACAGTACAAACCGAGACCTCTGTTGATTGCGAGTCAAGACCAATGCAGCACAAGTCGAGACCACGAAAGTTGCGAGTCGAGACCGGAGCAAAAACAAGTCGAAACTGTTGAAGATTGCGAGTCGAAACCAAAACAGCACAAGTCGAGACCTCTGTTGATTGCGAGTCGGAACCTGCAAAACAAATATGAGATAAACACTGTTGACTCGTAATCCCTGATTTTCAGCACTTTCAAAATTCAAAGATATCGAAATCTTTGAATTTTCTTTGATCACCAACTCCGAGAAATCAGCTAACAGATTTTCTGAAATCACACAATCCAAAATCAGTAATATTTTTCAACAATTTCACCAAGAACAGTTTGAATATGTGACACTTTTCACTGCAAAACAGACACCAAAACCGTATTAGTAACAACTGATGTTCTTGAATCTGATTGATATCAAAACCGAACCAAGAATGGTTTCTTGGCTCTGATACCAATTGTAAAACCCGATCAGGATCTTTCAATGATATCGATCTTAACTTGTGAAGGTGCGGAAAACAATCACAAGTTGATTCAAGAACCAGTAACAATAAACAAACAATGATATGAATGAAACACAAACCAGAGATCTTGCATTCAAAGTTAAACAATGACTGATACAAGATTCTTGACTAAATCCGGTTCCCTTGAGTCGCAACCTTCCAATTGACGAACAACCTCCACCATAAGGTTGAGATTCGTTTAAACACAAAACAACCGGACTAACCCTAGGCCCATTGCGACATCAAGTAGACTAGCCCAAATACTTACAAAATCGACCCAAATATGTAAACTAAACAAATACATAATCAACCCTTAAACTAAGCTAATCTACATGAATAAACCTTCAGGTTCCAACAGTAATCGCTTTCGAACTCTATTATACTATTAAACTTGTATGCTCACCTTTACACTATGTGTATTGACCTCTATTTTAACGTATGTGACAGGTATTTGAATGCTTAGGAAGCTTGCTTGCTTTTTGATGGAATCGAGCTTAGGAGAGTCTGGAAACCAACGAACAATTTACTTATTTAAATCTAAGTTGTCGGGACAGTTTTACTCGTTTTTGAGATATCTATGTCTGTAATAATTAAATGCTTGATGGGTTATGGTATGGGACATAATATTAACTATCTGGTAATTTAGTTGTTATGGAATTTCTCTTGGACAATCTGTTTCGCTCAGTGCCGCGCCCCGATGATTCCGCCATCGGTTGGGGTGTGACATCTCCGCCCCCTCGAAACTTTTAGTTAAGCTCCGACACTGCACTTGATGATGTCAAGAAAGGTTCCAGCTTGAAGGTTGATTGGCACCTTAAGCTATACCCAAACCTGCCACCAGATGGCCTTTACAGTGCAATTGGCAGCCAGGTGATCCACCGTTTCTGTCTCGATTCCACATAAACTGCAACGCAAGTCGCCCACATTTACGCCTCTATGCTCCTGCACCGTTTTAACTGGTATCCCACCATTTCCGTCTCGATTCCACATAAACCTGCCAACGCAAGTTATATATTACTTGTATAACATATATAAGATTTAGTTATAGCTAGAATTAACACCCGCCGCAATGCGGCAGAGATTCGTTAGCTATATATCATATTAGATGAAAGTCAAATGTTTCTTAAATGACCGCGAACCTGTGTGTAAAACATAGAAAAGAATAACTAAGTTGATATCTGAACCGCGCGTTGCGACATACTTTATCAAACGGGGGAAAATAGACGCGCTGCAACAGGCCTGTCAAACGGGAAAAATAGATGAAAAAACGTTGAACCTCACACGCACGTTGCGGCGTGTTAACTCGAAAAATTTAGAACGAAACGTTAAACAGAAAATTTCTCAAAAAAATATAAGGGACCAAAGTTGAAAGTTAAAAAGTGTGGGGTTAAATTGAAAATGATGAAAAACTTTGGATTAAAAGTAAAAAAAAATCAAAGAAGTTAAATTGCAAAAGATATAAACTTTTGAATTATAAGTGAAAAATCAAACTAATCAAATGATTTAAATTACCAAGAAATGAAACTTTAGACTTAAATTGCCAAATATTGAAACTTTAAGGTATGGAAAAATTCAATTTTCTTTTTTGAAAACTCCCAAAACCAATGGTACAACTACCATATGCACGTACATGTTTTTTTATAGGTTATAATATATATTCTAGAAAAAAAAAGTTATAAATTACTTGTATATATGAATGATTTGGATCCATGTTATATGTACATATCATGTCTTTGTTGTATGTTATTATATAAAACAAAAAGTAAATAAAATTGGAAAAGTGTTTAAATACGTACTAATACAAAAACTTAATGTTTGCCACTTTTATCGAGTTTATAAGTATATATTTGTTATTTATATTTGTTATTTATTTATGTAGAACTAGGTTATTACCCGAGATTGATTCCCACACTCGGAAAACTTAGTTATATTAATTATTATTTGTTATTAATATGACCTCATTACATATAAACACTGATGTGATAAATACTGTTACATATAAACACTGTTGTGATAAATACTGTTACATATAAACACTGAAGTGATATGACATCTAACAACCTAACAGACTATAAAACACTGATGTCATAAATACTGTTATATATAAACACTGTTAACATAAACAAAGGTAGAATATCTGCTGTTGATACTGAACCACTGTTGTTGGGCAGCAGTTCACCTTTGGGTTTGTCTAGGGTTTGTCTCGAGAAATAAACTCTAGGGTTTGTCTCGAGAGATTGTATATACATAACATACCATTAAGCGAATCAACATGGGGAGCAGTCAATCATAGAACCAACATAATTTTCATCATAAACACTGAAGTATCATAAAATTGTGAATGAATATACCCAATCCGAAATTGTTAGACATTTTCATAAATCTAACAACCATCATCGAACCTGTAACAAACTCTAAACACTGATACACTGATACACTAAACACTGTTACATAAGAAACACTGATATATAAATACTGTTGTTGAATCCGCTGTAGATGTTGAACCACTACTGTTACTGACCAGTGGTTTTCCTTTGGTTGATCAGGCCTTAGGTACATCAGTGCTTGTCTTTAACAGGGTTTTGTCTTCAACGGTGGATAGGCCTCATCAGTCTTTAAGTCCATCAGTCTTTATAAGGAGCAGTGGTTAGTTATAACAGTCCTTAGCATGATCAGCTGTTATAACCACTCCATAACCCTTTGAGAGGAAGCAAGTGTCGGTCTATTCAATTGAGAGGAATCATTGCATTACATCCCTGTTGAAAAACAGAATCGATAAATTTAGGGAAAATGGGGTTGAAAGATGATAACCCAACAGTGGAGGATCTCATTCTACAACTTCGATAAATTCAGGGGTATTTTCAAATAATGGTTCATAGATGTTTGAAGACCGACAAATGTCCAAAGTGCTGCTTCTTTGGACATTTTTCGGTCTTCAAACATCTAGGAAGCATTATTTGAGAATACCCCTGAATTTATCGAAGCTGTAGAATGAGATCCTCCACTGTTGGATTATCATCTCTTAACCCCATTTTCCCTAAATTTATCAATTCTGTTTTTCAATAGGGATGTAATGCAATGATTCCTCTCAATTGAATAGAACGACACTTGCTTCATAGGACTCACTTGAAGGACACACCTCCTAAAGCCACCTATCCTCCTCCAAATAGATCGAGACAGCTTGAAACATGACCTGGACTTGCTGTAATTCCACCAGTTCAGTATTTAATCCCAATATACCAACTCAATACAAATAACAAATATTTGGTGTGCTACACATGTAAATAACTCAGGAAACAGATCTGAAACCCTAAATATGGATTATAGAGATCTATGAACGAAACATGGGTGAATAAACCAACAAAACAGATTGTGAAAAACAAAAACTACAAACATATCAAAATCAATCTACTCGTAATCACATGGTACACCAATGCAAGCATCTGAATAAACAATAATAAATCAAAGACAAAATCAAAAACTACAAACATATCAAACAAATTTCATAGAATCATGAAAGAAATTAGGTCACGGATTGTTACCAGATTTAGCGAGAGAAGAATCGATGGAAGCATTGGAGAAGATGACGATTTCAAGAAACTTCAATCTGGAGAAGATGACGACGAAGCAGAAGACGATTTCAAGAAATATAAGATCTGTATACAGATTTGAAACCCTAAATCTGGATTATAGAGATCTATGAATGAAACATGAATCATAAAATAAAAAATTACCTTCGTGATATTAAGCAGATCGGCTTTCAAATCGGAAGAATTGTAGAGAGGGCACCTGATTAGATGACCAATCGATTTGAGAAGAGGAAAGATGTGAGCCTAAATGTTTATGATGAAGAAATAGGGTTTTTAGAAAGAGACGAAACCTTAGGTGGGAAAAGGGAAAAAAACGATGCCCTAATTTAATGACACGTGGCCCAAATAACTTTCATTTATTATATATAATAATAATAGATAATAGATAAAACTACACATTATCATTTTGTACTACTAACTAAAAGTATAAATACATATTATTCTTTTAACCAATAATCCTTTTATACGAACCTGCCTTAACGCTCGATAAAGGACTGCTTGAGTCGAATGTGCAATGACTGAGAATAACAAATTACACATCATTAACTGAGTGTGATGAAAATGATACCAAATACAAAATGCTTACTTAAATTTTCTATGGTCATCCTGTGTACTTCCGAACTGTACTCCAAAGATTGGATCCGATTAAAATGTCTACACCTGTAATAGGTTGAATCAGAACATATTATATTGAAATTTGATTTAACACCCATGATTAAACACTTTTAAGAATTATAGCATACAAAATGAGATATTAAGATCCATTTCTCATAAACATACCAACCACCACATTCCTCACATATTAAGTTTTCTAACATGCTGGTTGCTGCACATTAAACACACTAATCAAAATGAAAGAATAACAAACGGACTCAAGAGTAACAATAGAAGTTAAACATCAATAAAAAATACCTGAATTTCACCAAGTAGCAATATTCCCATGAGCCACTTGAAATTCCAATTTATTATATCATGCTCTCTCATATTTGAAACGGGTCGAAGAACCTGATGTAGTGGATCATTTTTATGAAAATATATATAAAAAATCCTTCCTGGTTGCTGAAATTAAGAGAATAATTATGAGTTCTGTAAGGAAACTAAGCATGATCTAAATTGTGAGCATCTACCCAATCTACTGCAAAACATAAACAAATAACATAAGAAAACGAATCAAACCCAAATAACATTTTTTATACATAGACCTACTGAAATCGAAGATATCAATTTTAAGGGTGCTTGTAAAAGGTTGTAAATCTTCCTATTTCATGACAATCGAAACAATAGAAACAAAGAAAACTAAAATCAAATGTATACTTGAGCAATACCTTAACATTCACAACCCAGCCAAATTTGGTTCAATCTTTGTCATAACAAACAACCTTGTAGAGTCTTGAAAAATCAAAATAGAAACAAATTTTGGCCATGAGTTTTTTGGTCTTTACAATGGTGTAGAAACTGAAATCGAATACAACTATTATTGGGTTCATCATAAATACTGAAGATTAGTTCATCATAAACAATAACATAAGAAAAACGAATAAGCCCAATAAAGGAGTTAGATATTGTACACCTACTGAAATCAAAGACATCCATTTTAAGGGGTTTTTTGTATTGGGTAAAAAATGCCTATTTCATCATAATAAACAAATAACATCACAAAATAACATTAAACACAAAGGCTATGAAAATCGAAACCCATTGAAATCAAAGACGTCCATTATAAGGGTTTTCAATCGAAACCTACTAAAATCGAAGACATCCACTTTAAGGGTTTTTAAGATGCGATGATTTTGTTTACCTTATCATAGATAATAACAACGATCAGCAAGAAAATGGGCGGACTAAAAGATCAAGTGCAGTGAAGATTCTGTAGATTTGTGTTTGAGATGAGGGAAACGATGAAGATTTAGGGTTTGCTTTTATTTCAGAAGGGAAAGAGAGAACATTGCAGACCAAAATTAGATCCATATACAAAATATTGATTGCAAAGAGGAGAAGCGAAGAGATCAGATGGAGTGTATTAGCGTTTGGAAAGAAGCGTGAGAAAGAAGATGGAGTCTGAATAATTTAGGCTGAAGATCTAGGGTTTTACTGTTGGGCGGGAAAATGGAAAAAAGGTAGCCCTCATCTATTGACACGTGGCCCAAATAACTTTCATTTATTATATATAACTAGTGGTAAGACCCGTGTGCAAACACGGGTCGTTTCTTAGAAAACCATGCATAACAAATATAAATGATGAATATGGTTATATTTATAGACTTATAAATAATAAGTCAGTCGGTAAATACTTAAAGTTTAGATTATAAAAAAATACAAAAATATACAATTTATTAATCTTTTGTAAACGAAATAACATTTGCATTCAAACATGTTCCTTCAACCTCCACAAAACACTATTTTAACCCAACAGTGGTTTTAAACCACCGTTTTAACCAAACAGCGGTTTCAACCACAGTTTTCTCCACAACACTCTGCTTTATCCCAACAGTGGTTCCAAACATCTGTTTTCATCCATCTGTTGACCAAAGTCAACAGATGTATCAACCACTGTTTTATTTTCAAACATCTGTTCACAATAACAGAGCTTTGATCATTTAAACAGACCTTTGCCAATATTACAAGCTCTTACACTCTCAAACCTAAATATTCATTTAGTTAATTTAAATAACAAACATGGTTAATAATTTTAATACAACTAATTATATAAAAAACTACAAGTGTCAAACAAAGGTAACTATATAATAAACAAAGTTCAAAACAACAAAAAGCATTCAGTAAAATACAACATACTAATTCCTAATCAATGGGCGAAATAGTAGTCTCGATAAATAAAGCTCCTTTCGGACCATTGTAGTTGTCAACATGTTGGAGGTATTTCAGAAGTTCGTTACTCAGATCAACTTCAACCATATCCCCCCAGATGCTTGTTATCAGCCACTTGTTGTTTTCAATTATATTAGTCCTTCGGCGCCTATCTACATAATCAACTACACAAGGATTATTGAAAGCAAACACCTTCATCCAGCCTTCTTCTTCATATCTGAGCAAATCAGCAGTTAGCTCAGCAGACTTTCCAATAACAATCAAATGCAGCCTCTTTGCAATGGTCAAAAAATGCCCTTGGCAAGGATTGACTACAATACTATCTGGAAAACGAAGCATTCTGAAAGTCTCAGAAAGAACATCAAAAGCAACGATGTTCCTCTCACCTAGTGGATACCAATAATTTGAAACCATGAAATATATGGTTTTATCAGCATAAACTCCTGTAGACCATGAATAACCACTTGAACCATAATTACTTACGCTACCGAAATTTATTGTTCTCCATGACTCACGACGTCGTGAGTAAACACGAGCAGTAGCTACATTACGCTAACATCTGATGTTCAACACTTTCAGATCATTGAATTGATCAAAATAAATTCCACCAGCATCAGAGTTTCGATCATTATTGTAATTTAAGTAGTCGTCAGACAAAACCTTACAGCGCCTGGTAGTTGGATTCCAAAGAATCAGCTCACAGCAAATCCCTTCATTGCAAACTAACAACAATCCATTAAATGACGATAGAATACGTAAGAAGCTAGGGTGGACATTGTTAGGAAAACTTAAGGTTTTGCTTCTAACAACATCCAAATTACCAGCAACGACGTCGTCAACGACAATTGACGTGTCTTTAAAGGAGAGTAGTTTCTTTTGTAGTGAATCTCCACTTCGGAGAGCATGCATCATCTGAAATCCATGACTTGACAGTTCCCTATAAAAATTATTGGAAAGACATTTCAAACGACCAATATCTTCTGCAGAGAGCCTTGTGAAAATTTCGTCAACAATCACTTCAAACCCAATGTTTTCCATTTTGCAGTGAACCAATGCGTCTTTGAAAGTAAAAGAAATTGTAATGATATTGATAAACAAAAAACTTTTGAAGATGATTGAGTAGATGGATGAAAACGGTAATGATGAAAACCTCTGCCCAATGTATTTTATATACCCAATGAAGGCGGTTATGACTAAATACATCGTCAGACGAAAGAATATGATGCGATACTCGTTAGGCTTTTAATGCATTTCCATGGGAAAAGTATAAAATTAAACACGTTATTATAATTATAATTAACCTCTTCATTTACCATAAGACGCTTTTACAAATAAGACAGAAGTGAGTGAGTGACATGCATTAATTGCAAAGTACATATCCCCAGGCATTTTGAATTTGAAATTACCGGCAATTTCAAAACATCTGCTAAGGAATATGTTTGCCAAAGGAAACATCTGCTAAGTTATACTTTCTTGGCGATGGGCAGTGGTTTGCCCTCTTGAATGTGGGCCAGACCTTTGATATTTGAATATAGAGCAGTGATTTGAAATTAAATGTATTTTAACTCAGATAAAGATATTGCGAACATCTGTTAGCCAACAACAGATATTGCCAACAGTAGCAAGTCAAACAGTCGTTAGATTAGCAGAAGATCACCACTAAACAAATGTTCTATTTGGGCAGACTTTACCTTTGACAGAGAGTTAAAGTAACAGATGCATCAGTATTTACAATTGAGAGGAGGAAATTCTTCGAAAAGCTCTATTAGGCAACAACAGATGTTGGCAATAGTAGCAAGTCAAATAGCCGTTAGATCAGCAGATGATGATTTAGAGCAGTTGTTCTCTTTTGGCAAACTTTAACTTTGGCAGATCTATACACTAACAAAAATTGATACAACATCAACATAATCTAATTAAACTCAGAGACAATTTCACTTCTACATCAAAAGTACCGATCTGCAATAATCAGATGATATTAAAAATTACATAATAATACTTATTCACCTTAAAATTAGTAAAAATAAAATGCTCCACAAACATTAATAGGATTAAAATTTAATTATGAGGATTAAAAGATCAACAATTACATCGAGTACTGAACAACGAAACTTTAAAATCTAACAACAACACCAAGAAATTTACGAATCTAACAGTAAAAATTTAGTGCTTCTAGCTTCAACTCCATCGAGTACCGAACTTCTCAATGTATATCTTCGACAATCGCCATGAACTCCACGGAAGTACTGAATGCATCACCATCAGGTTTCTGGAAACCTGGTCTCTCGTGAACAGACCAAGATACAGTACATGAAAACACTTCTTCAGTTGTTGAAGAGTAGCCATAGCCTCATATACTTTATCCTCAACTTGCTTCATAAAGAGCTGCTTTAAACCAAACTTTATGCTTCTTTTAATACAAAAAAGGCAGAAAAGAACAAATCTCTAGTAAAATAAAATCTTATCTTACAACAGTAGCAGATCTTTTCTTGCGTTTAGTAGGAACTACTGTAGGTTCTACATCATCATCATCTGCCCAAGTCATATATAATCATCATTTAGTCATAAGCAAAAATTATTTTAAATGTACATTTAATAATCTTTCTTTGTGTTTAATTTAACTTTATGCTTCTTTTAATACAAACCTAAAATAACCCGCAAATGATTGTATGAATTTCAAACACCTGTGATTAGACTGAAATATAAAGAGAGATTTAGAGTATATCACTTCAAAATTAAAAATTCAAAATTTCAAAATTAGAGTAACAAAAAAAAACATACTTTAAACAATGTTGGAACAATGATGCTGGAAACAACCGTAGAACAATCATCATCATCATCTGCTCAGATCATTCACAATCATCATTTAGTCATAACTCAGATAAAAAAACTTTAGTAAAAATCAAAAACCAAAACAAACATAATCATATATATCACATTACGATCATCAAGGCAAACCACATATCCCCAAAATTTGTTCTGAAAGTGGGTCAGAGAGAGCTTCCGTTTTCTCTTATCTTTTATGAACAAATGTCGAGTATTGAGAAGAAGGGATTTGAGGGAGAGATACATTAGAAATGTGGTTTGAAAATACAAAAGAAGAGAACACGAGAATGTAAATATGAAGAGTGAAATGAGAATATAAACCAGTTTATATAAGAAGATGATTGACAGAAGTGAGTGAGTGACATGCATTAATTGCAAATTACATATCCCCATGCAATTTGAATTTGAAATTACCCGCAATTTCAAAACATCTGCTAAGGTATATGATGTGTGCAAAATACAACATATAAATTACATCAATTGTGGCATAAAACTAACCCTTTTTGAGTACTAATGTTGGAAAAAGTGTGTTTTTGTCTTCCTTTTGTATTTTCAGGATTAAATGAGCTCAAATTAACAAAAGAAGCAAAAAGGCAGCTAAATCTAACATAAATACAAGAAAAGGAATAAACGTGGCATGCCCGACCTCCCCGAAAGCATCTTCCCAAGCAAAACAAGAAAACAGGAGGTTGAACACGCCCCGTGCTCAGTGAGCACGGGGGCGTGCCCAAGTGTCAGCATAAAAGACAAAGTTGTAGAAGCTTCCATCGCCCACCACGGGGCCGTGCTCAGTGGACACGGGGTCGTGGTCAACTATAAGATTCGCAGAATCCAGGCAAATCTTGATAGTACAGATATGCTTCTGCACACGGGGTCGTGCCTAGCGGACACGGGGCCGTGGTCAACTAATAAAGACAAGAGCAATTAATGAAGAAAGAGAAGGATGTGGACACGGGGCCGTGCCCACTGGACACGGGGCCGTGCCCGAGCTTCTGTTCGGCCTATAAATAGGAGTGCTTGGCTCAAGCTCAAACCATCCCTTGGCACACCACCTCTCTCACACTTCACCCACCACCCACCACCACCATAACACCATCATCCACCACCATCATCCACTGTCCATCATAGAGTGTGTGAGTCGTCTCGGGATCCAAGATTGATCGTAAGAGTTCTTGACAATCAAGGCCATGTTTGCCTAAGTCTCTTACATCACTTGGTGAAGACAAAGTGTCTAGTGTAATACTTTTTATTTTTAATCTTTTCGCACTTTTTAATTGGTTATGTATTAATGACTTTAATAACTAGTTTCTTATGTTGAAGGTGATTCTTCTTTATCGTTTGTCCGTGGTGTCTTGGCATTATTTTACTGTCTATATAAAATAAAAGATTTTCACCATTCATATCTCCACGGTCTATATGGAGGTATGTTGGCTACCTGGTCGGGGGTTAAGGGAACGGTTTGGTAAGAGTCTTGCCATTGTTCAGTGTATAGATCCTGCAAAGGACCTGGGTCAAATTTAGTAGGACCTCCTTCAATACTTAACGGTATTGGATGGCGGGGGTCCAAACTCTTTGATCCCCTCATAAGTTAAACTACTATTAATACTTTAACCTGGCTACTTAGGACTGTATCCCTGCTGACTCAGACTACTTAGCCGAGGGTAACGTCACCTTCAAAAGAAGGGCCTACCACATTATGCATTAATAACTTAATTAATTATCTTTCAATAATCCGACCCTTTAGGATTGTATCCTTGCTGTCTCAAACTACTGGGTTGAGGGTAACGTCACCTCCAAAAGAGGGGCCTACTACAATAACTAAGATAATCTCTTAAATAGTGCAAAAGTGCGGAAATAATCAAAGGTTACACTAAACATGAGTCGGAGCCAAGTGATTCATCTTGTCTATCTGTTTTTCTTTTATTTTTATTTTTCCGCATTTTAGTTAGTCTTTATTTTCTTAGTTTAAAACTTTTTTTTAAACTTTTGATTTGATTAGACGTTGAGGATAAACCGGTACTAAAAGCTCTTGTGTCCTTGGACGACCTCGGTATCTTACCAACACTATACTACGCTCACGATGGGTGCACTTGCCCATATGTGTGTTTAGTGTTAGTATATATATCATGTTTTATAAATTTAAAACTTGGCTAAAAAGTGTTAAAAAAGGCTTAAAATATACATTAAAAACTAATAACACTCACGCATATCAGTATACGTTTGCCAAAGGAACCATCTGCTAAGTGATGGGCAGTGCTTTGCCCTTTGGAATATGTGCCAGACCTTTAACATTTGAATACACAAGGCAGTGCTTTGAAATTAAATTAAATGTATTTTAAAGTGATTTATATATTCCGGTTTATGATGCAGTAATAACATAAGAAAATCCTTGTTGGACAGCCTCTCTGGCTGACACATCAGCTTTTCTTATGTCACTCAGATTTCTCTTTTTATAGAAAATATAGATAGATATAGTGATCTTTTGACTATTTTTCAACACTAAAAACATCTAAAGAAAGAGGAAATTTTCAAATTCCAAACAGGAGTCAGAAAATAAGAAAAAGGGTCGGGATCTTGTACCTAAACTAGGAAAACTGTCTAAATAAAACCAATCAACAACTAGCAACGGTGTTTCCCTGTCAAACCAAAAGTTTGATAATATTCTTATAACTAATCATTTTAAGTTATTTATAGAAAAAAGAGTAAACTGCCATTTTGGTCCCCGTGGTTTGGGCAGTTTTGCCATTTTAGTCCAAATCTCAAACTTTTTAAATCTGGGTCCCTATGGTTTGCATTTTGTTGCCATTTTAGTCCAAAACTCAAAATATCTCATTTTTTACTGTTTTAAGGCCCCATTTTTGTCTTTATCTGCAGGGGTAGTTTGGTCCATTTAATTTTCATTAAACCAATTCCTTTATTAAAAAACCCACATAATATAAACACCCCCACCATCATCATCTACCACCACCAGCATCATCTACCAATAAATCTAGGGTTTACTTAATCGATCTTGCTAATCCCAATCCTCTTCACCACCGCTGCGTTCCTAAAATCGTCACCACCGCCACTTGCCGCCTGCTTCATACACATTCCTCCGCCTCCTTCACCGGATCTCTGATGGAGAGGTTCAAAACCGAGTGTTAATATTGTTATCTTACGTGTTTTATTGCGTTTTGTGTATTTATATACTTTGAATGTGATAACTATGCGAGATTATGATTTTTCAGGTTAAACGCTTAATTCGGTGAAGTTAAAGTGGTTAGAGATGAAGCGGAACGGCCGAATTTGATAAACATAGTAAACGGTGTTGTTTGGGATTGGTTTCGGACCGAATGCTAGCTTGGAGTTGTGAGGAACGCACACGAATGAAGTCCAGGGTCCTGTATGTAATTAATTGTAAGGACTCTCAAAATTGTCCTAATAATACCCGTAAGTTAAAACCCGAAACCCTACACTATATTAAAAATCAAGAAAAACAAGATTTAGGATGTCCAGGCGGGCCGCGTAAAAGACAACATAGGTCTTACGCGGGCCGCGTCAACCTTGAGTTTGACCGGATAAGTATCCGAGCCACGTACTAACCACCTGGCAAGCCTAGTCCCATGACCATGCAAAGCTATACGTAGACTGGGCGGCTACGCGGGCCGTGTAAGGTTAGGCTTAGGGTTTACGCGGGTCGCGTGAGACCCTAATTTCACCTATAAATAGCCATTCACCTGCACAATCCACTGGTGTCGAAATCATTTCGTAAAAACGAATTGGTTGCTCTCAGAAGTCAAAAATATCAATAATATTAGTGTATTGCTGCTCCAATACCGGGTATTAACTCGATCGCTGCTACGATTCAATATCCGATCGATTGAAACTATCCGACCGGATGTTTAAATGCTACTACTTTGTCATTTCGCGTGAAATCCAACCGGATGTTTGAGTGTTGCTAGAACTCGGGCAATACTCTGTCATTCGTTGTGACTCCGCTGAATGTTTAAGCATAGCATTTTGTCATTCGTTGTGAGGGTTTAATCTCGTGAACTATCGTAAATGCTGTATCAGTTACTAATCGAGTTCTTATGTATATTATTTAATCTAGGTCAAAAGGCTAATCAGTAGGCAAAACTCTGCTCGTGTAAACTTGCAATGTGAGTTATTCTCTTTTTATCAAAACTATTTCTCAAAAGTTATAGTTACAGGGATTAAGTCTTTGTTATCTGAAATTACTGCCAGTAAGTGGGGGGATGTGCACATAGCTACTAAATATTTATCACTAGTGGGTGAAAGGACCTACAAGTGACATGTCCACAGTCACAAGTCCGGTCAAGTGACAACTGGGTCAGTGATATAAATGATAAAGGCAATTGTAATCGCTCTTAATACTGTAATCTATATCATTGTGTCATTTAGTATCAAATGTATAACTCGCCAGCATTTCCCCGCTGATAAAATATTTTTAAAAACATGTTTCAGGCGACCTGCTGTAAATCAAGGAAATGTGCTACGGAGCACTAACAAGCTTGAAGAGGTGGCTCAGTTAAAAATGAATAAACATGTTTTAATAAATAAGGGAATTTCTTAGTTAAATTCCTCTGTTGTAAATTACGGGGTTTATCTCCAATTTATGGAATAAAATAATTGGGCATTTTGAGTTTTAAAACGATCCTGTTTTCCGCTGTCGCATATTAAGATACCACGGGTTTCCTGTCCCGCGGCTACTAAAACCGGGTCAAACCGGGGCTGGGGCCGTGACAGGAAAAAGGTGGTATCAGAGCTACCAAACGAGCCACTGATTTAAGCCTATTAAGTATTTTAATACTTAATTTTCCTAATTGCTATTTTGTGATTATGTGATTTTTTGTTTGACTATCTGATAATTACAGTATGGGTAAGCAAAAGTTGTCAAATATCTATCTTAAATTAGATAGGTCATTCCACGAGAAGGGAAGTTCGTCTAAAGCAAAATTCTCAAATCAGTCTGAAATTCCTGAAGAAGGAATATTTGTTAGGAAGGCACAGTATGAGGAATCACTTTCTCCTCACAGAAGAAGTTTGATTATTAAGAAAAGTCAGGAGAAAATAAAGAGATCACAACCAAAAGAAAAGAGAGTTAATCAGGAAACTCAGGAACTAGACAGCAAACCACCATGGGAAGATAAATTAGATGAAAAATGGGCAAATCTTTACATGTTAGCCACTATAGCGGAAAATGCAAATTTTTAAATATCCTAACTCAAGTTTAGCATCCTTATCCCCTACAAACCAGAAATTTTACTAAGTAAATAAATAAAATTACAATAAACCACTAGTAGATTTGAAATTCAGTTGTAATAAAAGTTTGCAATAAGTTCAGTTTAAATAAATTTTAAATTTTCTAAATTACCATTCTGTGATTTTGTGATTTACAAAATTTTAACTTAGAATTCTGTGCTAAACAGCATGAATGAAATGTCTGAGGCATTAGAGAATCTCAATCTCTACCCCGTTAAAATAGAAGTTTCCAAGGAATTCACCGGTTACTTCGCCGACAAAGAAGAACCCATAGAATTTCAAGCTCCACCTTTGGAGAAACCTAAACCCAAGAAAAGAAAAAGATTGGTGGGATGGAGGAAAGTACGCAGGAAAAAGCCAGCAACAAGAAAAGCTACCAAAACTGAAGATCCAAAAGACAAGGGTAAAGGCAAAGTGATTGAGATTGGGGAAAGTTCTAGACCAAACCAGGAAATAAAACCATGGGAAGTCTTAGACCATAAATTAGTAATGAGTGACCTCATCGGACCTGCCGATGGAAATCTTGAACCAGCTAATCCAAACCTTATGTTTACTGAAGATGATCTTTTCAACTACCCATTAGAAGCTCAACTTCCAATCAATCTAGAACCTGCTATCCCGGATCCTATTGTCCAACCCCAACCATTACCAGTAGAATTAGATGAATGGTGGACAACTGATTGGCAATTCCAGAATCTCTTAAACAACCCTGATACATTTTTCCCACAAGTTGACCCAGAACCTCCCCTATACCCAACTATGAGCCCGGAGAATCTGGCTGAACTTCGTCTATGGGGTGAAGAGTTAATTGATGCAGGAAACAGAATTAGGGATGTTGGAGAAAGAGTTACTTGGAAGTATGACGAGAGTTACTTGGAGAAAGAGCTGACCGGATAGTGGGAGTTGCAGGAATACTTGTTTAATAAATAATTATAAAAACCAGTATGTGTAATAACTTAACAATAAAACGGCTGTATGATAATAGTGTGTACGATGCATAATATAATATGTAGAAATGAAACTCGGGAAACTGATAACTTTTGATTATATATGTTAACGTGATTATGTGCAAATTGTTTTGTTATAACTAATTCTTTGTATCTATACTAATTATTTATATAAAATTAATTAACAGATGGCAAACGCTGGTAATGAACCAGTTAATGAAGTAATTCAATCTGAGCAAAATCATGAAGAGCAATTACTAAATAGGCAAGATATCGAGGATATCATTGCTCAGGGAATAGCCAATGCTATTCCAGCAATACTTGCTGCTGCTAGAGTTCCAGTTGAACCTCAGCCAATAGTTCCTAGTAAACGTACTGTTGAGGATAACTTTAGTAATAGTATAAACGGAGGCGGCAACAATAATAATAGAAATGATAATGTTCTGCAAGTCCCGATTTCCAAGAAAATGAGAACTGCAACGCCTGGTTGCACTTATAAGGAATTTCTTGCCTGTAAACCAGCTGAGTTTGCAGGTAACGAAGGGGCAACTGCAGCACTGCGTTGGTTAGAGAAAACCGAGGCAGTAATTTCCATAAGTAAATGTGTGAAAGAAGATCAGGTCATGTATGCATCGAATCTTTTTAAAGAAAGTGCTCTAGAATGGTGGAACAAGGTGTTACAAGCCAAAGGAAGGACGGTGGCGTATGCTATGATTTGGGAGGAATTTAAGAATCTGGTAGAAAGAAAATTCTGTCCTGAATACGAAAAGGAGCAAATGACCAATAAATTCCTCACCCATCGGATGGTGGATGTCGATTGTCGAGAATATACTTCGACATTCTTCGAGTATGCGAGAGTAGTACCAACTCTGGCTTCGCCGGAGCCGGTACTTATTTCTCGATATATTTGGGGATTGATTGGCGAAATCCGTAATTTCGTCAAAACTGCGAAACCTCGCACAATTGATGATGCGGTGGATTTAGCCAATACTTTGACTGACGAACTAGTAAGGACGCGAGAAGAGAATAGAAAGAAAGAAGTAGCCCAAAAGATTACCCAAGGATTTCGAATGGGTAATCGTAACAACTTCAAGAGAAAAGGAAGTGGGCAATCTTCCACTGGTCCATTTTGCAATTCTTGCAAAAGGAAGCATTTTGGAAGATGTAAGGGATATTGCAATTTTTGTAAAATTCCGGGACATCGTGAAGAAGAATGCAGAAATAAAACAAGGGTTTGCTATAACTGTGGAGAAACTGGACATTTCAAACCAGAATGTCCTAAATTAGTCAAACCAACCGACAACAAAGCTAAACCTGCAGAAGGAGCTAAAAAGAATGTGAGAGCTTTTCAATTAACGACTTAGGAAGCAGAGCTGATTCCTGACGTGATAACGGGTACGTTCCTAGTTCACAACGTTTATGCAAAAGTATTATTTGACTCTGATGCGAACCAAAGTTTTATAAATACTTCATTCTGCCAAGCACTTAATTTACCCTTAACCCAACTTAGGCAGATTTTTACAGTCGAAACGGCAAACGGCAGTTCTGTTAACATAGGTAAGGTATTGCAAGATGAAACAATAGAACTGTTAGGCCATAAATTTTCTGCAAACCTGTTACCAATGAAATTAGCCGAATTCGATGTTGTGTTAGGAATGGATTGGTTAATAGCCAACCATGCTCGAATTCTTTGTGATAGGAATTCCATAGAAATTCATACACCAACAGGAGAATTAGTGGTGGTTACAGGAGACAAGCCACGAAAACCATTGAAATTCATTTCAGTAATGAAGTTGGCCAGTTATTCAAGGAAACAAGAAATGGTGTATATGATTTCAGTAATCATTAACACTAAGGGTAAGGAACTAAAGGAAATTCCAGTAGTATCAGAATACTCGGATGTATTCCCAGAAGAACTACCTGGATTACCACCTGATAGGGAGGTAGAATTTAGAATTCATCTAATTCCTGGAACTATACCGATAGCTAAGGCACCTTATAGGTTAGCACCCACTGAGATGCTAGAATTGAAAAAGCAGTTAGATGAATTACTAAGTAAAGGATTCATACAACCTAGCTCATCCCCGTGGGGAGCGCCAGTGTTGTTTGTGAAGAAGAAGGATGGTTCAATGCGAATGTGTATCGATTATAGAGAATTGAATAAGGTTACAATTAAGAACCGATACCCATTACCTAGAATTGATGATCTTTTTTATCAACTTCAAGGAGCTAGATATTTCTCTAAGATCGACTTACGCTCCGGATACCATCAATTGAAGGTACAAGAAGAAGACATACTTAAGACTGCTTTCAGAACTAGGTATGGTCATTACGAGTTTACAGTCATGCCCTTTGGGTTAACAAATGCTCCTGCAGCATTTATGGACATGATGAATAGAATCTGTAAACCGTATTTGGATAAATTCGTAATTGTTTTCATAGACGATATACTTATTTATTCCAAAAGTCAGGACGAGCATTGTCAGCACTTGCATATACTCTTAACTTTGTTAAGAAAAGAAAATCTTTACGCCAAGTTCTCAAAGTGTGAATTTTGGCTGAAAGATGTGCAATTTTTAGGACATATGGTGAATCACGAAGGCATTTACGTAGATCCTGTTAAGATAGAAGCAATCACCAAATGGAAGGTCCCACAATCAGCAATGGAGATTAGAAGTTTTATAGGATTAGCCGGATATTATAGACGGTTTATTAAGGATTTTTCTAAGATAGCCGTGCCATTAACTAAGCTAACCTGTAAAGCAGTTAAGTTTGAATGGGGACCCAAACAAGACGAAGCTTTTAAGATTTTAAAACAGAAATTAACCAATGCTCCAATCTTAGCCTTACCAGAAGGAACTGAAGATTTTGAAGTATATTGTGATGCTTCAAAACTAGGATTTGGATGTGTGCTAATGCAACGCAAGAAGGTAATTGCATATGCATCAAGGCAATTGAAAAAGCACGAAGAAAATTATACGACTCATGACTTAGAATTATGAGCCATAATTTTTGCCCTTAAGATTTGGAGACATTATCTGTACGGAAGTAAGTTTACTATCTATACAGATCATAAAAGTTTAAGATATATATTTGGGCAAAAAGAATTAAACATGAGGCAAAGAAGATGGATGGAAATCCTAAGTGATTATGATTGTGATATTCAATATCACGAAGGAAAAGCAAACGTAGTTGCTGACGCCCTAAGTCGTAAGTATCATGAAAAACAACGACGAGTTCGTGCTCTTAGATTAAGTTTACAATTAGACTTAATGGACCAACTGAAAAACATTCAAGAAACGGCAATCAACGATGATACTGAAGAAATGAAAGGGCGAATTAAGGATTTAAAACAAGGTAGTGATGGAATCTGGAGATTCCATAAGAAGCGAATTTGGGTACCTAAGCAGGGAGAATTAAGAAATAAGATTCTAGAAGAAGCTCATAAATCTAGGTATACCATTCATCCTGGTAACAATAAGATGTACCAAGATTTAAGAAACAATTTCTGGTGGAATGGAATGAAAAAGGACATAGCTAGATATGTTTCTAAGTGTCTTACTTGTTCACAAGTTAAGGCAGAACACCAGAAACCCGCAGGCCTACTACAACAACTAGAAATACCGGTGTGGAAATGGGAGTTTATAACAATGGACTTTGTTACAAAGTTACCCAAAACCAGAAAAGGTAATGATGCAATTTGGGTAATTGTGGATCGATTAACCAAATCAGCTCACTTTCTACCTATGAAAGAAACCTTTAGCATGGAAAAGTTGGCAAAGTTGTATGTAGATGAAGTTGTATCCTTACATGGAGTTCCACTCTCCATTGTATCGGATAGGGATAGTCGTTTCACTTCTCATTTCTGGAAAAGTTTCCAACAAGCAATGGGAACTCGATTAAATTTAAGTACGGCATATCATCCTCAAACAGACGGACAAAGTGAAAGGACGATTCAAACCTTGGAAGACATGCTTAGAGCATGTGTGATAGATTTTGGTGGAAACTGGGATGACCACCTACCATTGATCGAATTCTCCTATAACAATAGTTACCATTCAAGTATTGAAACTGCCCCATTCGAAGCACTGTATGGAAGGAAGTGCAGAACTCCAGTTTGTTGGGCAGAAATAGGAGAAAGTCAATTATCAGGACCGGAAATTGTGCAAGAAACTACTGACAAGATCACCCAAATCAAGGAAAGATTGAAGACGGCTCGAGATCGCCAGAAAAGTTATGCTAATAATCGACGCAAGCCACTCGAATTCCAAGTAGGAGACAAAGTACTCTTAAAAGTATCTCCTTGGAAATGAATAGTTCGATTCGGTAAGAAAGGAAAGCTAAGTCCAAGATACGTAGGACCATTCCCAGTGATCCAACGTATAGGACCAGTTGCTTATCGTTTACAACTACCAGAAGAATTGGCTGGAGTACATGATGTATTTCATATATCCAACCTCAAGAAATGTCTATCAGACGAATCAATGATCGTACCTCTCCAAGACGTAGAGGTAAATGAGAAATTGAAGTTCGTTGAAAAACCACTTCAAATCGAAGATCGGAAAATCAAGTTCCTCAAGCACAAAAGATTGGTACTAGTCAAAGTCAAATGGGATTCCAGGAGAGGACCCGAGTACACTTGGGAACTGGAATCGGAGATGAAGCGAAAGTATCCTCACTTATTCCAATAAATCTCGAGGACGAGATTTTAAATAAGGTGGGGAGAATGTAAGGACTCTCAAAATTGTCCTAATAATACCCGTAAGTTAAAACCCGAATCCCTGAAACCCTACACTATATTAAAAATCAAGAAAAACAAGATTTAGGGAGTCCAGGCGGGCCGCGTAAAAGACAACATAGGTCTTACGCGGGCCGCGTCAACCTTGAGTTTGACAGGATAAGTATCCGAGCCACGTACTAACCACCTGGCAAGCCTAGTCCCATGACCATGCAAAGCTATACGTAGACTGGGCGGCTACGCGGGCCGCGTAAGGTTAGGCTTAGGGTTTACGCGGGCCGCGTGATGTCACACCCCCAAAATCCACCTGCGGAGTATCACCGCTTGGAGGCGTGACTAACCAGGATCAAGCCACCAGTCATATCGAACAAATGTAAATAGTAATGTATTTCAACCAAACCAATATGAAAGGTGTTCAAAACATAAGTATTATTCAATGTTTAGCGGAAGCATAAAGGTAAACCCAATCATAAGTAAAAGTATGAAATGGCATAACGTCTAATCAAACATTCATGATCCATGTCCACAACGACTGCGCCTCCCGTGCAAGCTCCATAAGTACCTAAGGTCCTGCAAGGCATGTAACAGAGGGTCAACAACTAGTTGAGCGAGTTCACAGAAAGTAAATGCGTAATAGTAGTTCGTATGTAGTATGTGGCTCTACTGGGCCGATAGTACGTTCTATTGGTGGGGGCTTCCCATGTTGTATATCCACTAGACTATTCGTAACCCTAAGTATCCTTCCCAGTCCGAGGATAGTAGTAAGTATAAGTTTACGTAGATTTTATGTAAGTGCCCTTCCCGACCGAGGACAGTACGTAGCGAGTACGTAGGTTTAGCGCTGGCGTCCTTCCCAATCCGAGGACGGTAGTACGTAGGTTTAGCACTGGCGTCCTTCCCAATCCGAGGACGGTAGTACGTAGGTTTTACGTAGGTTTAGTGCTGGTGTCCTTCCCAATCCGAGGACAGTACGTAGGCTTTGCGTAGAATTTGGCACAGGCATCCTTCCCAATCCGAGGACCGTGGTAAGTAGTCTAGTGTTGATGTAAGTGCAAGTAATCATTCAATCCCATTCCCAACCCACCGGGGAATCCCATGCCTTGGTAAGAGTGTGAACTCACCTTGGTTTGCTCGGTATGCTAAGTATGTGCTCAAAGTAAATCAATCACGTCCTAGAGTATGCACGTATCCATAATCAGTTTGTAGTCACAAGGTACACGTATAAGCATGTAGTACGTATTCGCAATCACACAAGTCATGTATATCATTTAACAGCAGTCAGATATTCCAGTTAACACTTAACAGAATTAACTCAAGTTACAGCACAGCTCGGCGAAACACATATATTGACGAAACACATAACGGCGAAACACAATAGTTGGCGAAACACATGCTTTGGCGAAACACGTCTGTTTCGTCGAGGTCTCCTTCGGCGAAACATAATATCTAATTCGTCGATGACTCTTGGCGAAACACATTCTGTTTCGCCGAGAGTTCTGTTTCGTCGGATGTCTGTTTCGCAGACACAGTTACAGCAGTTACGAAATACGCAGAAACCCTAATCATATTAGCAGCCGTCATCAAATATCAGAAATCATATGAAGATCAATGTGCACTTAGAATCATCATAACTCAATCATCAAGGAATCATCGTCTAGCATAAACCCTAGTTTATGTGTACAACATATCAATTAACATACAACATCACATCATCGAATCCTATCAAGATGCTAACGTACATTCAGAACCAGATCATAGTAACCACATTCAGAACCGAGCATTCGATCATATTAAGTTTCGCATAGCATTGTATATATATTCTACTACATCTTACATATTGGAATCTATATCAACATCATCATACTCTTATCACAGCAATAACACATATCCATCACATATCCAAACATGAATCGAGATAATACAGAAACATGAAATCGATTAACAACACATACTAACCGATTAGAGATGAACAAACACGGATTCGAGAGCTAGGGATGATGGTAAACGATGGTTGTTGCCGTCGCACAGAAGAGAGGGAGTTCTAGGGTTTTCCTGATTACCTAACATGTGAAACTAAACCCGTTTCACGTAAATATTCACGAAATAACGTTCTGGGCCGTACTGGGCTTTCGGCGAAACTGGGCTCGGCGAAACAGGCTGTTTCGTCGAGAAGGTGTTGACGAAACTGATCTGTTTCGTCGAGATCAATCCTGGCGAATCTCACTTGTTTCGTTGAGCAGTTTCATGTGTTAAATCAGTTTATGTGGTTTCTAATACACTAAGTCTCATGCTACAATATCAACACAAAATTAAGCAAACATAATACTTTTATTATCACACGAAGTGTACCGTTACAAATCAAACGAGTCAAACAACTAAACAGTCAAAGTCGACGTGCATTAAATGCGAAAGTGAAAGTCGAAAACTCGAGTTGTCACATTATCCCCAACTTGAAAGAAATTTCGTCCCGAAATTTAGCATGCGGTTACTGAGGAAAGCTAGGTAAGTTGTATCGTTCACTGGTTTTCCTGGGGTGTCACATCATCCCCCCGTTGATTTGGAATTTCGTCCCGAAATTCTGCAGTAGTAGCTTCAGCCTCAGTAGTAGTTGCATTGGTTCCGAAAAACTGGGGATACTTGAGTTTCATTTGATCTTCACGTTCCCAGGTGAACTCTGGGCCGCGACGGGAGTTCCAACGAACCCGTACAAGAGGAATTCTCGTGTTCTTGAGGACCTTAACATCCTGGTCCGTGATCTCAACTGGTTCTTCGACGAACTGCAACCGCTCGTCGATGGTGAGCTCCTTCAAAGGAACTATGTGAGTCTCATCTGACAGACACTTTTTCAGATTCGACACGTGAAAGACATTGTGAACTGCACTGAGTTCAGGTGGTAAGTTCAGTCTGTAGGCCACTTTGCCTATTTTCTCAGTGACTTCGAAAGGTCCGACGTATCGTGGATTGAGTTTGCCGCGTTTGCCAAAACGAACCACACCCTTCCAGGGCGAAACTTTGAGTAGCGCTCGATCCCCAACCTGGAATTCGAGTAGTTTTCTATCTTTATCAGCGTATGCTTTCTGACGGTCACGAGCTGCCGCCATGCGTTGTCGTATTTGAGCAATCTTTTCAGTAGTATCAACAACCATTTCTGGACCTGTGATCTGACTATCTCCCACCTCTGCCCAACAGAGAGGTGACCGGCATTTACGCCCGTACAATGCCTCGAATGGAGCAGCTTTAATGCTGGTGTGGTAGCTATTATTGTATGAAAATTCCACAAGTGGCAGATGTTTTTCCCAACCATTGCCAAAGTCAATTACGCACGCCCGAAGCATGTCTTCTAGAGTTTGAATAGTGCGCTCAGACTGCCCATCCGTCTGAGGATGATAAGCTGTGCTCATGTCTAATCGAGAGCCAAAAGATTTGTGCATTGCTTGCCACAGTTCTGAAGTAAAACGAGCATCACGATCAGAGATGATAGAGGTGGGCACACCGTGCCTCGAAACAACCTCCTTAAGATATATGTCTGCTAGTGTGGAGAACTTATCCGTTTCCTTGATTGCCAGGAAGTGAGCAGACTTAGTGAGTCGATCCACGATCACCCAAATAGTATCATTTCCGCGCTGAGATCTAGGTAAACCAGTAACAAAATCCATGGAAATTTGTTCCCATTTCCATTGTGGTATCTCAGGTTGTTGGAGTGGACCTGACGGTTTCTGGTATTCTGCCTTGACTCTCGCACAAGTCAAGCATTTGCTAACGTATGTGGCTATGTGGGCCTTCATGCTGGGCCACCAGTATGTAGTTCTGATATCGTGGTACATTTTATCCGCACCAGGATGTACCGAGTAGCGAGACTTATGAGCTTCATCCATTACAAGCTCGCGTAAGTTGCCATAAAGTGGAATCCAAATGCGTCCTGTGACGTAGTATGCACCATCTTCCTTTTGTTCTAGGCGTTGCCTTGAGCCACGTAGGGCTTCAGCCCTGACGTTCTCTGGTTTCAATGCTTCCACCTGAGCATCTCGTATCTGAGAAGGAAGACTAGACTGTATAGTGAGTTGTAGAGCTCGTACGCGCTTAGGCGCGGTGTCCTTTCGGCTGAGGGCGTCAGCCACAACATTGGCTTTGCCTGGGTGGTACCTGATTGAGCATTCGTAGTCATTTAGCAGTTCGACCCATCGTCGCTGTCGCATATTCAGTTCCTTCTGTTTGAAGATATGCTCCAGGCTTCTGTGATCAGTGTAGATAGCACATTTGGTACCGTACAAGTAGTGTCGCCATATCTTAAGTGCAAAAACAACCGCTCCCAGCTCTAGGTCGTGTGTCGTGTAATTCCGTTCGTGAATCTTAAGTTGGCGCGAAGCATAAGCAATAACTTTATCCCTTTGCATCAATACACATCCAAGACCTTGGATAGATGCGTCGCAGTAGACTACAAAATCGTCCGTGCCTTCAGGCAGTGAGAGGATAGGTGCGCTACAGAGTCTATCCTTTAAGTGCTGAAACGCTGTTTCCTGTGCGTTACCCCAACGATAAACAACACCTTTCTGTGTCAGTAGCGTAAGCGGCTGTGCAATCTTTGAGAAGTCTTTAATGAACCGTCTGTAATAACCCGCCAAACCCAAGAATTGGCGTATTTCCGTTGGTGTGCGAGGTGCGGGCCAGTTCTTGATCGAATCTACCTTGGATGGATCGACATGAATCCCATCCTTGTTTACCACATGGCCTAAGAAGTGGACTTCACGAAGCCAGAAATCATACTTTGAAAACTTAGCGTATAGCTGTTCAGTTCGAAGAAGTTCCAGAATAAGTCGTAAGTGTTGCTCGTGTTCCTCCCGACTCTTCGAGTAAATCAGGATGTCGTCGATGAAAACAATGAAGAACTTGTCAAGATAAGGTTTGCACACCCTGTTCATAAGGTCCATGAAAACTGCAGGCGCGTTCGTCAACCCGAAAGGCATGACCAGAAACTCGTAGTGGCCGTAGCGTGTTCTGAAAGCTGTTTTGGAGACGTCCTCATCCCGGACTCTCAGTTGATGATACCCTGACCTTAGATCAATCTTCGAGTAATAGCTCGACCCTTGCAACTGGTCGAATAAGTCGTCGATACGCGGAAGGGGATAGCGATTCTTCACAGTCACCTTGTTCAGTTCGCGGTAGTCTATACACATGCGGAATGTACCGTCCTTCTTCTTTACAAATAGTACTGGAGCTCCCCAAGGCGAAGAGCTAGGACGTATGAAACCCTTTTCCAAGAGTTCTTGCAGTTGCTTAGACAGTTCTTCCAGTTCAGTTGGTGCTAAGCGATAAGGTGCGCGAGCTATAGGTGCTGCTCCTGGAGCGAGCTCGATCTGAAATTCGACCTGACGATGAGGCGGTAACCCAGGTAACTCTTCTGGAAACACCTGAGGAAAATCGCGTACCACAGGAATATCATCGATCTTTTTCTCTTTCTTCGATGAATCTGTAACGAGAGCTAAAACAGCTGTGTGGCCCTTTCGCAAACACTTCTGAGCCTTCAGGAAGGAAATGATGCCACTCACGACACCACTCTTGTCGCCTTGAACTTCGAGGGGTTCCTTACCAGAACGTGGGATACGAATGATCTTCTCCTTGCATAGTATCTCTGCTTGTTGTTGGGATAACCAATCCATGCCGATGACAATGTCGAAACTACTCAGAGTTATAGGGATGAGATCGATGGAGAAAGTCTGACCAGCGAGGATAAGATTACAACCCTGAACTATGTGTGTGGCCTCTAGACTTTTACCGTTAGCTAATTCTACGACATGCTTGGTGTTCAGGGGAGTTGGTGCACGTTTTAACATTTGACTGACCTTAAGAGACATATAACTTGTATCCGCACCCGAATCAAACAATACAGTAACATAAAAGTCGTCGAGAAGAAACTTACCCATAACCACATTGGGATCATTCCTGGCATCACCCTGCCCAATCACAAATGCTCGTCCCCTAGCGCCGTTGTTCCCATCATTGTTGTTTCCCCCGTTGTTGTTGTTCCCATTGCCCTGGTTGTTGTTGTTGTTGTTCGGGTTTCTGTTTAGCTGAGGGCAGTGCCTTTTGAAGTGACCTTCAGCGCCACACTGAAAACATCCTTTGTTGCCCTGTTGCCGATTCTGCTGTGCTTGCTGCTGCGGCTGATTCTGATTTACAGGCTGTGGGCTCCTACAATCCTTGGCCTCATGGCCCGTCTTGAAACACCTTAGACAACGACCCCTGTTACACTGGCCATTGTGGTGCTTGTTGCAGATGTTGCACTTTGGGAGGTTCCCTCGATAACCACCCTGCTTGTGACTGCCCGAAGAGTGCTGACTAGGGCTCTGGTAGCTGTCAGTCTTTCGTTGCTGAACTTGGGACTGAACTGAAGCTGATCCTTTGCTGGAATCCCCCTCCCATTTTCGCTTGCTGTCACTGGGAGTAGCAGGAGTAACCATAGTAGTAGCGGTAGTTGTAGCGTTGATGCGTTTAGGCAACCTGTTCTGCTCCACCGCTTGATCAGTGAGACGGTGAGCCAACTGAACAACCTGCTGGTAAGTGGCATGATTTGCTGAAGTCACATGACTCTGGATCTCTGGCACCAGACCCTTAAGATAAAGTTCGATACGCTTGTCCACCAGAGTAGGACACAGTAATGCAAGCTCATTCGATCTCTTGGTATACGCTTCGATCTCAGACCCCGTCATCTTGAGGTTGAAAAACTCGACTTCCAGCTTATGAATATCATCTCGACTGCAGTATTCCTCCTTGATCATCTCTTTGAAATTGTTCCATGGAGTGGCGTTAGCAGCAACCAACCCCAGTATCTGGACCTGAGCTTTCCACCATGTGAGAGCTAAACCCTCGAGAGTACCGGTAACATATTTCACCCTGCGTGCCTCAGGGCATTCACACATTTCAAATACTGACTCAAGCTTTTCAAACCAGTGCAGGAGTCCTACGGCTCCTTCAGTGCCGCTGAAAGTGGTTGGACGACAGTCCATGAAAGTCTTGAAAGTGCAAACAGGTGCTTGACCTGTTGTGTAAAAGAATTAGGACAAGTTTAAACACAAGAGTTGGTTTAGGAATGTAGGATCTAAGAATCCTAGTGTGAGTTGTAACTGCAGGGTATACCTCCTGCTTGTGCGGCTGCAACTGCCGCGGTAACTCGTTCGTTAATGAGGGCCGTCAACTGGTCCTGGGTCATGTTGATACGTCCAGACATGATCTTCATAGTAAAGAAATCGTAAGTGAGAGAGGTTCGCCAATAGTGCGATGACAGAAGAGAGTAAGCACACAAGTGTTCTCATGCAACAACAATTAGTGAGCAATGTAATCTAAGCATACCACGAGCAAAGTTCTATGTAATTCTAGTATGTAGGCAATAAACATAAACCTTATTACCTAGGATGTTGAGTCTTGCACGTGGAGCGAAGCGTCGTTGTGGATCGTTGAGAGCACTGTTCTGGTTATAGTCTGGTTTTAATAAAATCGTTTTCCCCATATTAAAACCAAGTTCTCTATAACCAATGGCTCTGATACCAATCTGTCACACCCCCAAAATCCACCTGCGGAGTATCACCGCTTGGAGGCGTGACTGACCAGGATCAAGCCACCAATCATATCGAACAAATGTAAATAGTAATGTATTTCAACCAAACCAATATGAAAGGTGTTCAAAACATAAGTATTATTCAATGTTTAGCGGAAGCATAAAGGTAAACCCAATCATAAGTAAAAGTATGAAATGGCATAACGTCTAATCAAACATTCATGATCCATGTCCACAACGACTGCGCCTCCCGTGCAAGCTCCATAAGTACCTAAGGTCCTGCAAGGCATGTAACAGATGGTCAACAACTAGTTGAGCGAGTTCACAGAAAGTAAATGCGTAATAGTAGTTCGTATGTAGTATGTGGCTCTACTGGGCCGATAGTACGTTCTATTGGTGGGGGCTTCCCATGTTGTATATCCACTAGACTATTCGTAACCCTAAGTATCCTTCCCAGTCCGAGGATAGTAGTAAGTATAAGTTTACGTAGATTTTATGTAAGTGCCCTTCCCGACCGAGGACAATAGTTACCATTCAAGTATTGAAACTGCCCCATTCAAGTATTGAAACTGCCCCATTCGAAGCACTGTATGGAAGGAAGTGCAGAACTCCAGTTTGTTGGGCAGAAATAGGAGAAAGTCAATTATCAGGACCGGAAATTGTGCAAGAAACTACTGACAAGATCACCCAAATCAAGGAAAGATTGAAGACGGCTCGAGATCGCCAGAAAAGTTATGCTAATAATCGACGCAAGCCACTCGAATTCCAAGTAGGAGACAAAGTACTCTTAAAAGTATCTCCTTGGAAATGAATAGTTCGATTCGGTAAGAAAGGAAAGCTAAGTCCAAGATACGTAGGACCATTCCCAGTGATCCAACGTATAGGACCAGTTGCTTATCGTTTACAACTACCAGAAGAATTGGCTGGAGTACATGATGTATTTCATATATCCAACCTCAAGAAATGTCTATCAGACGAATCAATGATCGTACCTCTCCAAGACGTAGAGGTAAATGAGAAATTGAAGTTCGTTGAAAAACCACTTCAAATCGAAGATCGGAAAATCAAGTTCCTCAAGCACAAAAGATTGGTACTAGTCAAAGTCAAATGGGATTCCAGGAGAGGACCCGAGTACACTTGGGAACTGGAATCGGAGATGAAGCGAAAGTATCCTCACTTATTCCAATAAATCTCGAGGACGAGATTTTAAATAAGGTGGGGAGAATGTAAGGACTCTCAAAATTGTCCTAATAATACCCGTAAGTTAAAACCCGAATCCCTGAAACCCTACACTATACTAAAAATCAAGAAAAACAAGATTTAGGGAGTCCAGGCGGGCCGCGTAAAAGACAACATAGGTCTTACGCGGGCCGCGTCAACCTTGAGTTTGACAGGATAAGTATCCGAGCCACGTACTAACCACCTGGCAAGCCTAGTCCCATGACCATGCAAAGCTATACGTAGACTGGGCGGCTACGCGGGCCGCGTAAGGTTAGGCTTAGGGTTTACGCGGGCCGCGTGATGTCACACCCCCAAAATCCACCTGCGGAGTATCACCGCTTGGAGGCGTGACTGACCAGGATCAAGCCACCAGTCATATCGAACAAATGTAAATAGTAATGTATTTCAACCAAACCAATATGAAAGGTGTTCAAAACATAAGTATTATTCAATGTTTAGCGGAAGCATAAAGGTAAACCCAATCATAAGTAAAAGTATGAAATGGCATAACGTCTAATCAAACATTCATGATCCATGTCCACAACGACTGCGCCTCCCGTGCAAGCTCCATAAGTACCTAAGGTCCTGCAAGGCATGTAACAGAGGGTCAACAACTAGTTGAGCGAGTTCACAGAAAGTAAATGCGTAATAGTAGTTCGTATGTAGTATGTGGCTCTACTGGGCCGATAGTACGTTCTATTGGTGGGGGCTTCCCATGTTGTATATCCACTAGACTATTCGTAACCCTAAGTATCCTTCCCAGTCCGAGGATAGTAGTAAGTATAAGTTTACGTAGATTTTATGTAAGTGCCCTTCCCGACCGAGGACAGTACGTAGCGAGTACGTAGGTTTAGCGCTGGCGTCCTTCCCAATCCGAGGACGGTAGTACGTAGGTTTAGCACTGGCGTCCTTCCCAATCCGAGGATGGTAGTACGTAGGTTTTACGTAGGTTTAGTGCTGGTGTCCTTCCCAATCCGAGGACAGTACGTAGGCTTTGCGTAGAATTTGGCACAGGCATCCTTCCCAATCCGAGGACCGTGGTAAGTAGTCTAGTGTTGATGTAAGTGCAAGTAATCATTCAATCCCATTCCCAACCCACCGGGGAATCCCATGCCTTGGTAAGAGTGTGAACTCACCTTGGTTTGCTCGGTATGCTAAGTATGTGCTCAAAGTAAATCAATCACGTCCTAGAGTATGCACGTATCCATAATCAGTTTGTAGTCACAAGGTACACGTATAAGCATGTAGTACGTATTCGCAATCACACAAGTCATGTATATCATTTAACAGCAGTCAGATATTCCAGTTAACACTTAACAGAATTAACTCAAGTTACAGCACAGCTCGGCGAAACACATATATTGACGAAACACATAACGGCGAAACACAATAGTTGGCGAAACACATGCTTTGGCGAAACACGTCTGTTTCGTCGAGGTCTCCTTCGGCGAAACATAATATCTAATTCGTCGATGACTCTTGGCGAAACACATTCTGTTTCGCCGAGAGTTCTGTTTCGTCGGATGTCTGTTTCGCAGACACAGTTACAGCAGTTACGAAATACGCAGAAACCCTAATCATATTAGCAGCCGTCATCAAATATCAGAAATCATATGAAGATCAATGTGCACTTAGAATCATCATAACTCAATCATCAAGGAATCATCGTCTAGCATAAACCCTAGTTTATGTGTACAACATATCAATTAACATACAACATCACATCATCGAATCCTATCAAGATGCTAACGTACATTCAGAACCAGATCATAGTAACCACATTCAGAACCGAGCATTCGATCATATTAAGTTTCGCATAGCATTGTATATATATTCTACTACATCTTACATATTGGAATCTATATCAACATCATCATACTCTTATCACAGCAATAACACATATCCATCACATATCCAAACATGAATCGAGATAATACAGAAACATGAAATCGATTAACAACACATACTAACCGATTAGAGATGAACAAACACGGATTCGAGAGCTAGGGATGATGGTAAACGATGGTTGTTGCCGTCGCACAGAAGAGAGGGAGTTCTAGGGTTTTCCTGATTACCTAACATGTGAAACTAAACCCGTTTCACGTAAATATTCATGAAATAACGTTCTGGGCCGTACTGGGCTTTCGGCGAAACTGGGCTCGGCGAAACAGGCTGTTTCGTCGAGAAGGTGTTGACGAAACTGATCTGTTTCGTCGAGATCAATCCTGGCGAATCTCACTTGTTTCGTTGAGCAGTTTCATGTGTTAAATCAGTTTATGTGGTTTCTAATACACTAAGTCTCATGCTACAATATCAACACAAAATTAAGCAAACATAATACTTTTATTATCACACGAAGTGTACCGTTACAAATCAAACGAGTCAAACAACTAAACAGTCAAAGTCGACGTGCATTAAATGCGAAAGTGAAAGTCGAAAACTCGAGTTGTCACACGTGAGACCCTAATTTCACCTATAAATAGCCATTCACCTGCACAATCCACTTGTGTCGAAATCATCTCGTAAAAACGAATTGGTTGCTCTCAGAAGTTGAAAATATCAATAATATTAGTGTATTGCTGCTCCAATACCGGGTATTAACTCGATCGCTGCTACGATTCAATATCCGATCGATTGAAACTATCCGACCGGATGTTTAAATGCTACTACTTTGTCATTTCGCGTGAAATCCAACCGGATGTTTGAGTGTTGCTAGAACTCGGGCAATACTCGGTCATTCGTTGTGACTCCGCTGAATGTTTAAGCATAGCATTTTGTCATTCGTTGTGAGGGTTTAATCTCGTGAACTATCGTAAATGTTGTATCAGTTACTAATCGAGTTCTTATGTATATTATTTAATCTAGGTCAAAAGGCTAATCAGTAGGCAAAACTCTGCCCGTGTAAACTTGCAATGTGAGTTATTCTCTTTTTATCAAAACTATTTCCAAAACTATTTCTCAAAAGTTATAGTTACAGGGATTAAGTCTTTGTTATCTGAAATTACTGCCAGTAAGTGGGGGGATGTGCACATAGCTACTAAATATTTATCACTAGTGGGTGAAAGGACCTACAAGTGATATGTCCACAGTCACAAGTCCGGTCAAGTGACAACTGGGTCAGTGATATAAATGATAAAGGCAATTGTAATCGCTCTTAATACTGTAATCTATATCATTGTGTCATTTAGTATCAAATGCATAACTCGCCAGCATTTCCCCGCTGATAAAATATTTTTAAAAACATGTTTCAGGCGACCTGCTGTAAATCAAGGAAATGTGCTACGGAGCACTAACAAGCTTGAAGAGGTGGCTCAGTTAAAAATGAATAAACATGTTTTAATAAATAAGGGAATTTCCTAGTTAAATTCCTCTGTTGTAAATTACGGGGTTTATCTCCAATTTATGGAATAAAATAATTGGGCATTTTGAGTTTTAAAACGATCCTGTTTTCCGCGGTCGCATATTAAGATACCACGGGTTTCCTGTCCCGCGGCTACTAAAACCGGGTCAAACCGGGGCTGGGGCCGTGACATTAATGGAAAGTATAATATAGTTATACATGAGGCCATGAGATGATGTATATGTTGAATGAAAAATTCCAGCAGGTTGTATACGTAGCCTATGGTGTACATTCGTAATCTATGGCTAAGAATCGAAAAGTGAACAGAAGCTTTATACCGTAACTTACGTTTTGGAACCGTATGTTACGGTTGTTATAAAGACAAGGCCCTACCCATGTGAGAGGATAGGGTGATTTATGAAGTGTTATTATAAAACATCACATCAATTCTTATTAGGGGATATATAATTTCCATCATTCTACAAGAAAGTGGCGGCTGACTTTTGTGGAAAAGCGTCACGTGACTTTGGGTTTTTTAACATCAAATCATCATCATGGCTGCCTTGTGAGATGGACTTGTGGCACCATAGTGGGCCGCACATGGATTTCTGGATTGGGCCGACATATATCTCATGTGGACTTTTTGGGAGCTGACATCATCAATCAACATACACGCAGACCAAAGTGGCGGTTGAGAACAACATGGGCTTGGCTGACTTTGGAGTTACAACATCACGTGGGATACAAGACTAACTATTTTGGGCCATATATTAAAATCATTATCACACATAGAGCAGTATCGCCGATCTTCGACGGCAGACAGGAGGGTTTCAACCATGGTTCGAGATCATCCCACCTATATGAGCGGCTAGTCTCTTAGTGGTTTCCTCCGGATGAAGGGTTTTTGTAAGTTGGATAATTTTATGTGTTTGTGACAATCGTTTAACTCGGTGATCTAAGCATTCGATGCTTTTCACCTTTGATTTGATTTATTGGTTGTACACAATTGCATTTATTTAAACCTTAATTTCTAAGCATTCAGTTCCTGAGAGTTCTAGTAATTGGGATATATTTGACATGGGGTTAGGGTTTGTAATTGTAATTAATAATCATTCGATAACCTCCCGTTATGTATTGACCGGAGTACTTAGTCGTTGGTTATCACAACTGGTTAATTAGATTCAACACTTATGTCTATGTAAGTGTTTCGATTAAACACATAACTGAATCTAGCTGCAAAACCTGAAATCTGGAGGAACCATTGTTTCTCCTACTGATTTAAACTTCACTTTTAGTAATTTTTAGTTTAATCAATCAAACCATCAATTGAGTTTAACTTTTTAGTAATAGTTAATTAATACTTAGCATTGTGACACTTTCCACAATACTCCTTTGGTTCGATATCCGACTTACCCTAGCTATAGAGTTAGTTGGTTTTTGCATGTCCTTAACGACAGACACCAAAATGGCGCCGTTGTCGGGGAGGCGTGCGCAAAGTGTTTAGTGTTAAGTTTTAGTAAAAAAAATAAAAAAATAATTAAATAAATAAAAAATAAAGAAAATAAATTTAAAAATCCCAAAAAGATTTTTCTTTGATGTTCGTGATTTACACTTGGTAGTTGAGTTGTGTTGTGCAGGATGACAGAGCATTACACAGATTTCAGCTTTTCTACGTGTATATTGTGCGGGGGTCAACGTCATCCGTGTATCGGTTGCCACGAGGCCCACTACAGGAGGGCACATGGAAAACCGGTGTCTTATGTTTCACAGATTCCACCTCCATCATACGCTGATGATTATGACCTAGAGATGGAGGATGATTATTACTCTGACGGATGGGATCAGGACGAGGATGTTTATTATGAGCCAAGGACGGATGGACGATGTTTCTGTTGCGGTCGTAATCATACTTCTATTTATGATGATGTGTGCGCGGTGTATTTGGAAAATCCGGAGTATTGGAATAAAAAAATGATGGATGCGTACATCTCAACACCGTATCAGGGATACCGACAGTATCTGATGTATTGCAAAATACATCTTTATTCGCGTCTAGGTTTGTTCGGTTTTAGTTAGGTTTTGTGTCGTTTTAGATTAGAATGTACATACTTTTGATTTCTTTGTGTTTTCCAGGTATTAGCATAAAACGGAGCTGAAACGAGGAAAATATGAAAGGGCGAAAGATTGGAATGAGAACGGGAAGCTCGGGAGTTGGAACGAGTCGAAAAAGCAGTTCTAGAGAGCTAAAGCGGCCCGCATGAACTTACATGCATCTTTGAGGCGGGCCGCGTATACTTAAAAGGGTTTTCGGATTATAATCGGCCGGGCGGCCCGCGTAGACTAATGTGAAAACCAAAGCGGGCCGCGAGGCATGTTAAAGTCGGCCCAGATCGTATTTGCATGAGAATTAGGGTTTCTTGGGTTATATATGATCATTATCATCACAGCCGAAATAGATCATCATCATATTTACGAACTTTGGACGAAAATTGGAGTTCTAGAGGCTGTTTGGAGAAAGTTTGAAGACTCGGGACTGCTAGGAATCGTCTGAGATCATTCGGGAGCACACGGGATTGGAGTTTCGGGTTCTATAATCTTGTTTCTCTCGTTTTCGTTTGTTTTTGATTGTTTAAAGATGAATTCAGTTTATACCTTGTTTGATACCTTGTTTTTAGACATGCTTATTGGCTAGACCTTTCGTACTACCTAGACATGGATGATTGATTGCAATATGTTTTGATTGTTCTTGGATTTTTGGAAGCTATGGATTGTTTATAAATTGTAAACGGTTTGTTCTATCGGTTAGATGTGTGTGCATGCTTGAAGTTATTTTATTATTGATTATTGCTTCGCTTGAATCTTGGTGACGGTCTTTATCACGGAATAGAGTCGGGCTAGGGTTTTAGGTTTTGGTGAGTGTCTATATCACATAATAAACCTTTTATCCTTTAGGGTGAAAATAGCTTAAGTAACCTTAGAAGTAATAGTTGGTAATTTTATAAAATCAAGTGTTCTACTAATCGTCAATAGCTGTAAGGTGCGAGATTATTGCTAGGTCTAAGTAATTAAACCGCAAGGTGGGTCCTTCTTAGGGAATCAACCTTTTAACTGTTGTCTAGCAAGTCTAACTGAGAAAACAAACCTATCCTAGGTTTAGGTCTCGTAAGGGAGTGAGCCTTGTAGGATACTTTTATAAATCATTAGATGTCTTGTAAAGGAGTCTAATAAACCGGTAAATTAACAACCTTTAGGGGATCTTAGCGTGCTCTTGAGAAGGATTAGGGGTCCTTAGATTTCCCGATAGGTGAGAATTTCAAGATCCCGGTTCCATAGTAGACAACTTCCAATTATAATCATAACTTAAAGCAATCAGGATTCCTGTCTAGGTAGTTTCTTCATCATCCTTGAGTTCAGTTTTCGTGAGAGTTCGTGTCTAGTTCGTCTAGTCTAGTTAGTATTCGTTAGTTGCATTCTTAGGATTTTTAGAAAACCCCCCCAATCAACAAACATTTAGTTAAGTCGTGTCAATTTAAGTCTAGATAGAGTCTTAGCGTAATCAGTAGAGTCTCTTGGGTTCGATACTCGGACTTCCTTAGGCTATACTACACTCGATCGGTACACTTGCCGGTTGTGTGTTTTAGGGTTTAGAGAGTCTTAGTCTTATAAATTTAAAACTTAGAGAGTCTAGATTTAGGGTAAATTTAGGTAGTTTAGTTAACCCCGTTTCGAGCACATCAAGTTTTTGGCGCCGTTGCCGGGGACTCTTGGCGATTGCGTTGATTTCTTTGTTTGGACTTACTTGACATATTCTGTGCTATTTGTGTTAGTTGAGTCGTAGGAGTCTAAAAATTTTAAAAATCCAAAAATATTTGCTTTTGTGTCTTTTCTAGGTTAGTGAGTCTTTGTTAGAGTCTTTTCGTTGTTCATAGTTGGTGGATGCCCCATACGCGCTCGCAGGGACCGCCGCCACCTTTGTTCACAGTCAAGCCTTCTGAGTCGTCTTCTGCGTCTGCTTCAGTTCCACATTCCACCCCCGCGTTCGACTTCACACCGAAGCCGTCACCACACGTTTCACCACACGTTTCACCACACGTTTCCCCACCACCCTCCCGTTCACGTTCACCTAGTCCTCCACCCGTCATGGAGAACCGCACCGTTTACCAGCAGGCTACCACCGGTTTCACTGGTACCACTTCACCCATCACTCTTCCGAACATCGCGAACGATAGGTCTTGGCAGATTCCTTCTTACATCATGACTGCCATCACCAATTCCTGTCAGTTCCATGGTCGTGACGACGAGGATGCACCCGCGCACATCAATCGCATCACTCGTCTCTGTGGCACCTACTCCATTGAGGGTGTCAATCTAGATGCTAGGTACCTTCAGGTCTTCCCATTTTCACTCGCTGGACGCGCAGCAGTCTGGTTCGATTCTCAGCCCGCAAGCACGTTCACTACTTGGACTGGTCTTCGCGATGCTTTCATAGCAAAGTACTTCCCGCCAGCCAAGGCATCTCGCCTTCGAGATCAGATACACTCCTTCCGTATGGAGCCTGATGAGCCATATCACTTAGCTTGGGAGCGTTTCCAGACGCTTCTTTCTCGTTGTTCGCAGCACGGTTTTTCGGATTGGGCGTTAGTTGAGAAATTCTACAATGGTCTTACTCCTGAGATTAGAGCGCGTTTCGATACTTCAGCAGGAGGTCAGCTTATGGGAAAGAAGACGGTGGCTGAGTGTAATGATTTGTTTGAGAGTTTCGCACATTCTGATATGGACTACAGCACTACCAGTAGGACTTCCATTCCTGTTCGTACCACCTCGGCCGGTCGAGGGGTAAACCGAGATAGCTCGGATTCATCGGTAGTTGCTGAAGTAGAGATTTTGAAGCGAAAGTTGGATGAGTTAGAGAAGAAAGTTGATAGGTGTGAGCTTTGTAGGGGAGGTCATGACACGCTCGAGTGTCCCACACTTACGTTAGAGCAGGTAGAGTACATAGCAGGCCAGTCTAGGGGTCAGTTTGGTAGTAATAATGGTTTTAACCCTGGCTGGCAGCAGAGTAGTGGTGGTAGTTTTCGCCCTTCTGGCAATCCCCCTGGTTTTCCATCTGGTCAGTATCAAAATAGGGGGTCGGGTCTTTACACGAGTAGTGGTCAGAGTCAGAGGGGACAGTATAGTGGTTCGAGTTCGAGTGGTCAGTTTGCAAGTGGAGGTTTGAGTCAGGAGAGTCAGGGCAGTGGCAACACCCCAAAGAGTGATATGAGTAAGATGGAGGAGTTGTTAGCTCAGATGATGACACACAATCAGGCGATGATGACACAACAGCAGGCGACGCAGAAATCTCTCACTGAATTTATTCAAACTCAGGGTCAAATTAATCAGAATCACGAACTTCAGCTGAAAAATCAAGAGTCCACTCTTCTAGATCTTCAGAGGACAGTAGGGGATATAGCTAGGAAGTTGAAGGAGTCCCCTTCTGGTCAGTATTCAGGTACTACTCACCCAGTCCACCATTCTGTGAAAGCAATTACTACTCGTAGTGGGTTGAGTCTAGGAGAGGTTGGGAGAGAGAGAGTAGAGGAGGAAGAGGATGATTATGTAGATGAGGTGATCGAGTTGGAGGCTCCAGGCAAGGTGCAACATAGGTTAGACCCAGCAAGTACCGCACAAGCCGAGAAGCCTCAAGTAGAGAAGAAAGTAGAGAAGCAGCCGAAGAAGGTTCGGCCACCACCGCCTGTGATTGATATTTCGCGTCTCCCGTTTCCCGCACGTGCTAGGCAACAGTTATATGCTAGGGAGTATGATAAATTCCTTGACATGTTCACTCAGCTGAAGGTGAATATTCCATTTATAGAGGCCCTGAAATCCATGCCCAACTATGTCAAGTTCCTTAAGGATCTCCTCAAGCGTAAGGATAAGATAGGAGAGTGTTCGAGTAATTCATTGAGTGGAGAGTGTTCTGCTGTGCTCCTAAATAAACTTCCTGAGAAACTCACTGATCCGGGCATTTTCACGATTCCTTGCTTGTTCGGTGGTGATGTTAAAAACCATGCATTGGCTGACCTAGGTGCTAGTATTAATTTGATGCCCTATTCATTTTACGAAAAGCTAGGCCTTGGTGATTTGAAGCCAACTAGGATGACCCTCTCGTTAGCGGATAAGACAGTTAAGTATCCTAGGGGGATAGTAGAGAATTTGTTGGTGAAAGTGGATAAGTTTGTGTTTCCGGCCGATTTTGTAGTGTTAGATATGGAGGCCGATGATAGAGTGCCATTGATTTTAGGACGCCCGTTTTGAACACATCAAGTTTTGAACACGGCTAAAGCGCTGATAGATGTCTTCTTAGGCACAATTACACTTAGAGCGGGTGACGATTCGGTAGTTTTCAAGGTGAATAATGCTAGAGGGCCTAGTGAGAGAGTGGAGGCGGTAGCGTCGGAGAAGGAGAGTGAGAAGGTTGAGAGTGATGAGAAAAGGGTGGAGAATGAGCCGACTTTAGAAAAGGTGTTAAAACCCAAGTGTGGGGATCCACCTGATAGGAAGGTTAAGGAGTTGGAAGAGAGAGTGACGAGTTTAGAGTCTAAGGTAGAGACACTGAGTCAGGCTCAGTGTGGGGATAGGTTTCGAGATGCTACATTTAGATTTAAACCGCCCGATGAAGAGTCGAGAGAGTATGAGGGAGTTAGGAGAGATGCGGGCGATGCTAGGAATGATAGTGCTATAGCCCGTAAGGTGCGAGCGATGCTAGAGGGTGAGCCTCGCATGTATGATCCTCCGTGAATGCGTGAGTAGTTGTGACCCACTTGTAGAGTTTGTATATTGAGTCGTATTTGATTTCGTGTCGTTAGTTTTTGAGTCATAGTTCGTGTCGTGTCTTTTGTTTAGTGTTTTTTGTGTTTTAGTGTGGTTTGCGTCTTTTTCGTGTTTTTGCGTTTTTTGTGTTTTGTCTTGTGTTTTGCAGGTTGCATCACTTGTACGTGGCCGAGAACGACACCCGAGCAGCTTCATAGGTCTGGTAAACGTTAAAAACGACGAAATAGGTGCAGGGGCAGTTTCGGAATTACATAAATTACAATTCTGCATATTCTGTTGTTGCTGCATGTTATGTTGCTGATATTTGCTGTTCAGGCGGCCCGCTTTTACTTAATACATAATCTACGCGGGCCGCGCGGGTTATAATATTATTGTCGGAAGTTTAAGTTGAAGCGGCCCGCTTCAACTTATCACACATCTAATGCGGGCCGCGAGCCCACTAAGGTTTCAAATGGGCTAGTCAGGCCCAATATGTTCAGCAGTTTGATCCATGATCCATCATCCGTATTCGACCTTCATCCATGTATCCATCATCTTTTGGGTTAGTTCGAGGCGGCGTTCAGGTAAGTTTCCTGTATTTATTTGTTGTTATTGTACTTGAGTCAGTTTGTAGCCGGGTTTATTTCCATCTTAAGTGTGGGGAGACGGGTTGTATATTTTTAAGGAGTTAAAATGTGATTTTTCACAAAATTTTCAACCCGTTATCCGTTGCATCCACACTTGGTTAGGTTTGGCACTCGGAGGAGGTAAGATGGAAATTCGGTGGTGTACTTTGAGTCTTTTATTTTGTACCATGCGTCTAAGTTAGTAGTTTTTGAGTCATTTTGTGTTTCGAGTCGGTATTGCTTTGGTATTTTGCTTGTTTTTGTTGATGCAGGTTCGAATATGTACCACCCGTACTCAATCTCCATTCAGGTGAATTTGGAGCTGTTTATTCAAATTTCGGGCATTTATCGAGCATACTAGTCAGAGTCAGTGTCAAAGCCGATCGCGAATGAAATGCTATACGATCGAGCTGGATTGGACGAGACTTTGGGAGCTTACGCATCATAAAACCAGCTAAGTCCTTTCCAATTTGCCCTTGGTCTTTTATTTCTTATTTATTTTTAGTTTTTGAGTCGGTTTCCATCCTACATTGAGGGCAATGTAGAGTTTAAGTGTGGGGATGGGAACTATCATTTTGATTAGTTAGTAGAGTCTTGAGTCATAAAAAATCGAAAAATACAAAAAAAAATTAAAAAATTGAAAAATCCAAAAAAATTGAAAAAATTAGAAAATGTCTTTTGAAATAAGAAGTTTGCAAAAATAAAAACGGAAAATGATAGAAAAGTTGGATTTTTGTTCGGGTTCAAATAATAATAATATGAGATAAAATAATCGTGCTTTTGTCTAGTTTGGGATGTGTGGGTAGGCTCGATTCGGTTCTGGGTTTCTTTGATCTTAATATTACCTAATTGTCGGTCTACTAGTGGGTTCTCATCTAGGGAGAGTGAGGAAATTGAAACCGCCAAAAATAGTATAAGGGGCACCGTTATAAGCTAAGATAGTTAGAGTTTTTAGTCATTATCTCGTTGAAAAAAGAAAAAAATAGAATAAAAGTGAGCTAGAAACTAAATGAAAGTAACACAGGTCTATGTATTCCGAGTTGGGGATAGCGACTCTACAGCCGGTTTACCTCTGGGATGTGTGAAATCGCCTTGCCGAATAAAAGTACCGAAACCTATGTAATCTGTGATTGGGGATCGCGACTCTACAGTCGGAATACCGCTGGGTTAGGGAAAGCATCGTCTAGTCTCACGAATGAAAAAAAAATGATGAAAAAAAAAAAAAAAAGAAAAAGAAAAAGCAAGCAAGAAAAAGAAAAAAAATGGAAAAATAGATTTGATTTCAAACTCTCTTTATCTTGGTATAAAACGGTTAGGAAATAACCAAGTGGTTGTTCCTTTTGTCCTATAAGCTTGAAGGGGGATTAGGTGGACTTATGATTCCTAGTGTGAGACCCTAGGTAGATTGACCGAACTTGAACTAAATTGCATGATAAGGGCTCAGGACCGAGTTGGGTTTAAATGGATCAATATACTTGCAATCGCGGCTAACACGAGTTTCGGTTTTAATAAAAATAACTTAAGCTTTTGGCCCGTTCGATTATTCCGACTATGATTCCGTTTGCATAATTCTTTTTCGAGGACGAAAAAAGAGTAAGTGTGGGGATATTTGATGTATTGCAAAATACATCTTTATTCGCGTCTAGGTTTGTTCGGTTTTAGTTAGGTTTTGTGTCGTTTTAGATTAGAATGTACATACTTTTGATTTCTTTGTGTTTTCCAGGTATTAGCATAAAACGGAGCTGAAACGAGGAAAATATGAAAGGGCGAAAGATTGGAATGAGAACGGGAAGCTCGGGAGTTGGAACGAGTCGAAAAAGCAGTTCTGGAGAGCTAAAGCGGCCCGCATGAACTTACATGCATCTTTGAGGCGGGCCGCGTATACTTAAAAGGGTTTTCGGATTATAATCGGCCGGGCGGCCCGCGTAGACTAATGTGAAAACCAAAGCGGGCCGCGAGGCATGTTAAAGTCGGCCCAGATCGTATTTGCATGAGAATTAGGGTTTCTTGGGTTATATATGATCATTATCATCACAGCCGAAATAGATCATCATCATATTTACGAACTTTGGACGAAAATTGGAGTTCTAGAGGCTGTTTGGAGAAAGTTTGAAGACTCGGGACTGCTAGGAATCGTCTGAGATCATTCGGGAGCACACGGGATTGGAGTTTCGGGTTCTATAATCTTGTTTCTCTCGTTTTCGTTTGTTTTTGATTGTTTAAAGATGAATTCAGTTTATACCTTGTTTGATACCTTGTTTTTAGACATGCTTATTGGCTAGACCTTTCGTACTACCTAGACATGGATGATTGATTGCAATATGTTTTGATTGTTCTTGGATTTTTGGAAGCTATGGATTGTTTATAAATTGTAAACGGTTTGTTCTATCGGTTAGATGTGTGTGCATGCTTGAAGTTATTTTATTATTGATTATTGCTTCGCTTGAATCTTGGTGACGGTCTTTATCACGGAATAGAGTCGGGCTAGGGTTTTAGGTTTTGGTGAGTGTCTATATCACATAATAAACCTTTTATCCTTTAGGGTGAAAATAGCTTAAGTAACCTTAGAAGTAATAGTTGGTAATTTTATAAAATCAAGTGTTCTACTAATCGTCAATAGCTGTAAGGTGCGAGATTATTGCTAGGTCTAAGTAATTAAACCGCAAGGGGGGTCCTTCTTAGGGAGTTAACCTTTTAACTGTTGTCTAGCAAGTCTAACTGAGAAAACAAACCTATCCTAGGTTTAGGTCTCGTAAGGGAGTGAGCCTTGTAGGATACTTTTATAAATCATTAGATGTCTTGTAAAGGAGTCTAATAAACCGGTAAATTAACAACCTTTAGGGGATCTTAGCGTGCTCTTGAGAAGGATTAGGGGTCCTTAGATTTCCCGATAGGTGAGAATTTCAAGATCCCGGTTCCATAGTAGACAACTTCCAATTATAATCATAACTTAAAGCAATCAGGATTCCTGTCTAGGTAGTTTCTTCATCATCCTTGAGTTCAGTTTTCGTGAGAGTTCGTGTCTAGTTCGTCTAGTCTAGTTAGTATTCGTTAGTTGCATTCTTAGGATTTTTAGAAAACCCCCCCAATCAACAAACATTTAGTTAAGTCGTGTCAATTTAAGTCTAGATAGAGTCTTAGCGTAATCAGTAGAGTCTCTTGGGTTCGATACTCGGACTTCCTTAGGCTATACTACACTCGATCGGTACACTTGCCGGTTGTGTGTTTTAGGGTTTAGAGAGTCTTAGTCTTATAAATTTAAAACTTAGAGAGTCTAGATTTAGGGTAAATTTAGGTAGTTTAGTTAACCCCGTTTCGAGCACATCAGTATCACCCCGAGGAATATTCTAAGCCCAAGGGTGTCTATACTTATCAGACCGAGGAGGAGAAAGAGCTT
This sequence comes from Helianthus tuberosus, assembly GCA_030545235.1. NCBI lineage: Eukaryota > Viridiplantae > Streptophyta > Magnoliopsida > Asterales > Asteraceae > Helianthus > Helianthus tuberosus. The sequence continues at coordinate 12,255,095 of CM060381.1, forward strand.
GCTATGTTGGAAGTGACTTTGTCCAAACTCGAGCAGTATTTATCAGCACCCAACCTTTCCGATGAAGATCGAATCAGCTGCCTAGTTTCCAAGTGTCAGAAGTTAAAAATGAAGATAGAAATAGAAGAGCGTCTCTCACCATTACCTGTTGATATTAGAGATTATTCTCACATGGAGGAGGAGGTTGTGGAGGATAATACCACACCAATGAATCCTTTATCTGATGAAGAGTCACTGGTGGATCAGATGGTGTGTGAGGATGATGAGGCAGAGCAGTTTGATGAGATGAATATGTGTACCGAACCTCTTCCCATATCAATCATTCCAATTAACAAGTGTGGGGAAGAGGGTTCGAGTAAGAAGATGAAAAGGGTGAAGCTACAAGACATCGGTGTATATCTCGTGAAGTGGATTAGCGAAACCCGCATGTGCTTTCTAAACATGCCAATTATACTGACAAGTTTATGGAGATGGCATGTAAATTTCCGGGCATTCGTTGGAAATGTTTTGGGTAAGTGTGCACTAAGACCACCATAGCGCATATCAGGTACGTTCTGGCTGAAGACCTTTAAACTTAGCGCTCTCGGGAGGCAGCCCGAGGATGTAGAGTATAGTATTTTGTTTTGGTTTCGTTTGGTGTGTTGTGTTTTGATAGGTTTCTACGTTCCATCTTCACGGATGCAATGAATCAAGTGTGGGGATGTTTGGCAACATCCCCGGTGAGATCTCAAAGAATCCATGAGGGGCGTATGTTCCGGTTAGATCGCAGCAGCTACACCACTACAAACACCCACTTGTTTTCTGATCAGGTGCATGTGTTTATCTATCTTGTGTTTTATTTGTTTTCGTGTATTTGGTGGTGTGAAATTTTTGTGTTGGGAGTGGTTTCCTTGTGTTGAGTCGAGTTGGTTATTAGCCGTTCATGGGATGTGGGTGATATCTCTCGAGTTTAGATTATAAATTGCACTATACATTGGGGACAATGTATCCAAGTGTGGGGATGCGGTAACTCGAGAGAGGGTTGGTATAATTGTTGATCTTAAATGCTTGAATTGGTTGAAATTGGAAAAAATTGAAAAATTTTGAAAATTTTTGTCTCAAGTATGCTTGAACTACATGAAAACCAACATTTTCAATCGCTAAAGGGTTCCTACTGATATTAAGTTAACTTAGATCCCTAGTCATGGTTGTCCCTTTAAGTTTCATGAGAGTATTTCTGACATGTTTTTAGAAAATAGTTGAGAAGAGATGCCTAACTAGGGGTAACATGCTTTAGGAATTACACATGCTACGTGTCGGCAACCCATATTCCTTTTGTTCGGTGAGATATTTGAGCCTACTAGATTTTTAGTTAAATTGCAATAAATGTTCAATTGTTGAGTGTAGGCCATATGTTGCTTTGTGTTAGAACTTGTGTGGTTTGATACGTGCCGAGACTGTGCTTTAGCGTATACACATAGATGATAAAGGCATTAGGATCACTTCATTGTTTCGTATGTTGATTGTTTATCCATCCCACCTTAGTTAACCATGTTGAGCCTTTCACCTTTCGTTTGTTACACCTTGTTTGACCCGTTTGATCACCAACCATGAATGAAAACTGTGTGTTAGATATTTGTTGAAAAAAAAAATAAAAAAAACAAAAAAAAAGAAAAAAGAAAAAAGAAAAAAAGAAAGAAAAAGAAAAACAGAAATCATTGTTATGTTCGTGTTAAATAAATGGGTGAAGAATAACCCATGTGTTAGCAGTATTGTGAATAAGTTGTCATGGTTTGGTTTATTAATTGTGTTCGCCATATAAACAGAAAAATCCAAAAATACTTCCCTACCTTTACCTTTAACCCAAAACCCAAAAAGTCCTTTTGATATGTGTTACGCTATTTGATACAGTGGAGGTATGATTGCTATACAAGCTTATGATTGCAAAGTAGTGTATTTGGTTTTGAGTGAATTACATACTAGCACATTACACGCTAGTCCTGATTAAACCGAGAGGAGTGATTATTGTGAGGGACATGTGGCATGTGTGTAGTATCTGACGGGTGGTCCGTAGGACAACCCTTAAGTGGTATAAACGATATTAAAATCCTACATTTAATCGGGTAATTGTCTAGAATTAGATAACTACAGTTGTTTGTGTTTCAGGTACAAATGGAGCTTAAAATGGAAGAAATACGGTGCATAAATAAAATCAATTGTTGGAATTAAAGAATTAAGATGATGACATGATAGAGAATGAAATTACGAGAACGTGGGCGAAAACGGTGAAGAAAACGGAGTCGAAACGAGAAAGTTATGATAAAAACAAGATTTTGACCTAATCCATCCAATACGCATCGTAGCACTCCAACGGATACGATGCGCAGGAGTTGTCGGCGCCGCCTCGTGGAGCAGTTGATTGGAGTTGTTACGGGGTGGGCTTACGATGCGCAGCACTTAAAAGGCTACGATGCGTAGGGCTTGTGTCGGCAGAATATTATATTGAAACGTGGGCTTACGATGCGTATGCATTATTCTGCTACGATGCGCAAGCGATGCCCAGAAGACCAAAAATTCACTATAAATACCCATGCAAGCCTACTCGTAAATTACACCTTCACACACCATTCTTGTTACGAAATATCAGTTCCAAGCCTGTTCTAAGGCGAGTTTAAGCAACCGGAAGTGCCGGTGAAGTCCCTCGGAGCTCTCGAGACGTCTAGAGGCCGTCGGTTCTAATCCTAATCGACCCGAGTTGGTTAATACTCATTCTAGTAAGTCTTGTATCATGTTTTCAGTAATGTTAATGCTTTGTTCAAGTGTGTTATTGTATAATATGTGTAGCTAAACGTTATAATGATCATCCTAGATTGAAAGTTTGTTTGAGACATTCATGTTATTGTTCTTATTTCTAGAATAATAAACTTATACTTGTGATTTGTTTATTATGGTGTGTTGATATTTGTTTGTAAATTGTTACTTTGTATTTCAATCATAATCTAAACCATACGTTCTTGGTGTTAATAATAATCGAGATATCATGGGCGGGTTAAGGGTTGGATATTAATTGATCATCGGGTAACAACCTCACATACATTTGAGTACTTAGTTCCCTTTTATCATAACCAAAGTAATAGATCATCGGGTAACAACCTCACATACACTTGAGTACTTAGTTCCCTTTTATCACAAACAAATAACTACACATGAACCATGTCTATGTGGTTCTTTCTAGTGAACTAAAATATGAATGTCGATTTAAACTGGAAATCTAGGATGGTCATTTGTTTCCAGTGAACACTTTGGGTGATGATTCTTGTATTTCACTTTTAATTTAGTATTGTTTGTTTGAGAATTAGTTTGTTTAATATATATATATAATTTGTGTGACAGACAAATCCTGGTGATAATCAGAGGTGTATTTATGTTAAATCTAATTGTGCTTTTGCATCCAAATAAACAATAATTAGATTATTAGTTGTTTACAGAATCTGAATCCCGGAGTGGTTACTTTATTATCATTGTTTTCTCATTTTTCACAACACTTATTCAAAAATTACAAAAATAGATAAACTATCAAATTTCATAAAGTAAGTTTAGATCAGTTAAACGGTATTACACTGACCACATGCTCCTCGTGGATACGATACCTGACTTACCCTGTCTATAGGTAATTTTAGGTTTTTGCATAGACCCGACGACAGTCTATCAAAATGGCGCCGTTGCCGGGGAGCTAGTGCGCTTAGTGTTATATCGTTTATTTGATTTTTAGTTTTATTTTTCCTTTAAAAAAAAAAAAAAAAAAAAACTAAAAAGAATTCTTTTGTGTTCATGATTTACACTTGGTAGTTGAGATGTGTTGTGCAGGATGACAGGGCATTACACAAATTTCAGCTTATTTACGTGTAGATTGTGCGGGGGTCCACTACATCCATGTATTGGTTGCCGCGAGGCTCACTCCAGGAGGACACATGGAAAACCAGTGTCTTATGTTCCACAGCTTCCACCACCGGTGTCTTATGTTTCACAGTTCCTACCTCCATCATACGTTGATGATTATGAATCAGAAATGGAGGATGATTATTACTCGGATGAATATGATCGGGACGAGGATGCTTATTATGAGACAAGGACGAATAATCTATGTTTTTGTTGCGGTCGCGATCATACTTATGATTATGATGTGTGCAGGGTGTATTTAGAAAATCCAATGTATTGGAAGAAAAAGATGATGGAAGCGCTCATCTATAAACCGTATCAAGGATATCGACAATATCATCCCGAAGAGTATTCTGAGCCCGAAGGTGTTTATACTTATCAGACCGAGGAGGAGAAAAAGCTTGCTGTATTGAAAGTAACTTTGTCCAAACTCGAGCAATATTTAGCAACACCCAACCTTTCCGATGAAGACCGAATCAGCTGTTTAGTTTTTAAGTGTCAAAAGTTAAAAATGAAGATAGAAATAGAAGAACGTCTCTCGCCATTACCTGATGATATTAGAGATTATTCTCACATAGAGGAGGAGGAGGTTGTGGAGGATAATACCACACCAATAAATCCTTTATCTAATGAAGAATCGCTGGTGAATCAGATGGTGTGTGAGGATGATGAGGCAGAGCAGTCTGATGAGATGAATGTGTGTACCGAACCTCTCCCCATATCAATCACTCCAATTAACAAGTGTGGGGAAGAGGGTTCGAGGAAGAAAATAAGGAGGTTGAGACTACAAGACATCGGGGTACATATCATGAAGTGGATTAGCAGAAGCCGTAGGAGCAGCTTTAACATGCCAATTAGACTGACAAATCTATGGAGATGGCATGTAAATTTCCGGGCATTTGTTGGAAATGCTGCGGGTAAGTGTGCATTAAGACCACCATAACGCATATCAGGTATGGTCTGGCTGAAGACCTTTAAACTTAGCGCTCTCGGGAGGCAACCCGGGGATATAGAGTATTGTATTTGTGTGTTTTGTGTGTTTTGTTTGTTTTTGTTTGTTTTGGTTTTGGTTTGTTTGTGTTTTGATAGGTTACTATGTTTCAATCTCGCGGATGCAACGATTCAAGTGTGGGGATGTTTGGCGAGTACAATCAATTAATGAGGATGGGTGCCATTAGGCTTAAGGCCGAACGCTCCATTAGAGTTCAAAGTTATGTACACTATAACATTCCCATAGAGATATCAGCGAATCTAAGAGATGTTTATGTTCCTGCCCCATTACTGCAGCTTCATCACTACCAACACTGCTGCTTTACTGATCAGGTCGTGTCTTGTTCTCATTTTGTGCACCTTTGTATATTCATGTTTAAATCTATGGTTGGGTGGTTGGGTGGTGTTTTGATATTGATATGATTTTTGGGATGTGTTAGTAGGTGGTGTTTTTGAAAAATAATGTTTTTAAAGCGAACTTTCCCTCAAAACCATACATTGGGACAATGTATCTCAAGTGTGGGGATGTGGGGAATTTTTGAGAAAAATTTAAAATTTTTAAAATTTTTGTGTAAATCCAAGCGAAAATTATCAGAAATTTGAACACTTGATATTGTTCCATTTGACACACCGACACCCATTCCTAATCTTTCTTGGTGAGAATTTGAGCCACATATGATTATTACAGATATTCTTTTGTGTTGAGTGGCGGTGTGTGTATTATGTTAATAGAACTTGTGTACGAATTCTTGTTAAATCCTAAAGTTAGCATGCTTTTGAAAATAACAAAGGACTTTTAGGTAGCCTCGTCTGGATGTGTGAAAGTGCGGGATTGGTGGTTTGGACCTCATTTGTTACATATATGAGCTTGGTATTGTGAGGGGCGGGGGTTTGGTCTTTAGAAAGCCATGTTTGAACCTTATACCATTCGGTTGTGACCCAAACCTACTTCCTTCAAAACATTACCCTTTTGATTCAACCCGGTTTAGGAAAGTTAGTATGTAATGTTAATGTTGTTGCGTATATTGTTGAAGTTTGAAGTATTATTGTTTGAAAAAAAAAAATAAAAAAAAATAAAAAAAATTTGAGAAAAAGAAGAAAAACATGAGAAAAAAAATATATATATACAAAAAGAAGCAAGTGTTTGAAATAAAAGTTGAGAAAGTTTATGATGTATAGTTGTTGTTATTTGTTGTTTTGTAGTAGAAATAAAAACCGGGTCAAATCAATTAGCTACTTACATATATATCCCACTATTTTCCTACCTTTACACATAGCCCCGTTACAACCCGTAAGTCCTTTTGATTCATAAGTATGCTAGATATTGGAGGAGACTTGATTTTTATACAAGCTTATTGTCGCACAATCACACAAGTGCATTGAGTGTTTTAGCATAATTTGCTAATATTTCTTGTCACCGAGAGTTGTTGTGAGGGGTGTGTCTTGGGGAATGATTGAAAGTTAGTAGAAGGATTGATCGTTTAGCTTGGTTTACATAATTGATCGCTTAAAAATAGTGTTTGAACGAGTTGCTTGAGACAAGCAATGGTTAAGTGTGGGGATGTGACGGGTGGTCCGTAGGACAACCCTTAAGTGGTATAAACGATATTAAAATCCTACATTTAATCGGGTAATTGTCTAGAATTAGATAACTACAGTTGTTTGTGTTTCAGGTACAAATGGAGCTTAAAATGGAAGAAATACGGTGCATAAATAAAATCAATTGTTGGAATTAAAGAATTAAGATGATGACATGATAGAGAATGAAATTACGAGAACGTGGGCGAAAACGGTGAAGAAAACGGAGTCGAAACGAGAAAGTTATGATAAAAACAAGATTTTGACCTAATCCATCCAATACGCATCGTAGCACTCCAACGGATACGATGCGCAGGAGTTGTCGGCGCCGCCTCGTGGAGCAGTTGATTGGAGTTGTTACGGGGTGGGCTTACGATGCGCAGCACTTAAAAGGCTACGATGCGTAGGGCTTGTGTCGGCAGAATATTATATTGAAACGTGGGCTTACGATGCGTATGCATTATTCTGCTACGATGCGCAAGCGATGCCCAGAAGACCAAAAATTCACTATAAATACCCATGCAAGCCTACTCGTAAATTACACCTTCACACACCATTCTTGTTACGAAATATCAGTTCCAAGCCTGTTCTAAGGCGAGTTTAAGCAACCGGAAGTGCCGGTGAAGTCCCTCGGAGCTCTCGAGACGTCTAGAGGCCGTCGGTTCTAATCCTAATCGACCCGAGTTGGTTAATACTCATTCTAGTAAGTCTTGTATCATGTTTTCAGTAATGTTAATGCTTTGTTCAAGTGTGTTATTGTATAATATGTGTAGCTAAACGTTATAATGATCATCCTAGATTGAAAGTTTGTTTGAGACATTCATGTTATTGTTCTTATTTCTAGAATAATAAACTTATACTTGTGATTTGTTTATTATGGTGTGTTGATATTTGTTTGTAAATTGTTACTTTGTATTTCAATCATAATCTAAACCATACGTTCTTGGTGTTAATAATAATCGAGATATCATGGGCGGGTTAAGGGTTGGATATTAATTGATCATCGGGTAACAACCTCACATACATTTGAGTACTTAGTTCCCTTTTATCATAACCAAAGTAATAGATCATCGGGTAACAACCTCACATACACTTGAGTACTTAGTTCCCTTTTATCACAAACAAATAACTACACATGAACCATGTCTATGTGGTTCTTTCTAGTGAACTAAAATATGAATGTCGATTTAAACTGGAAATCTAGGATGGTCATTTGTTTCCAGTGAACACTTTGGGTGATGATTCTTGTATTTCACTTTTAATTTAGTATTGTTTGTTTGAGAATTAGTTTGTTTAATATATATATATAATTTGTGTGACAGACAAATCCTGGTGATAATCAGAGGTGTATTTATGTTAAATCTAATTGTGCTTTTGCATCCAAATAAACAATAATTAGATTATTAGTTGTTTACAGAATCTGAATCCCGGAGTGGTTACATTATTATCATTGTTTTCTCATTTTTCACAACACTTATTCAAAAATTACAAAAATAGATAAACTATCAAATTTCATAAAGTAAGTTTAGATCAGTTAAACGGTATTACACTGACCACATGCTCCTCGTGGATACGATACCTGACTTACCCTGTCTATAGGTAATTTTAGGTTTTTGCATAGACCCGACGACAGTCTATCAGTATCATAAGCATGTTAGTTTTAATTAGGCAAGTCTTAAGTTGTTTTAAATGCGTATCACTTATTTGTCAGATTGTCAATCTCGATTGTGTCAGTCTATGGGACGGGTATGACTTGGGACCTTAAATTGCTAATTCGGTAAGGGATTTAATGGTGATTTGTTAATAAGGTGAGTAATGTTTCTAATGGTTGCTTGAGGACAATCAATGTTAAGTGTGGGGATGTGATGGAGAGGTTCAAAACCGAGTGTTAATATTGTTATCTTACGTGTTTTATTGCGTTTTGTGTATTTATATACTTTGAATGTGATAACTATGCGAGATTATGATTTTTCAGGTTAAACGCTTAATTCGGTGAAGTTAAAGTGGTTAGAGATGAAGCGGAACGGCCGAATTTGATAAACATAGTAAACGGTGTTGTTTGGGATTGGTTTTGGACCGAATGCTAGCTTGGAGTTATGAGGAACGCACACGAATGAAGTCCAGGGGCCTGTATGTAATTAATGGAAAGTATAATATAGTTATACATGAGGCCACGAGATGATGTATATGTTGAATGAAAAATTCCAGCAGGTTGTATACGTAGCCTATGGTGTACATTCGTAATCTATGGCTAAGAATCGAAAAGTGAACAGAAGCTTTATACCGTAACTTACGTTTTGGAACCGTATGTTACGGTTGTTATAAAGACAAGGCCCTACCCATGTGAGAGGATAGGGTGATTTATGAAGTATTATTATAAAACATCACATCAACTCTTATTAGGGGATATATAATTTCCATCATTCTACAAGAAAGTGGCGGCTGACTTTTGTGGAAAAGCGTCACGTGACTTTGGGTTTTTAACATCAAATCATCATCATGGCTGCCTTGTGAGATGGACTTGTGGCACCATAGTGGGCCGCACATGGATTTCTGGATTGGGCCGACATATATCTCATGTGGACTTTTTGGGAGCTGACATCATCAATCAACATACACGCAGACCAAAGTGGCGGTTGAGAACAACATGGGCTTGGCTGACTTTGGAGTTACAACATCACGTGGGATACAAGACTAACTATTTTGGGCCATATATTAAAATCATTATCACACATAGAGCAGTATCGTCGATCTTCGACGGCAGACAGTTTCAACCATGGTTCGAGATCATCCCACCGATATGAGCGGCTAGTCTCTTAGTGGTTTCCTCCGGATGAAGGGTTTTTGTAAGTTGGATAATTTTATGTGTTTGTGACAATCGTTTAACTCGGTGATCTAAGCATTCGATGCTTTTCACCTTTGATTTGATTTATTGGTTGTACACAATTGCATTTATTTAAACCTTAATTTCTAAGCATTCAGTTCCCGAGAGTTCTAGTAATTGGGATATATTTGACATGGGGTTAGGGTTTGTAATTGTAATTGATAATCATTCGATAACCTCCCGTTATGTATTGACCGGAGTACTTAGTCGTTGGTTATCACAGCTGGTTAATTAGATTCAACACTTATGTCTATGTAAGTGTTTCGATTAAACACATAACTGAATCTAGCTGCAAAACCTGAAATCTGGAGGAACCATTGTTTCTCCTACTGATTTAAACTTCACTTTTAGTAATTTTTAGTTTAATCAATCAAACCATCAATTGAGTTTAACTTTTTAGTAATAGTTAATTAATACTTAGCATTGTGACACTTTCCACAATACTCCTCTGGTTCGATATCCGACTTACCCTAGCTATAGAGTTAGTTGGTTTTTGCATGTCCTTAACGACAGACACCAATCTCTGCTGATTATTATGTTGTTCTACACCTGTCATATAGTTCCTCACTTCTGTTCTTATCATCTCTTGCATCACAGACAAAAACTCCGCACTAAACGGGGTCAAAACCTTTTCCGGTTGCTCCACTGTCGCGGCCGGAGCTGCCGAACGTACCGGATCTCGTGATACCTTTAGCTGATGCATCGCCGTTGAAATCGCCATCGGAATTGACATCATCACGTCTGCGTTGTTGCAGTTGTTGTTTAGGTTTAAGTTTTGATGTTTTTTTACTCGAATATGACGTAACGGCATCGCGTGAATTGGTACCGGCGGAGGTAACTGGCTCGCTACCGATGACTGCGACGGTAACGGCGACGGAGACTCACCGTAGCCGCAACCGTAACCGCTTCATTTTCGACTCCAGGAAGCGACAAACTCAACGAAGTCATCGGATCTTTCACCGACGATGACGTGAGGTTCTCAGTGAGGTTGAGGCTCCACAAGTGCAAACCACCATTGTCGTTCTTCTATCTCCTGTGGGTTAGGGTTTTTTTTTGGGGTTTGATCTCTGGTTAGGGTTTCGATTGGGAGGTTGAAGATGATGTAATTGATCTGCGATAAGGGGGTATTTATATTTGGGGTTTTTTAATAAAGGAATTGGTTTAATGAAAATTAAATGGACCAAACTACCCCTGCAGATAAAGAGAAAAAAGGGACCTTAAAACAGTAAAAAATGAAAGATTTTGAGTTTTGGACTAAAATGACAACAAAATGAAAACCACAGGGACCCAAATTTAAAAAGTTTGAGATTTGGACTAAAATGGCAAAACTGCCCAAACCACAGGAACCAAAATGGCAGTTTACTCTAGAAAAAAAAAACAATAGGTTAGTCATATTGTTTATTATATTATATTTGGTTATTATATTATATCATATTTTATATTACATTCTTTAAATTTAAATTTAAACTTAATTAGTTGGTTAAAATTAAGAGCAGGTAAAAGCAACATGGCAATAAAAATTTCAGCTGTTTATCATAATTGGTATCTTATGTTTGGTTAAACTTTGAATGAAAATTTAAATATTATGTTGTTGACTTGTTGGTCAATAAATCTTGTGCTCCATATAAAAAAGCTAAAAGTATAGTAACCTTTTTATATTTTAGTGTAACGACTATGCTTATACAATAACCAAAACACTTATAATATATTATCAATTATTAATCAACTATTTCTAAGAGTATCGTTACTAAGATAAAAACCTTAACAAATCATATCTTCTAGCTAGTTAAGGTAAAAAAAAAATTGACTGCTAGTAATTACAATAAATTACAATAAATGTTAACCCGTATATTTTATCTAAGACGTACTAGTAATTGACTGCTCTTAACGGAAATAGATACGTACCGCTAAAAAAGGATTTTGTTGATGTGTCAAATTTCCTATAGAATGTTGAAATATAAATTGGTTATCGGTGATCTTCAAGTAACATTAGTTGTTGATCCGTTGGTGTAATCTTTATCCACGATCAAATTTCTCATAAAGTTTTATTCACAAATTACTGCTGATGTTTTCACATGATATTAAAATAATCAATCTTTTCATTGTTGAAAATTCTTTCATATGAATTACTTCAATAAGTTGTCAATTAGGTAATTTAAAATATAAAGTTAAATTTGGACTAAAATGGTTTTATGAGTCAAAGTATTCACCATGTGATGATGCGTTCACACCCATTAAAAAGAAGTGATAACGTAATTTTGTTCAAATTTTCATTGTTCTATGGTACGCAAGCAGCCATGCGCTACATTTTGAGCACTCTAGAAGATTTTATAGCGTAAGAGTTGTTAAATTATGTATTTTTAATTCGAAATGACTATAGCATATAATTTTCACTGGCCCATCAATGTCCATCAATTAAACTTGGAATTTTGTTTAAAATTAAATTTAAACTTAAAAATAACTTTATTAATTAAAGAGTAAAGTACAATTTCCAATGTGTCAAATTTCCTAAAGAATATTGAAATATAATTTGGTTATCGGTGATCTTCAAGTAACATTAGTTGTTGATCCGTTGGTGTAATCCTTATCCACGATCAAATTTCTCATAGAGTTGTATTCGCAAATTACTGCTGATGTTTTCACATGATATTAAAATGACCAATCTTGTCATCGGTGAAAGTTCTTTTATATGAATTGCTTCGACAAGTTATCAACGTGTGTATTAATTAGTTTAAAATACAAAATTAAACTAGGTTAGAATCCCGTGTATCACATGGGTTGAATAAAAGAAATATAATTAGTAAATAAGATTAAAATATTATAAAATGGTTTTTGAGATAAGATATTATTTATTTTTTATATTAAAAAATAGAATCTGAAAGTAGGCGTGTGCAAAAAAAAATCTGAATTAACCAATTCATAACCGAATTAACTGATAAAACTGAACCGAAAAAACCGAACCATATAAAAAATCTTTGGGTCGGTTAATTAATATTCTGAAAAAATAAAAGTATACATAAAATATCACACACCATAATAGCGCTAGGCTATAAGTCGTTTATCGTTTATGTAGTTTCATTTGTGTAACACCCTAATTATAATAACACATATATACTACAAAAACATTTTTAAATTAAAAAAATAGAATTTGAAATTAGAGGTGTGCAAAAAAACTGAATTAACCCACTCATAACCGAACTAACTGATAAAACGTAACAAAAAAACCGAACTATATCCAAAACCAATAAATGACAGATGTCACTCATTTGTTTATTTTATACTAATAAAAAGGTCTACTTAATGCCACATGGCATTCTCATACTAATAAAAGAGTCTAAATAATGTCACATGGCATTATTCTCTCTTTCAATTCACTAATAATAATATTATTATTAAATTAATACAACAATGAAAAATTCCTTAACAACTTAATACTAATAAATGTTTTATTGTCTACTTAGATATTGATCATTTACTTTTAAGTTATCTAAAATATATAATTAGTTATTAGTAACAATTATACTTATAATAAACAATTTCAAATAATGTTAATGTGACAACACGTTCTTATTCTTTAAAAGGATTTTTTACTATATGTTTAAAACATCTATTAAATAAATTATTATTTTGTATTATAATAATAAAAGTGGTAAAGAATAGGTTACTCCGATACTTGAAAACCGATTTACTTCCATGCTTTAAAAACACTTTTAATGTCATTAGACTCGTGTAATACACGGGTTTAAGGATAGAATATCTTTATAATAATTTTTATGCAAGTCTATACTCACCGGATGACATAAATGGAACTATATTGATCGAAAGAATAGTTTATGTAATGGAACTCTACTACAGGTCCTATCACTGGGTGATCGGGTTATTGTGGCACTCATATTATCCGGAAGTAATACTGGCACTCGAATGTTTATCCCTAGATTTCGTTTAATACTGCCAAACAGAAGGATACGTATTGAAAAGAAGACAGTTCCTCTCGCCCTATGTTTTGCCATGACGATAAATAAAAGTACAAGACAATTTTTATGTAAAGTTGGTTTGTTTCTAAAAGAATCGGTTTTTACGCATGACCAACTCGTGCGTCATCTATGGTTAAAAAAAATCACTTATATAAATTTATGAAGACAACATAAAATTAAATAAGTTACAATTTTATATCCTTAAACCTGTGTAGTACACGGGTCTAATAATCTAGTATATATATGTGTGTGTGTGTGTGTGTGTGTATATGAGAGGGTTTAAATGAGAACGCTAAATATCGCGAGAACCGTGAGAACAAATGAAAAAACCACAAGAACTTGGTCAAAAACAATTCAAATTCAAAATTTCTTTTTACACTTATCATTATTGTTCGAATACAATGTTAGAAATTAAATTTACACGTTTAAATTTACGTGAAAAAGAAAATTTACACATCATGTGTAAGTTTGTCATTTACAGAAATTAAATTTACACGTTTAAATTTACGTGAATTCTTAAATAAAGAAAATTTACACATGTGTAAGTTTGTCATTTACACATCATGCGTAAAAAATCTAGTAACAGTGATTTTGAGAGAAGAAATGAATTATTTGATGTTGTAAATTCTTTTTTGATGTTGTATTTTAATTACAATGAGGTTTGTATTAAAAAAATTCGGTTTTGATTGGTTTTTTCATTCGTTTTCACGGTTCTCGCAATATTTAGCGTTCTCAAGATAACTATATATATATATATATATATATATATATATATATATATATAGGGAGGAGCTCATGCGAGAACCACCTTTATTGTGAGAACCGCGAGAACCAATGTGAACACAACCTAAAATAGCTAAAAAACCTAAAAAAAAACCTAACCCCCACCCCCCCCCCCCCCCAAAAAAAAAACCTAAACCCCCCCACCCCCCACCCCCCAAGCTAAAATGCTAAAAACTAAACCCCCAAAAAACCTAAAAAAATCTAAAAAAAAATCTAATTTTTTTTTTAATTTTTATGTTAAAATCGCTACTTTTAGAAGACAAAAATAAAAAAAACTTAAAAAAAAAATTTTTTAAAAAAAAATTTAAAAAAAAAATTAAAAAATTTTTTTTTGGCTTCGAAAAGTAGCGATTTTTTTATAAAAAATATTAAAAAATTCAAAAAAAAATTTTTTGTGTGATTTTTAGCTATTTTTAGGCATTTTTTGTTGTGTTCACATTGGTTCTCGCGGTTCTCGCAATAAGAGGTGGTTCTCGCATGATCTTCTCCCTATATATATATATATAGATATAGATAAACAGCTAACTAATATAAATAAAGATAAATAAGTTATTTAGTTTGATTAGTTATTGTTTTCAATATGCCGCCAAATTCAAAGAAAAAAAGGCTAAACATTTAAAAGGGTAAAAGGTATTGGCACTCAAATTTAAAATGTTAAATTTTAGTATATCCGTAATTAATTTGATAATTATATAATTTAATATACTTAGAAGTTTTAGATTATTTAATTAACAAAATAATGATGTATAATTAGGTTATTTTTGAAAATTAACTAAAAAAATAGATTGCTCCAATGAGTGACATGTGTCCCAAAATTGGTTTCTTTTATTATAGTTGATAGATTCGGACTAAAAATGGTTTTATGAGTCAAAATTATTCACCATGTGATATTGCGTTCACACCCATTAAAAAGGAGTGATAACGTAATTTTGTTCAAATTTTCACTGTTCTAACGTACGCAAGCAGGCATGCACTACATTTTGAGCACTCTAGAAGATTTTACAGCGTAAAAGTTGTTAAATTAGGTATTTTTAATTCGAAATGAATGTAGCATATAAAGTTCACTAGGCCATCAATCTCCATGAATCAAACTTCAAACTTTGTTTATATTAAAAATAAAAATAACTTTATTTAGTAAAGAGTAAACTAGTGGGTTTTATTTTTATAGACTTGGGTTATTAAAAATTTGTAAAAAAAAGGGCCACCAAAAGTTACAAAAGTCCACCGAAAGGCCCACCCATTGGTTTTAATTAGTTAAAAAAAACATAACCCAACCCTAAACCCCCCAAATATGTATGGCAGCCCCACCTCAACCATAATTTCGAAATTATGCCTTAAAAAAAACCATTCCACTTTGATTTGTTGCTTGGATCTTGCAATTGGTGGCTTTCTTGATCGATTTCAATACCCTTTAACACTTACAAGTAAGTTTTCTTGTTCAATTTTGATGTTTTTCATGACTTAAAGATTAGGGTTTTGATTATAACTTGATATTGATGATACTTGGTTGTTGAATCTGATGTATTTGGGATTATGCATGATGTACGGGTCGGATTTGGAGTAAACAAGATCATAAACACATTTTTGGGAAGAGCTGAAAGTAAACAGATTCTGTCCAAATCTTTATAGCCGACTTATATTGGCTGTAACGATGTCAAAACCTAATGAAATCCACTGTTTCTTGAGTCTAAAATGTAGTGTTTTGAAATACGCTTCAAACCCCACTAGAATCATAATTTTTCAACGTGATTTAATATTTTAAATGAATTTTTCCGTGGCAAAGGTCCAGGCTGCGTTTTTTTGGCAGAATTTTGCAGCCTATTACGAATGTTATAACTTGGTGTAGGAATTGAGTTAATACCTGGAAAGTTTACTGTAGATGGTCCTAGGTGATATTGAAATTCTCCCACTTGACTTTCATTAAAAGAGTTAACGAGGATTTTTTAATGATTTTTTCCGTGAACTGTCATCAGAATGCTACAAATCAAACCTGGGTGTAAAAGATGATTTTTAGTTAATTTTCTGTAAGTATTTAGGTCATGAGAAAAATACACAAGTTGAACTAAATGACGTGTCGTGTTAAAATATCATAATTCTCTGGGTCCGTTTAGTATTTTAACTAAATTTTGGAAAACTGCATAAAATCTGACATAAAACTACAATGAGCTGAAAGTGTTTGTGAATGTTTTAAATGTACCTACATGTTATCAAAAGGTGTTGAATGTTACTAGAAACATTAGTAGGTGACAATGAATGTGTTTGGAATGATATGATCATATGCACAAACTTATCTAAACGAGTAATTGTATGACAACATGATTCTGTGGCTATGTGTTATACTACGTTTAGGAATTCATAAATTAAACTAATTGAAACGATAAACATATCATGAAGAGATTATTCCTGATCACCTTTCAAGTTTACTATCGAGCAAACTAAGGTGAGTTCACAACCTTTTTCCAAAAGCATGTGTCCTAGTTGGGACAAGACTTTTTACGGTATCCCTGGTTGAGGCTACACGTGCGTTCCATGTTGGAACCATTGTAACATACTATCAACTGGAGGTGGAGTAGTACACTTAGACTAAACGAAAAACTCTATCATGAAAGTCCCTACATTTTACCGATTAGATTGCCGGGTGGGCATACGCGAGATATTAGTTGATAACGCTATTAGGTTTGACAAACCTCACACCATGCTGGAGGCCGACCGTGAACTTCTAACCTTCACTCTTGCATTAATGTTGATAGACATTAATGAGGGCACAAACGCAACGTCAGTATTTGGTACATAGTTTATTCATGTGATGAGGGTTAGCTACCTGAGTCATACAAAACCTAAAAATAATTGTGAACTTTACTTTTGCTAAACTAAAATTTGTGAATTCGTCAATTTTATTGTTGACACGTAGTTGCATGCTTTGCAGGTCAGTAGGTACAACTGTGGATTGGCGTTGCAAACTGCTAGAGTGGTGTGGTTCATTAAAACTTTACGTCGTGAAACATTTATTAAACTTGTGGTTTTTATGTTCTTTTTTGGTTTTAACTTTATTTTTTCGCTGCAACATAAACTATGTTTTGGACAATTAATATTTATCGCCAATCATGTTGTTAGTGATGATTTTATAGTTTTAAATGTTTGGTTCAACATGATTAGTGGCTAGATCCTGGTCGGTCATACGCCTCGCGGTAAAACTCCGCATGTGGAAATTGAGGGTGTGACACTTTTGACCAAACACGTCTTTTCTTTATATAAAGCATTTATAATTGTCCGACAAATCCTTCAAAAATCGAAGGAAAAAGTTAATGACTCATACGGAACCGACGTTTTTAGTAGTTTGCTGGGAACAATGGCTCTAGAGCAAAATAGTCGTTCCACAGACGATCGTCTCGATCTTCACCATCCCTGTTTATTACTCTACACTTCCTTACAGGTGGAGAACTTAACCCTTCTTCGGTATGATGTTGTGTAAGCTCAAATACATTTTTCTGTTTTGAGTTCATAAATCATAACTGGAAAGTAATCACAACCTTATTGAAGAAGATTGTAGGAACATTGTTCATGAAATAAAAGAAAATACAATTTTATTAATTTCCATAACAAATTACAACTTGTAAAATTGAATAAACTGCAGAAAAAATACAAGATTACTAAAATTTTACAAACATAAAGAAACGAAAGATGGACAAAATGATTACAACCAAAGTAAACAAACAATAGAAGAAAAATGAGTGAATTGGCTGAGTCACGTTCGAGACGCTTCCTTTAAAACAGATTTTGGGCCACCCAGGTGAACCCGTCTGTTTCCCAGGGTACAACAGCATGAGCAGTTTGTACTGACGAGATTAGCCTAGCACCTGGAACAAGAATGCATAGAGATCCAAAGTGAGGGAATTCGTTTGATGTTGTGTGTGTTGTATGAACCATACGATTTAAGTGTTTTGTCTTTCTAGAACAAAGCACAAAGCTTTGTTTATAACATTGTCTTGAATTCCAAAATGAAAAGTCTCAATTGAATACAGAATTCAATTACAAATTAAATCTCAAATTCAATGATACAATGAATCCTGAGAATTTGATAAGACTTGACCAGTATGAATACAAACAATCTTCAGCTGACCACACAAAGCTACTGACCGAGCCCACACGCACCTAAAAAGTAGTAAAGACGGCTCCAAGTGATGCGAGCGTGCGAAGTGCAAAGTGCGCCATTAAAGCGCCACATTGTGCCCATCGTCCTCGTCCCGTGCCTGGGCCCGAGCGGGTGTCGGGTGCTTCGCACCCTCCTGGCTACCACTGGGTGTGACTTGTCACATAGAAATACATTCCTGTAGAGAATTCTAATTATAAATCCATAAAAGATTTATTTCGCCACATATGTGTGGCAAACACAATTTCCCACACATTTATGGTTCCAACACACAAACTTAATGCTCAAGTCTCTCATTCATCTTGGCTTAACTATTAAATAATCATTATATTAACTCATAATATAATATTATTTATAAAATTTCCAACAATCCCTCATATGAATGGAGATCGTCCCATACACTAAGTGTCATAATAAAATTTCAAGGGTTAAGCAATGCAGGACATGTAACCTTCCTTTGTCACATGTACTTAGTCTCCTAGCGGTTAGTAGACGCGATGTCATTGAACCAACCCCTTTTTATGTAGACGTTATTACACATTACTTTTCCTGGTCTGGCTAACCCCTCATAGTTGTGTCCGTTATGGTCATGGAACAACTTCCTGATTCTGCGAGAACTCTAGGAATTGTGCCTCCAATTCCATTGGGAGCGACCCCACTTCTCTCTAAGATGGGTGATTCATAAATCATTAAAAGCCATATATTTAATCTCTCGTGATATCACTGATAAGTGCGACCATCATCCTAGTTCCGGGCCCAGAAGCGGGCGCGTGCGCCTGTCGGGTGCGTCGCACCCCTTGGCTACCATTGGGTGTGACTTGTCACATAGGAATACAATCCTGTAGAGAATTCTAATTATAAATTCATAAAATATTTATCTCTCCACATATGTGGGACAAGCACAATTTCCCACAATTTTAGTTCCAGCATACAAAGTTAAGACTAGAGGGTATGGAGAGGCTCATCCCCAAAGGGATAGGCCGCCACGTCGGCGCCACGTAGGTAGGGCTTGAAGGGGATGGACCTAGGGGGTGGGGGATGAACCTCTTTATATATATATGTATGTATGTATAGATGTGTGTGTGAGGAGAGAGGAATGAGGCTCGGCGACATCGGCTGCTGGGAGACGGATGGGACGAGCTAGAGGAGTGGGGGACCAGCGTCGGGCCAAGCCGGGCCTCAGCCGGCCCCCATACCCTCTAGTCTAATGCTAAAGATCTCTTATTCATTTTGACTTAATTATTAAATAATCATTATATTAACTTATAATATAATATTATTTATAAAATTTCCAAAAAAAAAAGGGTCCAACATATATAAAAACTTGTGCAATACTATTTCATATGAGCTCATTTTTACCAAAACAAAATGTACAATATTAATCAGCTTATATAAATATTCAAACACATATATGCATCGAATTATAGTTATGATTCAATATGAACACTTAATAATGATAAATAATAAATAATATTAAATATGATCACATGGAATATATATACGGATGGCCAGCCATCAAATAACAACTTTTTTAATTGTAATTTTTGGATCACTAACGGGACCACTATAGTATCATCGTATCACCAGCAGAATCTACGATTACATCACTGTAATATTATCATGTCATCAATGGATTAACCCATCCCTAAAATATCATTAGACTATAATGGGATTGGTAATCAAATGACAAATTAAATGGATAAACAACCAGACAAAAAGCCTTTTATGTGAATTCACCGAAAAATACGAGCAGGTATCGTTTTTATATTTTAATATTGAAAAACAGTTGCTGAATATTGAAATCAATAAAGTAAAAATGTTTTCTAAGTGCGTGACATAACATCCATGTCTTTTTTATGCAATTGAATCATATAATAAGTAGTTGTTGCATTTGAACATTATTTTGTTGAATAATCTATTATGGGAATCTTAATTTTTAAAATTTGAGCAATATTATATCTCAGAAATCGTATATTAAGTAAATCATTTGTATTAATTTAAGGTGACCAAACCTATTAAAATATATCCTATGTAGAAATTTATGATATTTTGTCACCATCTTACAAACGTTTAGATCCTTTGACCTTTAACGATATAATAATGTGTCGTTGATTCCTCGTTGAAGGTGGAATCCATCTGTAAATGTTCAAGGCAAAAGGAGCGTCGGTAAAGATCACGTTTAAATGATCATTTACAGAAAAACTAGCTTGTGACTAAAAGATCACATTTAAATATAGAAAGAAACATATGCCAATGACCTATCCATATGCACTAATATATCAACCCATGTTCATGATAACATTGAAACATTAAATGTGCAAACCCGACACATATTCCTATACCTCTTTTACACGACATTTATAGCCGATTTTAATACTGAGACCACACAATATCAGTAAACTAGTTATCATCGTATTGGCTCAGATGAGGGATCCAACGTCGTTTGCTATATTTAACTTTAAAAAACGTTGATTCCAACAAACAGTAGTGTTTATAGAGTATAAGTATTGTATATTATTAATAAAACTTTTTCGGTTCCTAAACAATTATGTCACTTTAAAAAAATATTTTAAAATGTTTAATTAACTATTAATTTTTATTACTTATTATCATGTATTTGCTCAAACTCTCCATTCGTCTAGGATTAAATGAATATTTTCTTCTGTAAGATAAATACAATAAGTCAATAATGATTCTTTATCAAAAGATACACCATTTAATTAATATGGATTTTGGATCATAACATTCTTTATTTGGTTATTAAAAAAATATTTTAGCTATTTAACTATTAATCATGTAACCTTTAGAAGAAAATTTACTTTTGGAAACCACATGCATGAATTATGAATATTTATATCACTTATTGTCACCCATAAATATCCATATGCTCCTACCCTTCACACATTAATAACCGAAAGGTTCTAACAACTGCCCACTTTTCTCTCCACAAATCTTTATTCATCAAACACTACAAGTTGAATAGCTAGCAACAGTTTCTTTTATTATAGGTAACAAGAAATCATGGGGAACTATATGGAAACATGCATGAAAAGAAACAAAAAACATCCACAAGAGAAGAAGCAGGAACCTGGGAAATTAACAAGTGATCATACTTTGAGAAAAGATAGCAATAGTACAGTGAGGGTAAAAGTGGTATTAACAAAAGCTGAGTTAGAGTGGCTGCTGGTTCAACTCAAGAAAGATGATAAAGGGAGAACATTAGAACAAGTGTTGGGGGAGATTGAGAAGAGTAGGTTAACAGTGGAAAGTGTTACAAAGTGGAAACCTTGTCTAGAGAGCATTATGGAGCTAGAACCTTAGCTACCTTACATTCATGGTCGTCGTCGTCGTCAACTTCATCATTTTATCACTTCAAATATTTATTGTTCTACCCATGCTCTTGATCATCTTGTAGTATACTTATCTTTCCTTTGCTTTTTAAGTTAAAAATCTTGTGTACTATGAAATAATATGAGTCCTAAGGTGTTTAAGTGTTTAACTACAACTTATTTACATACATACATTTGTTTGTTTTTTTTATACTAATATACGCTTCAGAGGGTTCCGAACGACTCTAGCTTGTTTTTTACAAGAAAAGCCCTTGCTTTAGGCCCTTGATTCAAAGGGGTCCAAATTTTAGTGACTATATGGAGAGATCAATTACGAAATTGACGAAATTAATATACATTTTCTTCGAAGGAGGTTTTAATTAGACTTTGATTATTTGGACACTCCTGATCTCTTATACGTCGGCGTATAGGAGTCAATGATTACCAGCCAATAATTGGCTGATCTTGTACACACCACGTATAGCGCTATACGTGGCGTATAGAGCCTTCATTTAACGTAGTTGCAACCCTATACGCACGTATAGCGCTATACGTGACGTATAAGGGGTGTCCAAATACAATCACCTTTTACTTCCATAAACCTTTAATTTTAGTGGGTTGATTTAGGTTAACATGGACTTATAGGATGTGATTTGATGGCATTAAATCATAGGTTTTAGACTTTTAGATATGAACTTTAGGATCCCATGTTCTATATTGTTGAATTAAACACAAATTCTTGACAAGTATGATAGAAAAATACAAGTAATGTGGAAGGTTTTTTTATTAGTCATGGGTTAAATTCTTTTCTTCTCTATCCCATGACCATGAGCATCCATTCTTTCTAGAATCGTCATGTTTGTGCCATGTGTTTTTTTTTATAATGATTTTAGTTTGTTTATATAACTAGGTTTTGCCCCGCCCGCGTTGCGGGGCACTAAGCCAAAGATTTCTCTTTTATATACGTCTGTGTTTCGGTTACTTGTACATACTACTTATAAGACGATCTTAAAAAACATTATATCAAGAAAACCAATTAAAACAAAACACTATCATTACTTTTGCTAAAAAAACTAAAACGATTGAAAGACTATAATTTTTAACTGTGGCAAAATTGTAATTTTTGAGGACAAATGAGCGTGTGTCACGCAACCGCCTGACACGAATAAAAATTACACTGAGTTAACAACTAAAACAAAACACTATCATAGATTTGTCAAAAAAAAAAAACTAAAACGATAGTACGACTGTAGTTTTACACTGGGGGCAAAATCGTAATTTGACAGAAAAAACAAAAACAATGGCAAACCTATAAATTTGAAACTGAAGGAAAAATCGTAATTAGGATGGACGGGAAAAAAAACAAAACAAATGGCAAAACTGTAAATTTAAACGGGGGAAAATCGTAATTTCGCTGGACCAATGGGGAAGTGCCAGGCAGCTGTGGGAACAAAATCGTAATTTTTGAAATGAGAACAAAATCATAATTTTGAACAGAGGGCAAGACCGTAAATATATTTTGAACTGGGCGCGTCATTATAATTTTAAACTAAGGGCAAAATCATAATTTTGAGCTAGGGGAGAAAACATAAGTTTATTTTGAACTGTGGGCAAAAACGTTATTTTGAGCTGAGGGCAAAAACGTAATTTTTAGCTAAGGGGAAAACATAATTTTATTTTGAACTGGGTGCAAAAACGTAATTTTAAACGGAGGGCGAAACCGTAATTTTAAACTGAATAAAATTTAAAAAAAAAGTTTTTGAACTGAGGGCAAAAGCGTAATTTTAAGCTAGAGGCAAAAATATAATTTTATTTTAAAATGGAGGCAAAAACGTAATTTTAAACAAACGATAAAACTGTAATTTTAAACTCAGAGTAAAATTAAATTAAAAATAGGTTGGTCAACAGGTAAAATTAAATTAGAAATAGGTTAGTCAACAGGAAGTGCCTGACACTATTCCCTCATCTTGAGAAGGTATATGTAGTAAATGCTTTTAGCTAGCTTTAAAAAAAAACGGCTTCGATTTTAGAAACCAATGTGCACACCAAAATTAAAAATAAAATAATGATGGTATGGGTGGTTGTGCAATTAGTTTGAAATATGCATATACATCTCATACTGCCTATACATTTACATACAACACGTTGAGATATGTTGCCCACAAAGAATTAACGAAAACCATAATATACCTTGGCAAAATGGTTATCGGTTCATCTTAAGCACGGCAAGTAAAGATGAGTAGGAACACCACACTACCCTCTAACAGCACACCATATTCTTTGATATGGTACGAGAATTCCATACTTGTTGTGTCGTCCCTTATACACTCCCACCACCCTTAGATCCTTAAGGCTTCTTAGGGTTTAGTGCCACAAATTTTTATAGTAATTGTGATTATTAGAGAAAATCACTTTTTAGTAATTTAGTTCATCTATAGTAGAGAAAATCAATTTTTAAGTAATTTACTTTATCTATAGTTTACCATCTATTTCGATGTAATTATTACATAAATCAGATGCTAATTTAATTTATCTATAGTTTTTTTAGTAATTTTTAATAGGAATAATGGATTTTAATAATTCAAACTATTAGCCATTGGTTGGTAACAGTCTCAACTTAAAAAATAACCAATAGTGATCTCACATTTTCACATATTGTAAACTAATGGACTTTTACTAGAAAAACCTTAATTTTCTTTTTGTCCCCTTATCATTTTCGGTTTAGTAAAGATCAATTGGTTTACAATATACGAAAATGTGGGACCACCATTGGTTATTTTTTAAGTTGGGACCGTTGCCGGCCAACGGCTAATAGTTAAGATTATTAAAATCCATTATTCTTTTTTAATAAATATAAAATACTACAATATATACATGAATTCTTATTCAGTTGTCTTATATATGTCTCGTTTTTTCGAAAAAGTTCCTAATACTTTCATAACGGATTAGAGGGTGTTTGAGATTACGTTTTGAAGTGATTATTTGATTATTGCGTTTGTAAACATAAATAATCTAAAAAAGTGTTTGGATGAAAAAGTGATTATCTGCCTCTAAAACGCAGTTTTGGAGAAGCATGTACCTACATGCCTTTTCAAAACGCACGCAAAATCTATTTTGAATACGCATAATCTATTTTGAAAACGCAACACCAAACACCCCCTTAATCGTTACGTAGTAAATCAAACTATTTTGTCAAACCTAATTGATTTGATCAATTACAAATATTTTAGCTTTCTATTTAATATAAATTTTTTTATTCGTTTTAAATCATATGGGAAAAAGACTACCTTAACCTTGGAATTTAAAAAACATGTAGTACCTTATGTGTGTGTACAGAATTATTTATAGTTAAGTATTTAACGATACAACTAGTTTTTTAAATACAAAGTTAGTAAAACTAATCATGTCAAAGAAATAAATATTAAGTATTTTATTACACAAAATAATCCATTAGAAAGTTTATAAAAATAAATTAAAAAATCATATTTTAATTCGACAAATATCAAGACGTCAGTGGGCTAGGCCCATCTTTGAGAATTTTGTTGCAAATTTCTTTAATTACATTTGTAAATAGTGTTACTAATCATCTTCACCAAATGAAAAAAAGGGTTTGCTAACCGAAATCTGTTCCATACCCGGACCGAAACTGATTTTGAAACCGGTTTGATATGGGTTTTAGAATTCCTTCGTTGAAACCGGTTAAAACCGAATCAAACCGATTCCAAACCCAAACCGTTTCACCAACAATCGGTTTTTATAAATGTCAACCCAAACCGAACCAGTTTTTTGAAGAAAAAAAAAACCCCCGAAAATGTGCACCTCTACATCCTAGGCATATAGTTTTAATTATTTGAATCATAATTTTGCCTTTTAAGCATCCTTCAAAATTACAAATGGTATGCTAGAAAAATCGGTTTTTAACAATGTTTATCGAATCAACGGCTATTAACGCCATCAGTGACGGAATCCCATATGTGTTCCAAATCTTCAGCAAACTGTTTTTCTCTTCCTATTATCACTTTATTATGATTAGCACCTTTGATAATCTTAACCTCAACCTTAACTTTAATTAGGGGTGTGCAAAAAACCGAATTAACCGAACCATAACCGAATTAACCGAACCAAATAAAAAACCGGTGGGTCGGTTAATGGTTTTTTTTGAAAACCGAAAGTAGCGGGTCGGTTATGGTTATCATTTTTTCCATACCCACCATAACCGAACCGAACCGACATGTAATAAATCTTTTTAGCATTTAGGACTTTTCACCATATTTTTAATATTTTATGTTTTTGACTGAAGATTTTTAGTACTTATGAGTTTTTCATATCATTTTGTGGTTTTGGTTGAATGTTTATTTGAATTTATGGAATATATCGTATAACTTTATTTGGATATTCGATAACAATTGGTATTAATATTATAGATTATATGTATTTTTTAATACTATGTAATATACTAATATATACAAATATGCAATAACAATTTATTCCATGTTAAAAAAATTAAGATATTTTTAGCTAAGCTAAATACACGGTTACCACCCATAACCGACCCGCTATAACCATTAAAAGCGAATAACCATAACCACAATAACCGATCGGTTATGGTTATGGTTATCCAATAACCGACATCGCGGTTATGGTTATGGTTTTTGGTCAAAACCGTCTCATGCACACCCCTAACTTTAATATTGTTGCTGCATTCAACCGGCACCACCTGGTCTCTAGACCCCTGGACCACGGTCACCCGTGCTCCAACCCGTCGCAGTATTTCTAGACACGGGTCCATCATCTTGGCTCCACCACATAGCACATTGTGCATTGTGTGCCAAGCCGAATGGTGCGTGTGCCTGAACAAGTCCATCACTAGGAAACTTCGCTTCCTGCACATCACATTTATCCATTTAGTCACTTGGTGTTAGGGCTGCAAACGAATCGAACAAATGCGAACAACACGTTGCTCGTGGTTGTTTGTTAAGAAATACATGTGTTCACGAACAGACAAACTGTTCATGAACACTTACCGAATACGATTTTATGTTCGTGTTTGTTTGTTAAGGAAATGAACGTGTTTGTGTTCGTATGTGAATTTTAGACAACAAACGAAAACGAATGTTCATCAACACAAATGGAAACAAACAAGCGTTCATGAACAGAATATATAATACACTGACACTTATTAAATATTTTATTTGTTGGAATTTTGAAGTAATTAAATAAAATATAAAAACAAAAAACATTAATGGACTATCGAACACAGTCGAACATAAACGAACACATTACCGAACGTTCACGAACACAAATGAACGAACACGGCCTCTGTTCATGTCCGTTCATTTAACCAAACGAACGGAATTTCTTGTTCATGTTTGTTTGTTTAATAAACGAACAGAATTTCTTGTTCGTGTTCGTTTGTTTAACTAAACGAACGAAATGTTCCTTGAACGTTTGGTTCTTTTGCAGCCCTACTTGGTGTCGTTTTATATCTCGTCATATATTAAAATATGTACCTTTTTTTGCTTAACCAGCTTCAAGATCTTTTCCCATGTCCTGTGGTGCCTGCACAAAAAAAAAAACACACACATCGGCCCAAATGTTCGTACCGTGTCATGAATGCTGATCTTTTACCTGGGATTGTTTCCCGAGCTCGGGAAACTTAGTTATATTAATTATTATTTGTTATTAATACGACCTCTTTACATCAAGCATCTCATTGGATTCAACAACAATGTCTTCACATCACCGGATTAGATCATGAACCCATATTAGAGGTCAAACAAAAGCACAACAGGACCACATGAATAACATCATTTCCACTTTTACTTCAATGCACTTACATGATCGGGTGATTTGGGATTTTGTAAAAATGTTTGTTCTTGTACTTCTTTACAAAATTACATAGAATTCAAGAAAACGAAACAATGACTTAAACAGATGTTGAGTTATTCTAATTTCTGTTGAATACTAAATGAGATTTTGACCAAAAGTCAAACAAATGTTGACCAATAGTCAAACAGATGTTGACCTTAAACAGATGTTTGGTTTAAGGCCAAACTTCTGTTTATGGCCAAACATCTGTTTAAGGTCAAACATCTGTTTAAGTCCAAATATCTTATATAGAAGGCCAAACATCTGTTTAAGGCAAAACATCTGTTTAAGGCCAAACATCTGTTTATGGCCAAACATCTGTTTAAGGTCAAACATCTGTTTAAGGCCAAACATCTGTTTAAGGTCAAACATTTGTTTAAGGCAAAACATCTGTTTAAGGCCAAACATCTGTTTAAGGCAAAACATATGTTTAAGGCAAAACATATGTTTAAGGCAAAACATCTGTTTAAGGCCAAACATCTATTTAAGGAAAAGCATATGTTTAAGGCAAAGCATCTGTTTAAGGCAAAGCATCTGTTTATGGCCAAACATCTGTTTAAGGTCAAACTTCTGTTTAAGTCCAAATGATGTGTGTTAGGTGTGATATGTTTTTAGTTATATTTTAAGCCCTTTTTAACACTTTAGTCAAGTTTTAAATTTATAAAACACGATATTCTACTAACACTAAACACACATATGGGCAAGTGCACCCATCGTGAGCGTAGTATAGTGTTGGTAAGATACCGAGGTCGTCCAAGGACACAAGAGCTTTTAATACCGGTTTATCCTCAACGTCTAATCAAATCAAAAGTTCAGAAAAGGTTTTAAATATGAAAATAAAAAACTAAAAATGCTGAAAAATAAAAAAATAAAACAGATAGACAAGATGAATCACTTGGATCCGACTCGCCTTTAGTGTAACCTTTGATGATTTCCGCACTTTTGCACTTTTTAAAAGATTATCTTAGTTATAGTAGTAGGCCCCTCTTTTGAATGTGACGTTACCCTCGGCTAAGTGGTTTGAGTCAGCAGGGATACAATCCAAAGTAGCCGGGTTAATGTATTAATAGTAGTTTACATATGAGGGGATCAAGATATTCGCACCCCCGCCATCCAAAACCAGTGGGTATTGAAGGACGTCCTAGTAAGCTTGACCCAGGTCCTTGCAGGATCTATACACTGAACAAGGCAAGAACCTTACCAAACCATCCCCTTAACCCCCGACCAGGTAGCCAACATATCTCTATATAGACCGTAGAGATATGAATGGTGTAAATCTTTTATTTTATATAGACAGTAAAATAATGCCAAGACACCACGGAGAAATGATAAGGAAGTTTCACCTTCGACATAAGTGTCACACCCCGATATTTCCACGTATTACCGGTGGGGAGTATCGTGACGTAGTTGATATCATCATAGTCAAACAACACAATTTTAAATGCACAGCGGAAGCAAAAGATAGATTTATTTCAACTGAATAGATTGTAATATCAAGTATCACAAAATAGTTGAAAAAGATCCACAGGCGGATCAAAAGATAATAAGAGACTTTTATTCCAGAGACTTTAAGGCATCTAAGCTTGCGAGACTTTTATTTGATGCTAGAAGAGGCCAGCCTATTCCGATTAGTACATGCACTTAGCCTTTTTAGGAAAATACGTCAGTTTACACTGGTAAATACAATTTAACTGACTCATTTTGAAAACATTTAAAAAGAAAATTGATTTGAATGCACATGGCACAAAACATTTTATAACTTGGGATAATTATTTATATATAAACTTGTAAAAGAATTACATGTTCGTTATACGTTCAGTAGCCCGGGTTGAATATCGGGTTAAAGATTAATAGACAGACCACATAGTATAGTCCCGCGGCGAGTTATTCTCGTAACCGGCGGTTATACCTTATTATTTATATATACACTGGCGGGTGTACGCCTACACCCGTGCTAAGGTCGTGACCATTCTATGAATGATTCCAAGGATATCCGGGACATGGTCATTAACCCCCCCAAAGGTTTTAAGCAAACAAAACAATTTAAACGGGTCATATCAATAAATTAACCTTCATACGATCAAAAATTCAATGCCCGACCAAGGGGTATTTTATATACCGTACCCCAAGACCGTATAAGGGAAAATAAGTTAAACGTATTTACCTGAGAAAGTATAATTCACAATAGCAAGTGCACGTAGCTTTTACTGGTGCTCCTAATCTGGAACGAAGGTTCTTAATAACCTATTAGATTCCTAACGGGTCTTTAATTAAGCCTAAATTTAGACCGGTTAGTTTTAAAGGAAGATACGATTCAAACGCATGATTAAGCGAAGACCGGAATAGAATGTGATTTAGACACGACAAGTTTGAAGACTTGTATAATATGGGTAAACCAAACACATTCTGGATTTTGAGACAAAAATGATAAGGTTTGACCCGTTTCGGTCAATTTATGCAAACTAGTTACATAAACCAAACCGAACGCGAAAGATGCGTAACGGGTAACCATAAGAGTCATATGCAGGTTTCCTAAGTTAATATGCCTTAAATAGGTTGTGACATCAGTAAGATATCTTCTATTATGCCCAAAACAAATATAAACTCAAATTATGCCCCGTAGGGGTAATTTGGCCATTTAAAAGGTTATAAAAGAGGTTTAATATAAATCTGAGTTTCAGGTCTGATATAATCAGTAAATATACTTAATTTAAATAGGTTATATCAGTAGAGTATTACATATATGTGAAATTTACCATTTATAACCAAACTATGCACCGAAGGGGCATTTTGGTAATTTCACTTAAGGTTTAAAGGTCAAATCTGGAAATCTGAGTTTAAAACTTTTTCTTTACTGCTAAAGTATAATAATTTACTTAAAATATCAGTAGGTATCAAGTCTTATATATTTAAAATAGCTTTAATACATACTATGCGCTTAAAACGCGTAAAAATGCGGTTTTAAGCGATTTCCGGGTTTTATATGAAAAGCTGATATTTTTATTATTCCAGAAGGCTAAAAATATTTTATTTATCATATTAGATCAGTAGAAAAAGGTTTGGTATCAAAAAGATTTGTAAAACTCATTTTATAGTCCAAAAGGGCAAAACCGACAATTACCGGATCAAGCTTAGAACCCTATGTTATGCTCAGCCTAAAAATAAATAAAAATCTTTAAAAATCCCAAAATATTATTTTGATATCAAAAATCGGGTTTAGATAGGCTATATGCTAATTCCGCCATTTACTTAATAAAAAGCTTTCTAATTACGCTATTGAGCATAACTCCTAATCTAGACCTCAAACTGATATCAAATTTTAGGGACAAGTATATAAATCAGTAACTAAGGTTTCTATTATTTTACATTTTCAAAATCACGTTTTAAGGTCATATGGGCATAATAGTCAACATATAGGCAATTAACGGAAACATGCATATGAATCGGATAACTAATGAACCAAGTTGTATAATCACAGAGAGTTATACCAACATGCAACCTGGTCCAAATAAAGCTCTATGACATTTCTAAAACATGCTACATTGGGTCAGAACTGAAAGTCAAAGCAAAAGTCAAATTATACGACTTTCGGTTTCGAACCTAGCCTAAACTGAAAATTGTCGGGTTGAACATATTTAGACATGTTCTTACATTAATTACCAAGTTATATTAGTGATAAAACAGGTTCCATAGCTCCTACATTGCTAAATATGTGTTTATTTGAAAATTAGCTTTATGTTGACTTTTTAGTATTAAGTTTGACCCGACATTTGACCAAGCTAGGGTGGTAATCAGTAGGTGCCCTCTTAGGGGTTTATTACCTACATAATTACCAACTTATAACTACTCTCAATTTAACTAATGACTGGACCATTAGTGATTAATCACGAAGTCAAACCTTAATTACGATAAGTTTGACTTATGGTCATTAAGCTAATTAAAACTGAATTAGAAAGGTTAAGGACACTTACAATGGTCCTAAGCACGAGATTATGACTTAAGGAAACTTGATTCAGGTCCAGAACTCCAGAGGAAGTGTGGAAGTGAGTTTTGAAATGAGCATTTTTAAGTGTTGCAACTTAACTTCATTATATATGGGTTTAGAGTGCACAAGATCATCACACCCAAGTCAATGGAAGTTCCCTGATCAACCTAAGTGTCCCTATGCATGCAAAACCATTGGCCATGCTTCAGTATTTCGAAAACCAGCTCTTTAAGGCGGTGCAACTGGTTATAACAGGCAACTGCCATTTTCTGCTGCCAGCGACCTCTTTACGGACCGTAAGCCCAAGTCTTTGCGGTTCGTAACCGACCTTGATCTGAGATACCCAGTTACAATCTTGCGGACCATAAGCCCTTGGCTTTGCGGTCCGTATCCGCTTTTTATTTATTATCTATGTCCAGCTCCGCCACCTTACGGACCGTAAGGTGGTCCCTTTGCGGTCCGTAACCGTTGACCAGAAGACAAAATTTTGAGAATCTCTAGCATTTGGCCATGCAACCTTGGTATTACGAATTTAGGACCTTTAATACCAGTATGGGACCATTTGATCAGGTCCAAAATGTTATGACAGCCTTGTCATGCATTAGAATTGTTTTGGATTCTTTAAAAAGAAATCATGAATGAAAATTTGTCGAAATCATTCTCATAGGATCCCATCTTTGAAAATTTGAATTATGCATTATCGGAAATAACCGGATTTGAGTATATCATATGTTTATGAAATAAATTAGGGTATCGGGATTCATAACTAGGTCGTTCAGAGGTATTAATTTACATGTCGACACTTTTAAATCCTACTATACATCTTTAACTTGATCCGGGTTATAACACATTTACCTTACATGACACGTGTCTAAATTTTATTGGGCATGATTTTTATGAGGTGTTACATCCTCACCCCCTTAAAAGAAATCTCGACCTCGAGATTTACTGAAATAAATAAGGGTACTTTTCTTTCATTGTGGACTCTACCTCCCACGTGTACTCGGGACCTCTGCGGGCATCCCATTTAACCTTTACAATTGGTACATGCTTCCTTCGAAGCTTCTTAACCTGTCGATCCTTGATCGACAAAGGTTTTTCCACAAATTTCAAGCTCTCATCTATATGCACATCCGTATGTGGTATGACTAGCGATTCATCAGCTAGACATTTTTTTAGATTGCAGATGTGGAATACATTGTGAATACCACTCAGCTCTTCAGGTCAGTTCAACTTATAAGCCACTGCTCCTACACATTCGATGATCTCGAATGGTCCTATGTACCTTGGGCTTAACTTACCTTTCTTACCAAATCGCATCACCCCCTTCCAGGGTGATACTTTAAGCAAAACTTTATCACCAACCTCAAACCTTAGGGGTTTACACCTTAAATCCGCGTAGCTTTTCTGCCTATCCCTGGCAGCTTTGAGAGGATCTCGTATCTGTACAATCTTATCTGTCGTCTCCAGGACTATATCAGGTCCTGTCAGTTGGACATCTCTAACTTCTGCCCAACAAATGGGCGTTCTGCACTTTCTTCCATACAAATCTTCAAAAGGTGCAGCTTGAATACTGGAATGATAGCTATTGTTGTATGAAAATTCAATTAATGGACGATGATCATCCCAGCTTCCTCCCAAGTCAATAACACAAGCTCGTAGCATATCCTCGAGTGTCTGTATAGTACGTTCACTTTGACCATCCGTCTGAGGATGATATGCAGTGTTGAAATTTAATCGAGTGCCTAGGGATTGCTGAAAGCTTTTCCAGAAATGCGATGTATACCTCGTATCCTTATCAGAGATGATAGACACTGGCAATCCGTGGAGGGATACAATCTCATCCACGTACAGCTGAGTTAACTTATCTGAGCTGTGTGTTTCCTTAATAGGTAAGAAGTGGGCTGACTTAGTCAGTCTATCCACTATCACCCAAATTGTATCATTTCCTTGTTTAGTCTTTGGCAACTTGGTGATAAAATCCATAGTCACCATTTCCCACTTCCAGGTGGGAAGTTCAGGCTGTTGTAGCAAACCTGACGGTTTTTGATGTTCAGCTTTGACTTGAGCGCACGTCAAACATTTGGCTACATGGGTAGCTATAGACTTCTTCAAGCCTATCCACCAATAGTTTGCCTTCAGATCCTGGTACATCTTATCAGCTCCAGGGTGAACGGAATATTTAGAACTGTGGGCTTCCTGGAGGATAACATCCCGAAGTCCTCCATAAACTGGAACCCATATTCGTCCATTCAATCTCATGATTCCATCCTTGCCATAGGATAACTGCTCTTCAGTTACTCCTAGCTTTTCATCAGGATAGTTAGCTTCCAATACAGCTTCCTTCTGTGCAGCTAACAACCTTTCATTCAAACTATTCTTTAATTCAATGCTCTTGGCATTGATTCTTATGGGCTTAACCCTTTCCTTCCGACTTAAGGCATCAGCGACCACATTCGCGTTGCCTGGATGGTATCGGATTTCACAATCGTAGTCATTTAGAGTTTCCATCCATCGACGCTGCCTCATGTTTAAGTCCTTCTGATTAAACAAATGTTGAAGGCTTTTGTGATCTGAATAGATCACACATTTGGTACCATACAAATAATGTCTCCACAGTTTTAGTGCAAATACAACGGCACCCAACTCCAATTCATGGGTGGTTTAATTCTTCTCGTGCACCTTTATTTGTCAAGAAGCATAGGCAATGACCTTGCCTTTCTGCATAAGCACACATCCCATACCTGTGTGCGATGCATTACAATATACTACAAATTCCTCTATTCCATCAGGCAATGTCAACACAGGTACATTGCTCAGCTTTTGCTTAAGGATATCAAAGGATTCCTGCTGCTTAGGACCCCAATCAAACTTAATATTCTTACGCGTTAACGAAGTGAAGGGTGCAGCAATCCTTGAGAAGTTTTCTATAAATCGCCTATAATATCCTGCTAAACCTAGAAAGCTACGAATCTTTGTGGGCGTCTTTGGCCCTTGCCATTTCATGACAGCTTCAACCTTAGCGGGATCTACTTGGATACCACGCTCACTAACATGTCCAAGAAATTGGACTTCATGAAGCCAGAATTCGCACTTTGAAAACTTGGCGTAGAGCTTCTCCTGCTGAAGCAGTTCCAGAATACATCGATGATGCTTCTCATGGTCAGCTTGATTCTTTGAATAAATTAGAATGTCGTCAATGAAGACGATAACAAATTTATCTAGGTAGGGCTTACAGACACGATTCATGAGATCCATGAATGCTGCTGGTGCATTAGTGAGCCCAAAAGGCATCACTAGGAACTCGTAATGACCATAACGAGTCCTAAATGCAGTCTTGTGCACATCTTCATCTCTAACCTTTAACTGATGGTAGCCTGACCTCAGATCGATCTTGGAGAAATAGCTTGCCCCTTGCAATTGATCGAATAAATCGTCGATCCTGGGTAATGGGTACATATTCTTGATAGTGACCTTGTTAAGCTCCCGATAATCGATGCATAGACGCATCGATCCATCCTTCTTCTTTACAAACAAGATTGGTGCTCCCCAAGGAGATGAACTAGGACGAATGAAACCTTTTGCCAACAAATCATCTAGTTGAGTCCTTAATTCTTTCATCTCAGTTGGTGCCAACCTGTAAGGTGCCCTTGCAACAGGTGCTGCTCCTGGAATAATGTCAATTCTGAATTCTACTTGCCTATCAAGTGGCAAACCAGGTAGTTCTTCAGGGAATACTTCGGGATATTCAGAAATGACGGGGATGTCTTCAATCTTAGGCTTCGGCTCATCAATAGTCACTTGTGCCATGTAGATGACACAACCCTTCTTCATACACCTTGATGCCTTAAGCATAGACACTTGCTTAGGCAATCCATACTGAGTATCTCCCTATATGGTAAGTGGTTCCCCATGCGGAGTCTTGATCACTACTTGCTTCTTGTCACACATAATCTGAGCTTGGTTATGGGATAACCAATCCATGCCTATTACTATGTCAAAACCGGCTAATTTCAAAGGAAGTAAGGACAAAGGAAAAGAGTGGTTCCTAATGGATATGAAACATCCATCTAAGACGGTTGATGCGGTTTCTATGGTGCCATCGGCTAATTCAACCTCATAGTTTATGCTCAGGGTTCTAACAAGTAGATTTAACAACTTACAAAACTTATCATCAACAAATGACTTATCTGCTCCAGAATCAAATAACACCCTTGCATAAACATCATTAATAAGGAAAGTACCTGTTATGACATTATCATTCTGGATAGCCTCTTGTGCATTCATCTGGAAGACCCTAGCATTGGTCTTTTTCCCTTCCTCAGCTTTCTTAGCAAACTTTGGGCAGTTGGACTTGATATGCCCTTTTTCATTGCAGTTATAGCACGTAGCATCCTTGATTTTCTTACAGTCTAAGGTCTTGTGCTCAGAAGACTTACAAATCCCACAAGCTCTGGGCTGTGATTGGGATTTCGACTCGAATCTGCACCTCCCAAAATGGTGCTTCTTACAGACTTTACACTTGGCCTTATCACCCGACTGTTGACCATCCTTTTTAGTTCCAGAATTCTTTTTGTGGTCATTATTTCACTTATGCTTCTTATCTGAACGTCGTGAGTTGTCATCCTCACGCTTCCTATTTTCAGCATCCGTGTTCCTCAGCGATCTCTGCCTGACCGCGTCCAAAGTGAGATACTATGATATATCAGCTGCAGATCAAAAAGTAGCTGGTCGAGAGGCCTTCACACTGGCCTTGATTTCTGGGGCCAAACCCCCAATGAAACAAGCTATCCTCTTGGGTTCCGGAGTCACCAGATACAGAACCAGTCTTGACATAGTGTTGAAGCTCGTAAGGTAGGCTTGACAATCTAGATTTTTCATAACCAATGACAAGAAATCAGCTTCAATCTTTTCAACCTCATGCTAAGGGCAGTAATTCTCCTTAATCAACATCACAAACTGTTCCCATGACAGATTGTACAATGGGATCTTCCCTGTAGCTTGGATCAAAGACCTCCACCAAGCTAGTGCTTCACCTTTGAATGACTGAGATACAAACTTTACCACATCCTTACCAGCGCAACCACTGATATCAACCACGGTGTCCATTTTGTCTAACCATGTCATGCAGTCAATAGCCCCCTTTTCCCCAGTGAAATCCTTGGGTTTGCATGAAACAAAATACTAATAGGAGCAACCCTTATCACGAGGTTCCTGGTTTAGCATAATCCTTGTAGATGGAACACTCCTCTGGTTTGATGAGTGATGGGAATTGCTATTGTGAGCAGTATTGGTTCTTGAGGGTGGCTTTGTATGTGGTACAGACTGGGTCCTTGCATGGGTACCACTGGATTCATTTAACTGCCTGTCCAGAGATCGCGTAACGGCATTATCTATCAATGCCTGTAATTCTGCTCCTGCTACATTGACTCTGGAGGTGTCATGATTATCTCTGGGGTTACTGTTGACCTCGTCTGACCCAGGCATGTAGTTTGATTGCTACATAAATTAAGGATTTTTCAATTTATTTAGAGGTCTATAACAGTCTTATCATTCTAGATGATTTATTAATCATGGTATTTAAGAACCATTTCGATTAATTTGCTAAGTATATATATATATATATATATATATATATATTCAGGATTTTTCATTATATTAATCCTTAGTTATAATTAAAATATATTAATGGCATAAAAGGCCGAATCACATGGACAGTTTTAAAATTTTTTCTTAATCATGATCTTATAGGACCAAGGTATTGAGGTTTTAATTATAGTTTATTACCTCTTCTTAACAGGGGGTCGAAGACAACTACTGTCTTTTGTCTTATATGACAATGAGTATAGCCCGTAAGCGTTACATCCCTACTGGATGTTTAATATAATAAAAGAAATTGGAAGAATCCAATGTAAAGATGACTTATGCGATTTTATCGAATCACATTTTGCCGGGAGTGTTAACATGTTTACAGATATTAACAAGGATTTGAATCTTTTAAATAGGTTTTACCATCTTGGCCATATCTTGGATGACATGTGGCTAGGTTTTACCTTTAAGATTCTTTTTAATATTTAACGCAGAAAATCCTAAATTGATATGTTAATAAGGATTTGAATCTAATTTGAGGAACTACCATCTTGGCCCTGTCTTAAAATGACACGTGGCTAGGTTTTGTCCTTTTTAGATTTTATCATTTTATTAAAATGGTAGATCTTATAAAATGAATGTTATTTTTTATTTATTTCACATTTTATATTTATGCATATAATTTAAAAAAAATGAAAATTTAATTTAAGCCATTCCACTACCAAATTGAAAGTACAAGTTTGCCCTAAACGGGACTTCTAACTAAAATAACATGCCCACGTAGGGGCGAAACAACCTAACATACCCACGCAGGGGTTAAACAGAGAAACATGCCCACGCAGGGGCGGAATACTGAAAAACATGGCCACGCAGGGGCTGAATATATAAACAAATGTCCACGCAAGGACTTGATTACAATACTAAAATAAACAAACAAATAAAGAATTTAATGATCCTTTTTGCTCTTTCCCTTTATTAAGCTTGCCAGACCCTTGAAATTCCTCGGTTTTGCCTACGTCCTTCCCGAACCTCCTGCTGCACCTGATTCAACCTTTGAAGAATCTCTTGATACTGTGGTGGCGATATCACTGGTGGCTGCTGGGGCTGCTGAAACAGCGGAGGTTGAGGAGGTGGAGGTTGCTGATACCCATATGGTGGGTACCCGTAGGGTGAATATCCAGCTTGATATGGGACTCCAAAGGGCCCCTCGGGATGGAGAGCGTTGAAATCCCACGCTACCTGGTACGGGTCAACATTAGCGTAGTTGTAATTGGTGTGGGCCGGCTACTCAAAGGGATTATACGCCGCTGAGCCGGCGTATGTAGGAATTGGGTTGTTAAAACCCACGGGTGGCGGTGCTACCGGTGCAGTCTGCACCTCGGAAACAGGATTCGAAGGCCCACCCATCTGTGGGTCTTCGTATAGTGGCGGATAATGGCTGTCACTAGATGGTTGAGGAGTGCTGATGCGGACTCCCCCTCGCACGGACATCCGTGCGGTTGATCTTCTACGTCTCGGTGGCTCCAGAGGCTGTTGTTGCACTGATGGTGGTGGTGGAGTGACCGCCACAAAACGGGAATCCTCGGAGGGATCCTGCTGTTGTTGCTGCTGCTGTGGCGAGTTGTGGTAGCTGGGGGTAAACACCCAGTCGATCTGGTTGAACCTCACCTCGTAGCTATCGGGACCATTATAAGGTGATCCCATAAAAGGTGACCCATCTGAAATTTCGATGGGGTGGTTAGGGGTTCCGGTTGGAGACTTGGCGGGATCCGTGTCCTCGTCCATGTCCATCGCATGGTCGCCCGAGAAGTGGTCTTCAGGTCCTAATGGGTTAAAACCCATTGGTTCTCCAATGTAGTTTATCGGGTTGAACCGGCTTTGGAAGACAGGTGTCGGGTCATCGAAAGGTGAATTGTGGCCCTGGAGAGGTATATAGTATTGGTGGGAGTTATGGGGCTCGTTTTCAGACTGAGGCCCAAAGGAGTTTTGGAAAGAAGGGGAGGAGCTCAGCGAAACTGAGCGCCTTGCGGGTTCAATATAGGTCCTCCAGTTTTCTTGAGGACTTCGGCTTAGAGAATCAGATGGTGTTCGCCGGTGTGATGGCCCGGCCTCATGATCATTCGGGGCGACGAGTGGCCCCTTGCCTCTTCCTCTCCCTCTCATTCCTGGTGGCATCTTTTGAGCCTATCAAAACAAACAAAGGATACAACAAGAAAATATAAAAGACAAAGTTAGAAATAAAACAAATTTGGATTAATCCTAAGTTCTTTGTCTAGACTCGAAAGTCGATGAATGTGCAAACTGTGTCATTGAGATTAAACACAAAAAGGCTAGTGTTTAATTCACTCAATGTTGGCTCTGATACCAACCTGTCACACCCCGATATTTCCACGTATTACCGGTGGGCCCGGTGGGGAGTATCGTGACGTAGTTGATATCATCATAGTCAAACAACACAATTTTAAATGCATAGCGGAAGCAAAAGATAGATTTATTTCAACTGAATAGATTGTAATATCAAGTATCACAAAATAGTTGAAAAAGATCCACAGGCGGATCAAAAGATAATAAGAGACTTTTATTCCAGAGACTTTAAGGCATCTAAGCTTGCGAAACTTTTATTTGATGCTAGGAGAGGCCAGCCTATTCCGATTAGTACCTGCACTTAGCCTTTTTAGGAAAATACGTCATTTTACACTGGTAAATACAATTTAACTGACTCATTTTGAAAACGTTTAAAAAGAAAATTGATTTGAATGCACATGGCACAAAACATTTTATAACTTGGGATAATTATTTATATATAAACTTGTAAAAGAATTACATGTTCGTTATACGTTTAGTATCCCGGGTTGAATACCGGGTTAAAGATTAATAGACACACCACATAGTATAGTCCCACGGCGAGTTATTCTCGTAACCGGCGGTTATACCTTATTATTTATATATACACTGGCGGGTGTACGCCTACACCCCGTGCTAAGGTCGTGGCCATTCTATGAATGATGCCAAGGATATCCGGGACATGGTCATTAACCCCCCAAAGGTTTTAAGCAAACAAAACAATTTAAACGGGTCATATCAATAAATTAACCTTCATACGATCAAAAATTCAATGCCCGACCAAGCGGAATTTTATATACCGTACCCCAAGCCCGAATAAGGAAAAATAAATTAAAAGTATTTACCTGAGAAAGTATAATTCACAATAGCAAGTGCACGTAGCTTTTACTAGTGCTCCTAATCTGGAACGAAGGTTTTTAATAACCTATTAGATTCCTAACGGGTCTTTAATTAAGCCTAAATTTAGACCGGTTAGTTTTAAAGGAAGATAAAGTTCAAACGCATGATTAAGCGAAGACCGGAATAGAATGTGATTTAGACCCAACAAGTTTGAATACTTGTATAATATGGGTAAACCAAACACATTCTGGATTTTGAGACAAAAATGATAAGGTTTGACCCGTTTCGGTCAATTTATGCAAACTAGTTACATAAACCGAACCGAACGCGAAAGATGCGTAACGGGTAACCATAAGAGTCATATGCAGGTTTCCTAAGTTAATATGCCTTAAATAGGTTGTGACATCAGTAAGATATCTTCTATTATGCCCAAAACGAATATAAACTCAAATTATGCCCCGTAGGGGTAATTTGGCCATTTAAACGGTTATAAAAGAGGTTTAATATAAATCTGAGTTTCAGGTCTGATATAATCAGTAAATATACTTAATTTAAATAGGTTATATCAGTAGAGTATTACATATATGTGAAATTTACCATTTATAACCAAACTATGCACCGAATGGGCATTTTGGTAAGTTCACTTAAGGTTTAAAGGTCAAATATGGAAATCTGAGTTTAAAACTTTTGCTTTACTGCTAAAGTATAATAATTTACTTAAAATATCAGTAGGTATCAAGTCTTATATATTTAAAATAGTTTTAATACATACTATGCGCTTAAAACGCGTAAAAATGCGGTTTTAAGCGATTTCCGGGTTTTATATGAAAAGCTGATATTTTTATTATTCCAGAAGGCTAAAAATATTTTATTTATCATATTAAATCAGTAGAAAAAGGTTTGGTATCAAAAAGATTTGTAAAACTCATTTTATAGTCCAAAAGGGCAAAACCGGCAATTACCGGATCAAGCTTAGAACCCTATGTTATGCTCAGCCTAAAAATAAATAAAATGCTTTAAAAATCCCAAAATATTATTTTATATCAGTGGGTAAAAAGTTTGATATAAAAAATCGGGTTTAGATAGGCTATATGCTAATTACGCCATTTACTTAATAAAAAGCTTTCTAATTACGCTATTGAGCATAACTCCTAATCTAGACCTCAAACTGATGTCAAATTTTAGGGACAAGTATATAAATCAGTAACTAAGGTTTCTATTCTTTTACATTTTCAAAAATCACGTTTTAAGGTCATATGGGCATAATAGTCAACATATAGGCAATTAACGGAAACATGCATATGAATCGGATAACTAATGAACCAAGTTGCATAATCATAGAGATTTATACCAACATGCAACCTGGTCCAAATAAAGCTCTAAGGCATTTCTAAAACATGCTACATTGGGTCAGAACTGAAAGTCAAAGCAAAAGTCAAATTATGGGACTTTCGGTTCCGAACCGAGCCTAAACTGAAAATTGTCGGGTAGAACATGTTTAGACATGTTCTTACATTAATTACCAAGTTATATTAGTGATAAAACAGGTTCCATAGCTCCTACATTGCTAAATATGTGTTTATTTGAAAATTAGCTTTCTGTTGACTTTTTAGTATTAAGTTTGACCCGACATTTGACCAAGCTAGGGTGGTAATCAGTAGGTGCCCTCTTAGGGGTTTATTACCTACATAATTACCAACTTATAACTACTCTCAATTTAACTAATGACTGGACCATTAGTGATTAATCATGAAGTCAAACCTTAATTACGATAAGTTTGACTTATGGTCATTAAGCTAATTAAAACTGAATTAGAAATGTTAAGGACACTTACAATGGTCCTAAGCATGAGATTATGACTTAAGGAAACTTGATTCAGGTCCAGAACTCCAGAGGAAGTGTGGAAGTGAGTTTTGAAATGAGCATTTTTAAGTGTTGCAACTTCACTTCATTATATATGGGTTTAGAGTGCACAAGATCATCACACCCAAGTCTATGGAAGTTCCCTGATCAACCCAAGTGTCCCTATGCATGCAAAACCATTGGCCATGCTTCAGTATTTCGAAAACCAGCTCTTTAAGGCGGTGCAACCGGTTATAACAGGCAACTGCCATTTTCTACTGCCAGCGACCTCTTTACGGACCGTAAGCAGTATGCCTTGCGGTCCGTAAGCACTTCTTACGGACCGTAAGCCCAAGTCTTTGCGGTCCGTAACCGACCTTGATCTGAGATGCCCAGTTACAATCTTGCGGACCGTAAGCCCTTGGCTTTGCGGTCCGTATCCGCTTTTTATTTATTATCTCTGTCCAGCTCCGCCACCTTACGGAC
Organism: Helianthus tuberosus; assembly: GCA_030545235.1. Taxonomy (NCBI): domain Eukaryota; kingdom Viridiplantae; phylum Streptophyta; class Magnoliopsida; order Asterales; family Asteraceae; genus Helianthus; species Helianthus tuberosus. The sequence continues at coordinate 12,297,654 of CM060381.1, forward strand.
CGTAAGGTGGTCCCTTTGCGGTCCGTAACCGTTGACCAGAAGATAAAATTTTGAGAATCTCTAGCATTTGGCCATGCAACCTTGGTATTACGAATTTAGGACCTCTAATACCAGTATGGGACCACTTGATCAGGTCCAAAATGTTATGACAGCCTTGCCATGCATTAGAATTGTTTTGGATTCTTTAAAAAGAAATTGTTAGTGCATTATGTCTATTGACTTCGTCTTGTATCGAGTCATGTAATGAGATAGAATAGGATAACCAGTGCTCGAGGTGCGAGAAACTGAATTTAGTGGTTTTGTTGGTAATTTCGCTTGAAACTGACAAAGGCATGTTCAAGCGAAATCAACATAGCTGATTCCGCTTGAAACTGCCTTGGTCAGTTCAAGCGAAATCACAAATAGTATATATAGGTGAGCACTTGATTCATTTCAAACGGAATCAGGAACTTGTATTCGGTAACGAAGTGCTGCCGAATTGTCTTCAGGTGCTGTAATTCTATCAGATTAATAGAAGAGACATTATAATTACATCGAGCGTCCGTTTCATTGATTCCGCCTTTGATTCGGATAAACAACTCTTCTGATCGACTCATTCAGTTCGTACAACGATCCTACAAGTGGTATCAGAGCTCAGGATGAAGAGTTCAGCTTGATTGCATCGATTTTCTGACTTCTACACCTTCTTTTTCAAATTGGACAAGATTTCACGGACAAAATGGACTGAATTTTTCACAGCACATGCAAAACAGTGTTTTAACAAAGCCTTGAGAGAATCAGATCAAAATACGACTTAAAAGTGACAAAAATGAGGCAAAAACCTAATTTCGCTTGAACGAGCTTCGTAATTCCGCTTGAAATGTCCACCTGATCTCGCTTCAAAACGTAATTCCGTTTGAAATTTACGGGTGATCTCGCTTGAATCTGCTATTTCGCTTGAAAAAGTTCAGCTATTCCGCTTAAAAGTGTGATTTCACTTGAAGATTTCACTTGAGACAAGTGATTCCGCTTGAAAGTGGGATTCCGTTTGAAATCTGATTTCGCTTGAAGTGTCAGTCAAGTGATTCCGTTTGAAAAGGTTATTTCGCTTCAACTAAGTGATTCCGCTTGAGATCCTTATTTCGCTTGAAAGTGAATTTTTCGCGTCAAGATCATTTCGCGTCAACCGAGTGTCAGTCTGTTTCAGGATATTTGATAGTGTTGAAACTGATTGTGTTTGTTTGATTGTTTGTCTCCAGGTTATTCAAGAATTTCAAATCATGGCTGAAGAATTCTACAATACGTTTTTCAATGCGTTCACAACCGAATCTTCCGAAACATCAACGGTTACACCAAAGTCGATTACAAAAGTGGTCAATGAAAACATCAATCACGATAACTTTTATGGAACTTATTCCAAACCACCCAAGCTGGATAATATTGAAGATTATACTTGGTGGAAAGAACGGTTTCTCAACTGGGCAAAAGCATATGCACACGAGAGCTGGTTCTGTCTAGAGTTTAGATACGAGAGACCAAAAGATGACAAAGGAGAGGAAATTCCTATGAAGAAATTAGGCGTTGATGACAAAAGGAATTCTCGTCTGAACAGAGAATGATTGCTTTGATCCAATCGGCTATTCGAAATGACATTTTTGCATTACTTAACCACGATGGGTCATCGAAATCTGTTTGGGAAGCTTTACGTGTTAAAGCTGAGGGGGGTAAACAGATTAAAAAGAACAAAATTGCCCTGTTAAAGAAAGAATTTGATCTGTTTGATAGCATTAAAGGAGAGACTGTGAGGCAAATGATAGAAATATTTTGTCACCTAAAAATTGAACTTGAAAGGTTTGAGATTGTGAAAACAAGAGAGGAAATTATTGACAAAGTCATAGAAGCGTTACCACGAGCTGATCAGTGGCAAACGTTTGTTTTTATTTTGAAAAATGATGCTTTGTATGAAACAATTTCTCTTGATACATTATTTGAAAAGATTGAAACTCATGAGCTTGAATTGCAGAAGCAAAGCAAGATGAGCAGTTCGTCACATCATCAGAATGTCGGTCTGTATTACAAAGGCAATTTACCTTCGGTGAAAGCTGATAGTTCACCAAAGACAGCATTCAGTGGTGAGAAGATGAAAGAACCACAAACAAGCTCATCAAGCTACAATTCTGGATATCATTCATCTTCAAAAGCAAGTCTTGAAGATTCTGAAGAAATTCTTTGCAACATTGCTCTTAAGTTGAAAAACTCTCCGGCAATGAGCATCAATGCAGCTAAACAACAAATGAGTTTTCTCGCATCAGTTCTGGAATCATATGAAGGTCTTGTAGCTGGCAAAATTGGTAATTCTGAGTTGACCAAAGAAGACTACGACCAGATTGATCCGGAAGAGATGGAGCTCATTGATATTCGTTGGTGCTTGGCAAGTTGCATCCGTAGAGCCCAGAGATATATGGAGATTACCGGGAAACAATCTCTTGGTGGTGCTTCAACTAAATTGGGTTTTGATAAATCCAAAGTGACCTGCTTCAGATGCAAGCAAAAAGGTCATTTCAAGAGAGAATGCAACAATTCTGCTGTTGGGGGAAATGAACATCCGTTTAATGATGATTATTATCGAAAGGCGATTTACCACCATAGCAGAGAAGAGCCAAAGATGATCGAATATAAACCCAGAGAGAAGTCAAGAGCTTGTGCTGTATTCCATCATGATGAAGGATATAATTGGAGTCAGATTTGTCCGGAAGAAGATCGTGTTGATATTCAAAAAACAGCTCATGGCAAAACTATATCAAAGAACAATCATTATGTTTTCGTTGCTGAAATTAAAGAGGAGAACAAAGAAGAAAAGGTTGTTGCTGAGGTCAAAGAGAAAACCAGAGAAGAGATTTTGAATGAGAAAACTTATCGAGAAAGAAACATTGCTTGGAACAGGATGGAGATGATGCAAGAAGAATACGAAAGTGCAGTGGCCAACAAGCGATGGGATAAGAAGCGAGAATGCTACGTCAACAGGAATGGTGAACCTGTTGTTCCCAAGAAAGACATAATCTTTGATGATGTGCTTCTAGAAATTCCTTTATCCGTCGTATACTACACTAATGTCTTAAAAGACGACACATATGTGAAGAAGTTTGAAAGACGTTTAAGAGATGTCATGATATCAAGCTTGAAGAAGAGAGATGAAGAGAGAATGAAGAAGAATGTCGAGTGCATGGTTGAAGAATTGAAGAAGGTTACTGAAGAAGTGAAAGAAGAAGTTGTGGTGAATGTAGAAGTTGAGAAAGCTGTTACTGAAGAACAGCAGGTTGTAGAAGATGAGAAGAAAGTTGAAGGTTTGACTGAAGAGAAGAATGAGAATTTGAAGGTTGCTGGTGATGAAGTTGGTGTTGAAGAAAAACAGAAAGATGCTGATCGGAAGCAGACAGATGTTGCTGCAAACACCGAAGTGCCAATCACTGAGGTAATTTCTGATTCTGAAACTCAAATCAAAATTGTTGAACAGTGCAAGAAATGCATGGAAACGTGCAGTGCTTGTATTGAAAAAGACAAACAATTCAATAAAATTGAAGAAGTTTTCAAAAATAAATGTAAAGAAATGCAAGAAAACGAAAAGATTTTGAAAGAAAATGATGAAAAACTTTTGGACAAATGTAAAAAGTTAGAAAAAGAAAATGAAGTTTTGAAAGAAAATGTTTTGAAAAAGACAGAAGAATGTGATCAAAAAGAAATTGTTTGTCAAGAAATGAAGAAAGAATATGATTCTATAAAATTGGCATCTCACATTACAAAAGAATCATATGAAAAAGTAAAGGATGAAATGAAATTTGCTCAATCAAGAATGAATTACTTATCTGAAACAACTAAAGAGCTTAAACGAATGTATGAAATTAAACAAGGTGTTGTTAATTCCTATATTGAGGATGTTGCTAAGCTAAAGCAACAGATTGCTGATTTAGAACAGGATAACAACAAGTTAAAGAGTTATCACGTGTCGTCATATGTGCTTGAACGTATTTTCAATATAAAACCGGGAGATGGTGAGTCTGAGCAAAACAAGAAAGGCATTGGCTCAGAGTTTCATCAAGTTCCACCATCGGGAAAATTTGCATTTTATGATGATGAAAAAGTCAAAAAAGCTTTCAACATGGTAGATCAATTGCCAGATAACATTGACATAACCTATTCCAAATCTGATGATTCTAGTGATTCAGAGGTGGTAGGTAAGGTCGTTGAAAGTGTGTTGAAAGAAGAGTCGGTTGATACAGGTAAATCTGAATCTCAAGATGAAAATGAAGGAAATTTTCATGATGGATATTTGAAAAACACAAAATCCGAGAAAAATTTGAATGATGATTCAAAAGGATTGGTTTATACCATGATTGGATCGAACAAATTATTCTTAGATGTTGTATTCCCGATTTAGAATGTGATTTCAAAAAAGGTTGATAAAGTTTTCAAGATGGTTGAAATTGAAAAGTCTGATATTTCAAAGTTTGCTGGAAAAGGTCACAAAACTTTCTATAACAAACTGGGTTACAAAAAGAAAAATATGAAGGCTGGGTTGGGTTATAAGATGAAACAAAGTCGACATAAAAATGAAACGCCAAATTTTCAGGCAAAGATGAGTTTTGTTCAAGGAAAAAGTTTTGAATAAGAGGAAAAACTCAAATTTAGACAACAGTCTATTGAAGAGTTTTGTGTTCAAAAGAAGAAGCAACAACCACAGGTCAAAGACGTGTCCAAGAGAACATGTTTCAAATGTGATCAGATAGGACATCTTGCACGAAAGTGTCCGAATCTGAAACATGTGGATGTTGACAATACGAAGACTGAAAATGTTGAGAAACAGAAATCTGAGGATGTGAAACAAAGGTCGACCAGATTTGATTCAAAACAAACTTGGAGGTATAACACAAACAAGTTTGCTTCGAACCAAACTTGGAAATCAAACCCGAATAGGTTCGATTCAAGACAGGCCTGGAATTCTCACACACCCAGAGTTAGAACAACACGAAGTTGGCAAAAATCAATTAATATGACAAAACCACAAGAGTTTTAGAAACCAAAAGTTGTTGTTCAAAATCAAAAAGTTCAAAACGAGTCACATTTTTACAAAAGAGGTACTCCGAAAGGTCAAACATGGAGTGTTAAGAAACAAGTGATTTCGGAAAAAGATGAGAAAATTGAAGTCAAAGTTGAAAAAGTCTTTGATGAAAAAGATTTTCGGAAACTGCATGATACATATTGTGTTGAAATGCCTAAGGTCAAACAGACCTAGGCTAAATTGTTCAAGTAATCAAGTAGTCTGAATGTGCAGGTGCTCAACAAAACCAAAGATTGTGAGAATGGAAGTTGGAGCAGCCTGGCACAACAGGAGGAGAAGGCTGCTGAACCCTGGTTTGGTTGAACAGGGAGTTTGTTTGATTTTCTGTATATAAATAAACAATATTTCAAAAACCCTAAAAATTGAAAAATGTGAAAACCAAAAATATGTTTTTATTTTGTCAAAAATTTGAAAATTCAAAAATATGTTGATTGAATACCCCGAAACCCTCACGGCTGAACAAACATGATTAATTTCACTAGATTGAAAAACGGTTTTCAAACTGTAAAATATCAATGTTTTGTAAATTATGGGGGTATTTGATGCTTCTTACGTTAGTTTTTCTGCAAAACAGAGCACTTTTAGCAGAAAATGGATGGCGAGACAAAGCTATCAGTATTGGTTGTCAAATTTTCTTTAAATGATTTTGCATTTTAGGGGGAGTAATATTGTTAGAAAATACAAAAACATTTGAAAATTTGAAAAAGACAAAAACATGATAAAATTCAAAAATTGAGTTTTTGTGTAAAAAGAGGAAATTATAGTACATCAGTAGACAGTTACAGTACGCTAAAGAATTGGAAAGTCAAAATGTGTTAAATAATCTCACCGTGGATGTGTCGGTAGATTTTTATACATTTAGTAAACTTTTTCGGGATATAAACATAAATTCAAACTTGCTTATTTCATGGGGAACACTACTTGGATATATAGGTAACCCCTGAAATCTTGTTTGAAAGACCCCTCTTTCTGAGATACTAGGTCTTTATACATAGTGATATCTGGGGTATTATCCAGGGACTTCTGATTTTGCGAAAGCAATGGCCTAGTCCTTGGAGAATAATTTCTGCTTGCTTGAAATATAGCGCTGCCCTCAGCAAAAATGATGAAACAATAAAATTGATAATCATTGCTGTTGTAAAAAAGATCCTCTAAAGGGGACACACCAAAAGTCGAGCCGCCATCTCTCTGCTGAACGGAAGTTCTGACCTGAGCTCTCACGGTTCTTCGTAATTTATAACCCCTTACAGATATCATCTAGGTATACTCACCTGTAAGACTGAATATTGGGATCTGGATACGGGAGTATATTCAAGAGGTGGGACACATGAATGAGTTTAAGTTCTTAAGACATCTAATTCGTATCCTGAATCAGTTGAAATTTGTGTGAAAATTTAAGTGGATCATTATATCGACAATCTAAGTGAATTGTTTAATTCTTAATGTGTAACTTAGCTCAACAGTACTTGTGACTTGTCATAAACTGATATGATCCTCTAACGCAAACTCAAACAAAAATATTGCTTGAATATATGTTTGTAAATATTTCGTTACTGCTTTATATTTCAGAAAATACAAAAAGATTTTTGATTCTTCTTTATTTTCGACAACCGATGTCTGAGTGCTAAGTTTCAAAATCTGAGTATGCTGATTGTGTTTCTGAAAATAAAACAAGTTCATTAATTTGAAACTTGAATTATTTTTATAAAAAATCAAAAACAGTTTGTGATATCTCCAAGGTCATTAGTTTGGACTTGGAAGATTAATTGTGAGGGATTTGGATTCTTTAATTGTTAAGAAGGCCAGGTTTTCGATCTTGAAACTGCCGATCTTCATAAGATGTGTTTGTGTAAAAGATTGAGTGAGCCAGGTTACAATTCCTGGAAAACTGGAAATTTTAAATGTTGTTACTTATAAACGTATGAGTATTGCAGATAATGTACCAGACTACGATCCCGGAAGCTGAGTCTAAGGGGGAGTCTGAAGACGAGCTCAAAGCTAGGGGAGCTTGTAACCTGAAAGCAAGGTGTCGATCCCTAAAGCACGGAAGCTTGACGAAAGGGGGAGCCTGAAGAAAGAGAAAGCCAGTGTTAGATTCTGGTACAACATTCGAAGATAGAAGCTGATCAAAGAAGATAAAGATTGATGGATGCTTACAGTGTTAGACAATTTGGACAGAGCATGAAGACTGATCAAGACTGAAGATGTGTCATGATAGAGAATCGACACTGAAGACTTCATCAATATCCAAGGGGGAGTCTGTTAGTGCATTATGTCTATTGACTTCGTCTTGTATCGAGTCATGTAATGAGATAGAATAGGATAACCAGTGCTCGAGGTGCGAGAAACTGAATTTAGTGGTTTTGTTGGTAATTTCGCTTGAAACTGACTAAGGCATGTTCAAGTGAAATCAACAGAGCAGATTCCGCTTGAAACTGCCTTGGTCAGTTCAAGCGAAATCACAACTAGTATATATAGATGAGCACTTGATTCATTTCAAACGGAATCAGGAACTTGTATTCGGTAACGAAGTGCTGCCGAATTGTCTCCAGGTGCTATAATTCTATCAGATTAATACAAGAGACATTATAATTACATCGAGCGTCTGTTTCATTGATTCCGCCTTTGATTCGGATAAACAACTCTTCTGATCGACTCATTCAGGTCGTACAACGATCCTACAGAAATCATGAATGAAAATTTGTCGAATTCGTTCTCATAGGATCCCATTTTTGAAAATTTGAATTATGCATTATCAGAAATAACCGGATTTGAGTATATCAGATGTTTATGAAATAAATTAGGGTCTCGGGATTCATAACTAGGTCGTTCAGAGGTATTAATTTACATGTCGACACTTTTAAATCCTACTATACATCTTTAACTTGATCCGGGTTATAACACGTTTACCTTACATGACACGTGTCTAAATTTTATTGGGCATGATTTTTATGAGGTGTTACAATAAAAAACTAGTTATTAAAGTCATTAATACAAAAACAAATAAAAAATGCGAAAAGATTAAAAATCAAAAGTATTACACTAAATGCTTGTCTTCACCAAGTGATGTAAGAGACTTAGGCAAACAGGGCCTTTGATTGTCAAGAATATTTACCATCAATCTTGTATCCCGAGACTACCACACACACTCTAAGATGGATAATGGATGATGGTGGTGGATGTGGGTTGTAGTGGTGGTAGAGTGTGGGTGAAGTGGGAGAGATGTTCTTTGCCAAGGGATGCCTTTGAAGTGAACCAAGCACTTATATTTATAGCCTGCACAGACGCCCGGGCACGGCGCCGTGTCCATTGGGCACGGCTCCGTGTCCATCTTTCTTTTCTTTCTTCATTAATTGCAATTGTCTGCATTAGCTCCACACACCCCCGTGTTCGCTGGGCACGGCCCCGTGTGTAGAAGCGTATTTGTACTATTAAGATTTGCTTGGATTCTGCGAATCTTAGCGTTGACCACGGCCCATGTTGAGCTGGGCACGCCCCCGTGTCGGGAATAGAAGCTTCTATAGCTTTGTCTTTTCTGCAGACAACTGGCCACGCCCCCGTGTCCTCTGGACCCGGGGCCATGGTCAGCCTTCTGTTTCTTTGTTTTTGCTTAGGAAGATGTTGTCGAGGGGTTGGGCATGCCACGTTTATTCCTTTTCTTTGTATTTATGTTAGATTTGGCTGCATATTTGTTCCTTTTGTTCAATTAAGCTCATTTGGTCCTGAAAATACAAAAGGAAAGACAAAAGCACACTTTTTCCAACATTAGTACTAAAAAGGGTTAGTTTTATGCCTCATTTGATGTAATTTATATGTTGCATTTTATACACATCACCAAACATCTGATATAGAAGGCTAAACATCTGTTTAAGGCCAAACATCTGTTTAAGCCTGAACAGATGTTTAACTTAACCAGATCTACTGTCTTCTCACATTGTTTTCCTTTTCAAAACACTGTTCAACCTAACATGGGTTTCCATCAACTATTGACCAAAAGTCAAACAGATGTTCAAACCACTGTTTGAGTTATTAAAACGTCTGTTGAATACTAAATGAGATGTTGACCAAAAGTGAAACAGATGTTGACCAAAAGTCAAGCAGATGTTGACCAAAAGTCAAGCAGATGTTGACCAAAAGTCAAACGAATTGACCCGTACATGATTTCTTATAGATATTTACCCGGGATTGCTTCCCGAGCTCGGGAAACTTAGTTATATTAATTATTATTTGTTATTAATACGACCTCATTACATCAAGCATCTCATTGGATTCAACAACAATGTCTTCACATCACCGGATTAGATCATGAACCCATATTAGAGGTTAAACAAAAGCGCAACAGGACCATATGAATAACATCATTTCCACTTTTACTTCAATGCACTTATGTGATCGGGTGATTTGGGATTTTGTAAAAATGTTTGTTCTTGTACTTCTTTACAAAATTACATATAATTCAAGAAAACGAAACAATGACTTAAAAAACTATAATTTAACACCCAATCTAATTGGGCAAAGCAATCTATTATCTGACAATTCCCTGGTTTTTACAACATGAAACACAACATCATCATGCCAAATACAGTCATATATATCCATCCATTATTCTAAATTCATAAACCCATAAATGCAGAAGAATGTCACATTTGCGATTAATAAACCAAGTTTCTACTAACTGCAGTTACTATTAGCAAAAAGAAGCATGATATCATCTATATATAAAACACAAACTGCTAATAACATTGTTTTATCATGTTAGCCATACACATCAACAAAACATAAAGTTAATAAGTTCAAAAAAAAAAAAAAAAAAAAACCATGCAACATGACCATCAAAAAATTCATAGTTATAATATCTGATATCAGAACATACTTAAAGGTCGTTGTTAAACTTAAGTAACGTCATTTAGTACGATCTTCTGCTGCGATGACACGTATGTGAAGTGCAACATATCACCAAACCTCAAGTTATTCTTAGTCATGAACTTCCGCCAACCATCCAACGCGTAACGTGGCTTGCATTCATTTAACTCCGTCTTCACATCATAAACATCCACAAATCCAACCATATTTTGAACTTTCAAGGGATGAAGATCAACAGAAAGACCTGCTCGTCTGGAAACTTCAGCAAGAAGATGCTACATGTATTGTGTGGAAAAAAAATAATAGTTAGACAAATAAACATAAATCATTAGTTTGTTATAAAAAATGGTATACCAGCCTATAGTCTCCTTTGTGAACAAAGTGAAAGAACTCAGGGTCGAGAACATGTCCAGAATGTTTTTTTGAAGTATTTGTACTCTTATTTGTACGGTTACGCTTTTTGTGAACATTTTCGGCTCTCTTCCCCTTGATGAAAAAGTAAACATATGCATGTGAATTAAAGGAATGTTGAATATATGTGCAAAAAAAAAACAGTTTATATAACATATACTAATTAAGTGGCGAGTATATATACCTTAACCTTATGAGCAGATGAAGAACATCCAATATGATCAATTATGTCGATAGGTAAGGCGGCATTTCCCTTAGTCGTATTCTTGACCGTCTCCTTTCTGTCAGAAGTAACTTTACCTTTCTTCTTAACCTGTTGTCATAGAGTAATTTTAATAACCATAGTAATATAACAATCTTTAAGATGCTAAACTTACATCTTGTGTTTTGTTCAATCGTGAAGACATGCGTTTCTTCGGCGTGCATTCAGCATCAAACTTGACTGGTTTACATGAGTTAACAGCCTTTGGTAGTGCATTGGTTGGTAACTTCTCTAAATATAATATTATTGGATAAATATAACATCAGTAAACAACATTACTAATAGTTGTAAAAACATTAAATTCTTATGTGTTAAACTAAAAATAAATAATTTTAATAATTAAGTAAGTAGCTGAGTAACGGTTTTTCCTTCACCTAAAGACACAACTTTATCATCCTCATAGATGTCCTAGTCAACATTAATGGAATAATTAATAAAATGCTAAAATTAATAAATCTTTTACTGTTAATGCTAAATACGTACCTTCAATACATTCTCAAAATAATCAGCCTTGGATATCTTAAGTACACTATCATCGTCAGATTCAGGTTTCTTCGACAACCAAATCTCAGTCTCGTTTTGATAAACTAATAACTCAAAAACAACATTATCAATTCTCCTAAAGATAAGCAAATCATCCTCCAGTATCCCAACATCGTTGCACATTTCCAGTCATCCTTTAACAAATACAAAGTTGGTATCAAACTTAGATGCCTCAACATTCCAATAAGAACCCTTATAACAGATTTGATATTTGACATTTTATAGGTTGCTTACGTAAAATTGTTTAGTGAAACAATCTTCGATTACCTGCATAAAATTAAAAATAATGAATACTATACGTGAAGTATGTAACTTATGAGAATAAGTGTTGACACGTTTAAGGTGCAAAAGAATTGAAGTTAAGATCAATAGTCATACCGTAAAGCCAAATTTTGCATAAGGATTAAACGTGAAATAAGATTCACCACAAATGCCATCCACAAAACATGAAAGTTCAAGCCCAAAATCTTCTAATGGTCTGAAAACCAACAAAGTATCCCTCGGCAGATTAAGATCTTTAACAACACTGTCCCAGCCATCAGTTATTACTGGCGTTGAATTTTGTGTTGTGACCCTCACAACCCATTTTTACCACACTCATGATAGATTCGCAACTTATTTTTTTTCCCAACAGTCTCCCCACTTTTGATTAGCAAAGGCTAAAGGTACATCCTGTATATAATTTTTATGTAGTGTAAGAAAATATAAACTATAACAACTGTTAAATATATATTTCAATAAAAATAAATTATGTATATAAAAACATGTCATACCACTTTCAATGATTCTGGGTTATCAAGAAACTTCACAAATGTAGAATACATGATAAAACCTGAATTAGTAAAGATGTTAAAAGATTAAAATTAAAAAGTTGGCTTCGAAGATGAACATGAACTTTTTAATATCACACAATGTTAGAAAAGATGTTAGAAAAAAGTATATTAACTAAACTAAAAACTCAGTATCAAACAATGTCATTAACTTGTTTTAATATCTAAATCAGTAATCAGTTATTACAAAGGTAGAAAACAAAGATATAATTCTTGATGATTATAAAAACATGCACAGACAAATTCCAAACAACAAAACACCAAAGTGTTGAAAAATACAAACAAATCGTTGATCAACATTTAATTACAACTTCCGTAACTGCTTTCAATAATGATTGTTTAACAGAGTATCTACTGAAATTAATCATAGAAACAGAGTAAGTGTTAAATTTTTTCCGCAAATAATGAATATTTTAACATGTTCTCAACGAATGATTCAAACACCTAACTAAAGCCTTCTTCAATGTATAGCAATAAACGTTTAAAATCGTATTTGTAGCAAGATAGGATTTGAATTAAGATCGGTTAAACACTACAAAGTTCATTACAATATGAATGTACATACCAGTTGCTCAAGAAAAAACGGTAAAACCTCCGTTGATTGAAGTGTAGAAGTCGGAGAATATGAAACTTGAAACCCTAGAAAATGACCGTAAGGAAGAGATTTTTGAAAGAAGAGATGATAGATGTTTGATGTGTAATGATGCTAAAGGTATAATGACGGTTGTGTTTTCGTTTCCCCATATTTTCAAGTGATGAAAAATATTTACACATACACCCCTTATTGAATTTGTTATTTACATTTACAATGAGATACAATAGTAAAGTGGATGATTAGTTGAATTCATTTGGTATTCACATTAACAAAGAAAAATAATTTTTCTTATAGCAAAGCCACTAATATGTCATATTTTTTGTATGCTTTTAATCATGTTTTAATCATAATTAGTTTTTAACATAAGTAAGTTTCTCGAGCTCGGGAAGCAATCCGGGGTGAAAACCTAGTTTTATTATATATACACCTCGATTATCGAACTATTCCAAACAGTCTTCCTGTATCATTTTCTTCCATATTGACAGTGAACCCGGGGATCTTCAGAATTGTCTGCGTTGTAAATTACTTACGAATAAATTTATCACACATGGTTCTGACATGCAAAACACAATAGAGTTTATAAAGTTTAAACCAAAAAGAAATTAAGACAATATATATACAACTATACTTAGAACGGTGGAAGTTAAAACTCCGAAAAAACAATGATTACAAGCTAGTAAAAACTTCTTTGTAAACGACATTAGAAGTCTTATTTGTTGGTTTTCCATCAGTGTCGAATATTAGTATTTTAACGCCTTCTCTGGTCTTGACCCTTGATAATGCAACGTACAACTGACCATGAGTGAAGACAGGATCTTTCAAATTAAGAACAACCTTTGATAACGATTGTCCTTGACTCTTGTTAATTGTCATGGCAAAACAAACTGATAAAGGAAATTGTCTTCGTTGAAATTGAAAAGGTATTTTTTTGTCAGACGGGATCATATTAATCCTTGGAATAAAAACTCTCGTGCCAATGCTACCGCCAGATATTACTTCAGCTTCTATAACTCGTTTACCAAGAAAAGTAATTTGAAGCCTTGTACCGTTACATAACCCTTTCTGTTGATCAATGTTTCGAAGAAGCATCACAGGAACACCAACTTTAAGAACTAATTTGTGATTAGGCAAGCCAGAAATCTTAAGAGCATTCAAATTTTCTGTTGAGTATAAGCTTTCTTGAAAAGAATCAAGCATTTATTCAGTTTGACATATACTATCAGAACTCAAATACTCTTTCACATCACCAGAAATAATGAAAGCAATCAATCCGTTAATTTCATGAACTACCTCATTTTTGGGTGCTAGAATTGCTCGCTCCGAAAAAAATCCAGGAATCCTAAATTGTTCGATAATTGAAGGATATACGAAGTTAATTAAACTTTGTATCGGGTCACAAATATCGGTGATTAGTAGATCATCTGGTATCTCTATAATTGCTTCACCATCATTATCATCTCCAACGTTTCCTTCACCAATATCAATAAGCCATTTTGCAAATTCTCTGATAGACTCCATATTTGAACTTTCAGCTCCAATAGTTAGACGCATGTTTTTAGTCAGCCGTAACAGTCTGCATTTTGACCATATATATGAAGAGCTTAAAGATGCACTAACAATTTCTTGTCTAGTACCATTAGGAATAACATGTAGGATTTGTCTAAAGTCACCACCAAATACAATAACTTTACCTCCAAAAGGAATATCTGAACGAATACTCCTACCTTCCGAAAATACGTCGGTCATCGTCCTATCTGAAGCTTCAAAGGCATGTTTGTGTACCATCGGTGCTTCGTCCCATATGATTAATTGGGTTTCCTTTAATAATTTGGCAATGTCACTATTTGGCTTAATATTGCACATTGAATCCTCTGTGAGATTAATGGGGATATGGAACCGAGAATGAGTTGTCCTTCCACGGGAAAGTAGTAACGAAGCAATACCACTTAAAGCCACATTTAAAACTATCCCCTTTCTACATCGAACAGCTGAAGCCAAAGTCTTCCATAAGAAGGTTTTTCCAGTTCCACCGTAACCATAGACAAAAAAAGGCCTCCTTTACGGCCTACAACTGCTTCCATTATTTCGTAAAAAAACACTCGTTGTTCATCTCTAAGAGATTGATGCAACCTGTTAAACTCAGCTTGTACTTCATCTACGTCATGTGACAGCTCTTCATTGATCAGACGATTAGTAGCATCACGTAAAAAAAAGTCATCAGGGTACGGCATGGTGAGAAACCTTCGTAATGATGAACCATTGGAAATTAAATAGTTTTCAATTTTCAACAAAGTAAGGTTCTTAATCTGATATTCAGGAAGCACTAAACCTAACAAATCAAAAAATTAACATTATTAATTAAAAAATTGAAATGTAGTATGTGAAATAAAAAAGATAGATCAGAACCTGAGATATTTGTTTCTTTTTTACGTCTATAAACAATATCATCGGCTAAGTATTTCCACGTGCTCTCCCAAACAAATTCTGGTCGTGAAAGAGTATTTGACAAAAGCAGTGTAGCAAATAACGCTCGAAGATACCCAGCATGTCCTTCAAAACTTGCTTCTTTAATGGCCTCAACGTATTCATTGTCATCATCTAAGAGTCCCATCGCATAGCAAGCATCTCTAAAAGTCGGGAATAATTGGCCGTTAACTGTACGTATCTCCTCGAATGATCTAGGCCCTTTAACTTTATTGAGTAGTATCCTCAAAAAATAAGGTTCGCCCAATGCAGGAGATACAGAATGTATCCGGCCAACACACTGGTACATCTTACGTACCTGCCAACATCTATCTTTAAGTATCCAAACAAATTTGGAAGGAAACTCGTCATAAGTCAGCTTTCTAGCATCTTCATTTGTCTCGTTCAACTTCATCCATTGCACAAATATTGAAGAAGCAACGGAAGGCTTGCTTAAAACATTATCAATATCGTCATCCGCACCATACACAACATTCTGTTAGCCCGGCAAATGAAAGGGAAGCCTCATAACAGCAGGATACCTATAATGAACCTCATTAGAGAATATTCTCCAGGATGCCTCACACGCTGAAATATATCTACAATCATAATACTCCTTGATCTCGTCTTTTGGCTTTTCCTTAATGGTTGGATTTGTATCACCAGAAACAACCGCAGTAGCCATATCAGGGCCTTTGTTAATGTACTTGAAAAATATATCACTAAACCGACTTGATTACACCATTCAACATTAATGTGTGCTTGATATCTTTTCAAAAGCCTTTTGTTACAAGGAACAACACTTCTGTTGTCTAATCTAACACCAGATTTTATAACTGTATGACCTGAATCTCTTCTTCTGTATACAGGGAAACCACTTGAATCAATAGTTGTATGTGGCGTGAATTTCTTCGAAAAGTTTTTTGAACATATTTTATCAACCATGCAAGGACAATTCAAATTAGCATTCCCACACGGACCATGAATCATATAATCAGTCACAAGAGAATAAAGTTCAGGATCTTCTTTTTTATCTGGAGTCTCAGCAGAAATAAATGGATCTATGTGATCTACGGTGGGAAGTTTGTGATCGACCTTCATGAATAAGCATATATGTGCATGAGGAAGACCACGCTTTTGAAATTCTACTGTATAAACAACTAAATAAAAAGGAAAAACAAATAGATTTAGTAGTTGATAACTTTGATTAAAAAATATATATTAGAGGATAAGATGTGAAAATGAAATAACATACCAGCGTTAATCTCACCGAAATACTTAGAATCCTTCAAATCTTTGAGTATGGAATCAAGCTTCATTTTAAACAATTGACACAATATGCCAGGCCTGTCTTCAGCTTTGATGGTTGAATCTTTTAGAAATCTTTTTACTTCTGGCCACTTAGGATTACACATTATAGTTATGAAGAAATCAGGGTACCCATACCACTTACATAAGGCCATTGCATCGAGGTAATTTTGTTGCATGAATCTTGCACCACCAGTAAATGAAGAAGGAAGTATAACAGGCTTTCCAGTATCTGTTAAAACTTCCTTACCTTTAGATTTACGCTTTTGAAGATTCTAAAATGTTTCAGAGGAAAGGTTTGCTTGTTGCCTCCGGATGTACTTTAGTCTTTCGCTCTCAATCATTGTGTACGCATCAACCAAAAACTGTTGTAACAACCTTCGCCCATTTAAAATTAAGGAAAATCCATAAGTTCTATCTTGGATCCTATATGAAAAAAATTCTCTTATTGTGCACTTTGGTTTTATTTTCTTTTGTGTGGATATAAAATCTCTATGAGGAATATCAACTCTATAACCGTCATCACCATGTGGGAAAAGTAACGGATATTGCAGAGCAAGATACGATGGGTGTAATTCGCTAATACGTTGGAGCATTCCCGACTGAGTCTCGACAACAATATCACGATGGTCTATAGCTTTATCTATGTCTCCGACAACCAAAGCAGCAACTTCAGATGTGGTGGATAAGTTATATGTCCTGCCATATTTTTATTTTCTATAAATAAGTCGCAGACTAAGGTTGGCCTCTGGAGATTGGTGAAAATGGTCTCTGACCAACATATTTTGTGAATCTAATAAAGCCCTCAAATACTGTATCATTTCAACATCAAGTTCTTTATCAGTAGGCGATGAAGGTTTGGTTCTTTTGTTGTTAAAAGAAAAAAACAACAAAACATTAACATAACATAACTATAATAGTATCTCGTTTTATAAAAACTTATAGAATATGTTGAGAAAAAGTAACATTTCATTTTACCTACAACCACTGATGAGTTTAGAATGAATAAAGCAAACTACTGTTTGGTACTAAGTCAAACAGCTGATGGAAACCTTGTAAGCACTGCTAGTGATTAAAACACTGATGGTACTTAACAACTGATAGTGAACTACTGATGGTTAACAACTGCTGTTGTAGTAAGCAGTGGATAGAGAATCAGTGATTAAGGATTAAGTGTTAAGGAAGAGCAGTGGTTGGGATACAAGGACTGATACTTACTTTCTTATAAGTTCAGGGGGTATTTGTGCAAAGTTCTTACAATGGGTTGTTGTAACAGAATTTTGTGGTCTTAGTATAAATAGGTGGTTTGGGTTAGATTGTAGTAAGTTCATTGTTTTTCAATTCATTGTAATTTCTTTTCTTGTATTTCAATTTCGATTCAATTCAATAACAATCGTTGGTTTCGAGTTTTATCTGGGTTCAATTTCTGGTTGTTCTTTAACAGAATAAAAATGGAACTTAGAAATCACTCGTACCTGAATAATGCCTATCTGTTTGTTATTTCATTTTCAGTATCATGTATGTATAGCTGATAAAAGTTAGTTTCATTTCCATCTGGAAGTTTGAGACTACCCATGTAATGATAGTTTTGGCCACTGATATGATATGTAAATGGAGCATTGCCCTTGTTGATATTAGAATCAACCTTTCCACCCATCGATGTAAAAGAGAACATAGAGTTGTATCGTCTTATGTTCTTCTGGAAGAACTTGCTTTTTGCATTTGAGGAAGAAAACAAATTTTTATAAGACGGATGTGCATCCTTTAAAGGCGGTAGCTGAACTTTACCATACCCACAACACATACTATAACTTAGCTTATTCATAGTTAAACGACCTTTTCCACCTTCTGATGTCCATAACTTTGCACTACAACCTGACATGTAAGCACTTGGTCACCATGGTCCAAATAATCTATTCAAAACTGATTGATAGTTATATTACAGGTGGCATACAACAAATGTCCTAAAACAGTAATATAGATTAAAACCTTTAGATATCCCTTTATAAGGATCTTCATCAGTGCACAAAAACACATCGTCTTCATCTGAATCCAAATTTAGCATAGGTACAGGAGTATTATCACGTTTCTTGCGCTCGAGGTTACGTTTACCAGAAGACAGTCGTGTAAGGATAGAGGTACTACCCAATATCGGCTGATTGTTACTGCTAATGATGCTAGAAGTAATGAAATATCGACGGTTGCTATCTAACGGTGTACCTATGTTTATGCCGTTATCTGAACGTTCAATATTTAAACATACACGTTAGTACAGGCATGTTGTTTAGTAACGTATTTATCAAAAGAAACAATAAAGAAACAAAATACATACCTGGTGTAGTTGAAATTAAAGAACCAGTAGCATTTCTAACTGCTCGACGTGCAATGGAATACATATGTTGGTCTGTAGTATTAGAACATTCAAGCAAATTTGCATTGCCAGAAAACATGTTACGAACATTCGTTGATGATGACGATGCATTCTTTGATTTCTTATTATGAAGTATTAATTTTCGAAGCTTACACCTTTCATCCGGTGAAGTAACTGAATAACAGAGAAAGTATAATATGTACGAAACACAAGAATCAGTCCCCTTGCAAACATAAAACGGAAAAAAGTATACTTATAATCAAATTCAAGAGCTATTACTGTAACACCCCGAAAATTTACGTCCTATAATGTGTTGACACGTGTCATAGGTTTGAACGTGTGAAAGAATGTTCTTGAAGGACTAAAGTTGACAAACAGTGAAACTGTGTAAATATAAGGGTTCAAAGTGTCAACAATGAATAAATATACTTTGCAATAACCCTACATGATGTTTATAACCTTAAACGAATAGATCATGGATCATACGAAGCGAATTGTGAAAGAAAGTGAGAGATTACAAACTACAGGGGTTAAATGTGCCAACATGTTTAAGTTATACCTCTGAGTGACCTTTTGACAAACCCGAAGCTTTGTAACGATTAATTATGCTCACTAGAATGTACCACAAAAATTTCATGAAGTTTCGTTATCGTATGAGCAAGTTGTGATAAAATTCGTGTGTGAGGGTTAGAATCGTCAACATTGAAATTTAGGGCTTTTCGGGTGATCACAAAGTTACCCGAGGACTTGACAAAGTGGGTATAAGTATTAAAGCCCCTATATATAATTATCAAAGCCTTAAAATGCAAGAAACATCATGAAAACGACCTTTCGGGGGACTAAGGACCAAAATGCAATTGAAAGGAACATGTTTACTTTATCCGGATGGGCCAGGCGGCCCGCATCAGGATCCACAAAAGCCCAAGCGGGCCGCGTCCGACCTGCAGGTGCAGAAAAAACAGGCAGCTGCCTGTTGATGCATGTAACCGACTCCAATCTCATTTTTTCGAAACCTTGGGCTGCCTAAGATGGTTTCTAGCCTATAGGGCACTTGTGGATGATAATGCAACACCCCTAGACTTATGTGTTGATCATCTAAGAGTGTTTGAAGCCTTATATCAAGACCCACATGTTACCACATTGTTCTTTCATCACCTCTGAGAATTCCTGGAGCATTCAAGCAGGCCACAAGCATTCTAATTCGTCCATTAGTTGTGTGTAAGTATGTTTAACCCTTCCTAATTCATTTATACTTAGTTAAAAGCCTAAAAATCAAACCGTCGTAACTACGGTTTGATTTAGCGATGAATCACAATCGGTCCAGAGTTTAGTCGAATCGAAAGTGGTTATAAGTTGGTATTTATATGGGTAATAAACCCCTAAAAGGTCACCCACTGATTTCAATCTTAACTATGTCGTTTGTCGAGTCAAACTTCTTCCGAAAAGTCAACAGAAACGTTAATTGCATATTTAATGATACGGAAGGCGTGTAATCTGTTTTATCAGTCATACAACTTGAAAATAAGTATAATAACTGGTCTAAGCTTGTTTGATTCGACAACTTTATGTTTTGAACCGATTCGGAACCGAGAGACGCAAAAGTTTGACTTTTGCTTTGACCTCAGTTCTGACCCGGTTTAGATAGTTTTAGACATGCCTTAAGGTTCCTTTAGGACCTAGTTACATGTGTGTATAAGCCTCTGCGTTTATACCACTCGAATCCCTAATCGTCCGATGTTTCCGTTAATTGCCTAAATATTGACCGTAATGCCCTTATGACCATAAAACGAGATTTTAGAAAATGTAAAAGTACAAAAGTCTTTAATACTGATTATTGAACATGTCTGCAAAATTTCACGTCAATCGGAAGTCTAGATTAGGAGTTATGCTTAATGGCGTATTTATAAACATGTTTATTAATTAAACGGCGCCATTAGTGTAAAGCCTATCTAAACTCAGTTTTGACACCAAATATTTTACCCACTGATGTTAAATAATATTTTAGGATTTTTAAAGATTTTTAATTATTTTTTAGACTGATCATAAGCTTGGATTAGCGCCTTAATTCGGTAAATACCGAATATGCCCTTTTAGGCCATAAAATGAGTTTTACAAATCCTTTTAACGCCAATCCAATTGCTACTGATTTTAAATAATAAATGGAGTGTTTTGAGCCTATTTATTTGATCAGAAAACTCAGAATCGTATTTTAACCCGTACATCGCTTAAAACGACTTTATACACGTATTTAACGCATAGTTTGGGTTTAAAACTATTTTAGTATATAAGACTTATTACCAAAGGTTATAATCTGTTAAAATAAGCTATTTTACTGATCAACTCAGACCCGGATCACAGGTGTCTAATTAAACCCTTTTATAATCTTTAAAATGACCAAAATACCCCTACGGGGCTTATTAAGTGATTAAACTCGTTTGGGGCGTCATGGGTGATATCCTACTGATATCACAACTTATTTAAGGCATGTTAACTTAGGAAACTGTTTAAGACTCTTACGGATACCCGTTACGCGTCATGCGCGTTCGGTTCGGTTTATGTAACTAGTTTACATAAATTAGCCGAAACGGGTCAAACCTTATCGGTTTTGTCTCAAAATCCAGAAGGTGTATCATATACCCATATTAACCAAGTCTTCAAACTTGTTGGGTCTACATCACATTCTATCCGGTCTTCGCTTAATCGTGCGTATGAACCGTATCTTTAAAACTAACCGGTCTAAGCTTAAGCTTAACTAAAGACCCGTTAGGATTCTAATAGGTTATTATAAACCTTCGTTCCAGATTAGGAGAACCAGTAAAAGATACTTGCACTTGCTGATTTTGAACTATACTTGCTCAGGTAAATACTTTTAACTTATTTCCCTATACGGGCTTGGGGTACGGTGTATAAAATACCGCTTGGTCGGGCGTTGAATATTTAATCTTATTATGGTTAAATTATTGAGATGTCTCCGTTTAATTTGTTTTGTTTGCTTAAAGCCTTTGGGGGGTTAATGACCGTGTCCCGGATATCCCTGGCATCATTTTACGAAATGGCCACGACCTTAGCACTCAGGTGTAGGCGTACACCTGTCAGTGTCTCATAAATAAAGTGGTGTGTTTATTGATCTTTAACCCGGCTCGATCCGGGCTACTGAACGCATAAGGAACATGTAAATCCTGTACAAGTTTATATATTAGATAAGTATCCCAAGTTATAAAATATTATTTGTGCCTTGTGCCTTAAATGCTTTTTCTTAAACTCTTTTCAAAATGAGTCGGTTGATTGTATTTACCAGTGTAAACTGACGTATTTTTCTTAAAAAGGTTAAGTGCAGGTACTACGCGAAATAGGCTGGCTTGTCTCCTAGCATCCACATTAAGTCTCGCCAGCTTGGATGTCATAAACTGTTGAACATTTGTTTCCTTTTATTTTGTTCTACCTGTGGATTTATATTCGACTATTTGTGATACTTAATATTACAATATCGTTTGGTTGAATTAAATCTATACTTTGCTTCCGCTGTGCATTTAAATATTGTGTTGTTTGACTATTATGTTGCCAACCACGTCACGATACTCCCCTTACCGGGCCCACCGGTAATACGTGGAAATTCGGGGTGTGACAGGTTGGTATCAGAGCCAACATTGAGTGAATTAAACACTAGCCTTTTGTGTTTAATCTCAATGACACAATTGCACATTCCTAAACCTTCGAGTCTAGACAAAGAACTTAGGAATAATCCGAAAATGTTTTATTTTTTTTTATTTTAAATTTTGTCCTTTACTATTTTTTTCCTTGTTGTTACTTCGTTTGTATTAACAGGTTAAGCAATGCCGCCAAGATTCAGAGGACTAGGAAGAGGGCGAGTTAGCGCGCCTAACGACCATGAGGCAGGTCCTTCGCACCGACGAACTTCTTCTTCTACAAGGAGTCACAATCATCAAGAACCTTGGAGGGTTTATGAGGAGCTTGCCAGACGATCCACATCACATGTTTCAACGCCTTCATATCAGCACTCCTTTGGGCCTCAGTCAGAGAATGAGCCCCACGACCAGCAACAGCAATCTCCGTCGCACCATTCCTTCGGCGATCCTACTCCGGTATTTCAGGGCCAGTTTAACCCAACGGAGTACCTACCAGAACCAGTAGGCTTTAACCCACTAGGGCCGGAGGATCACTTTTCTGGTGATCAAGATATGGACGAGGACACAGATCCCGTCGAGGCTTCAACCGGATCCCGGAACCATCCTTTTTCGATCTCTGATGGTTCATCTTACCACGGATCACCCTACCAGGGTCCGGATAGTCACATGGCGAGGTTCGAACGATGTGAGTGGTACTATACACCATCTGAACACTCACCGTCTCACCATACCCCATCCCACCATACACCGTCTCACCATTCATCATCTCACCAGCATCTGCAACAGCAGCAACAAGATCCCTCTGGGGATCCACATTTTGAGGCAGTCACTCCACCGCCTCCACCGCCGCCAGTTCATGTAGAGCCTCCAGAACCACCAAGACGTAGGAGGACTGGCGCGCGGATATCAGTACGACCAGGGGGAGTTCATATCACCACTCCTCAACACTCTAGTGGTAGCCACTACCCACCTCTGTATGAAGACCCACAGGTGGGTGGACCTTCAGTGCCAGTATCGGAGGTGAATTCGACACCTATAGCACCGCTACCAACGGGTTTTGGCGACCCTATCCCTGCATATACTGCTCCGGCTTACAACCCATATGGACCACCATCATACCATAACTATAACTATGCCGAGGCCGACCCATATCTAGTGGCAGCAAACTACCTTGCCCAAAATCCTGAGGGACCATATGGAACCCCTTGGGGTATGGGACATCCAGCTCAAGGGTATCAAGTACCTACTCAGCCACCATTTCAGCATCAGCCACCACGGTTTTCCCCTTCTGAGCAGGAGGAGCTCCGTCATAGGTTGAACAGGGTTGAGCGAGACCTCCAGAGAGAGCGTAAGAAGAACCAGGGATTCATGAGTGGTTTGGCATATTTGCTTAAGGGAAAGAAGAAAAGGGATCGTTAAATCCCAATATGTAATATTGTATTTCCTTGTTTAATCAAGTCCCTACGTGGACATTTATTTATGTGTGTATGTAGTCCCTGCGTGGACATCTACCTTTGTACTTAGTCCCTACGAGGACTTGTCTTTATTAGTCCCTGCGTGGACACTTATGTTTGTAAATAGTCCCTGTGAGGACATGTGTTATCAGTATAGCTCCTGTGTGGGCAAGTATTTGTAAAAGTCCCGTTTAGGGCAAAATGTACTACTTTTAGTTTTAATGGAATGTAAGTTTATAAATTTCATCTTTGCTATGTTATGCATAATTAAATTATATATGAAATAGATAAATCAAAATCATTCCTTTTAAAAATCTATCTGCCTATGCTATTTTAATTAAGGATCTTAAAAGTATAACCTAGCCTACATGTCATCTTAAGACCTGGCCCAGATGGTAAAACTCGTTAAAATGATTCAAATCCCTGTTAACATCTGAAAACATGTTAACACTCCTGACAGACATGATTCGTTAAAAAAAAAAAAACACACGTGTTATTATTATATATGGATCTTTTCAAAGATTCTAAACCCAAATAAATGATCTCTGAATCATGGGTTAAATCATTAATAAATATGATCAGTTCTTTTTACCATCCATTGGTAATGGAATGCCTACGGGCCCTTCTCATTTTCATATGAGACAAAAAGACAGTATTAGTCTGTGACCCTGTCTAATAAAGGTAATGAACTTTGTTCAAACCTTCATGCTTTGATTCTCCGAAATCATAGCTTATAATCTATATTGTCCCTGTGACTAGGCCTTATGTGCTAATAAAACTGTTATTGTTTTATAATTAGGATAAATTATATTATAAATCCTAAATTTATGTGAGTAATAAATTAACCATATATGGTCTATGTTACCACGGTTAATAAAATTGCCATAAAAGACAATTCTATAATAAACTCACCAATAAATTATTGTCGATATGTTACAGTTCAAGATACATGGCAGACTCAAACGAGGTCAACAGTCACCCAGGGATAGTGAATGATAATGCCCAAGTAAACGTAGCGGGTGCAGAACTACAAGCAATGATAGATAATGCGGTAAATCGAGCTATGGATAGGCAGCACCATGGTTCCAGTGGTACCCATTCAAGGACCCAAACTGCACCACACTCAAGAACACCCTCCAGGACCCACACTGCCCACAACAGTAATTCTCACCACTCGTCAAACCGAAGGAGTGTTCCATCCCAAAGAGTCATACAGGATCAAGAACCCCGTAATAGGGGTTGCACCTATAAGTACTTTGTTTCGTGCAAACCCAGGGACTTCACTGGGGAAAAAGGAGCTGTTGATTGCATGACTTGGATGGACGAAATGGATACTGTAGTGGATATTAGTGGTTGCCATAATAGGGATATCGTGAAGTTTGTCTCACAGTCTTTCAAAGGAGAAGCATTAGCTTGGTGGAGATCTTTGATCCAAGCTACAGGGAAAGTCCCGTTATACAACATGACCTGGGAAGAGTTCATGGCACTGATCAAGGAAAATTTCTGCCCTCAACACGAGGTTGAGAGAATTGAATCTGACTTCTTGTCGCTGGTTATGAGGAACCTAGACTGTCAGGCCTACCTTACCAGTTTCAACACTTTGTCAAGGTTGGTTCCATATTTGGTAACTCCGGAGCCTAAACGTATAGCTCGATTCATTGGGGGTTTGGAACCGGAGATCAAAGCAAATGTGAAGGCCTCCAGGCCAACCACTTTTCGGTCAGTAACGGACATATCGTTGTCCCTTACCTTAGATGCTGTTAGGCTGAGATCACAGAGGAAAACTGATACCGAAAAGAGGAAGCGTGAGGATGACAACTCACGACGTACAGACAAGAAGCAGAAGGGAAACAATGACCAAAAGAAGGGGTCAGGATATAGGAGGGATGGCCAGCAGTCGGGTGAAAAACCCAAATGCAAAATCTGCAAGAGACAGCACTTCGGAAAGTGCAGATTTGAATCGAATTCGAATTCACAATCGAAATCTTTTGCATGTGGCTTGTGCAAGTCCAAGGAACACAAAACCTTGGATTGCAAAAAGATAAAGGATGCAACCTGCTACGGTTGCAATGAAAAGGGGCACATCAAGAGCAATTGCCCAAAATACGCCAAGAAGCCCGAGGAGACTAAGAAGACCAATGCTAGGGTCTTCAGAATGGATGCTAAGGAAGCCGTCAAGAACGACAATGTGATAACAGGTACCTTTCTCGTAAATGATGTTTATGCGAGAGTGTTATTTGATTCAGGCGCTGATAAGTCGTTCGTAGATAATAAGTTTTGTGAATTATTAAAACTACCTGTTAAGAACTTAAGTGTGAAGTATGAGGTGGAACTAGCTGATGGTACTTTAGAAACCGCCTCAACTATCTTAGATGGGTGTTTTATATCCATTAGGAATCACTCTTTTCCTTTGTCCTTACTTCCCTTTAAGTTAGCCGGCTTTGACATAGTATTGGGTATGGACTGGTTATCTCATAACCAGGCCCAGATTGTCTGCAACATGAAGCAAGTAGTGATCAAGACTCCGTCTGGTGAATCACTTACTATCCAGGGGGATACCCAGTATGGGCTACCTGAGAAAATGTCTATACTCAAGGACTCTAAGTGTTTAAAGAAAGGTTGTGTCATCTACATGGCGCAAGTGATTATAGATGAGCCGAAGCCCAAGATTGGGGATATACCCGTCGTTTCTGAATACCCTGATGTTTTTCGTGAAGAACTTCCTGGTTTGCCACCAGAGAGACAAGTAGAATTCAGAATTGACATTATTCCTGGATCAGCACCGGTGGCTAGGGCGCCTTATAGGTTGGCACCAACAGAGATGAAGGAATTGAGAACGCAGCTAGATGATTTGCTAGCCAAAGGTTTCATCAAACCTAGTTCGTCTCCTTGGGGAGCACCAGTTTTATTTGTCAAGAAGAAGGATGGATCGATGCGTCTGTGCATCGACTACCGTGAGCTTAATAAGGTTACCATCAAGAATAGGTATCCTTTGCCCAGAATCGACGATCTGTTCGATCAACTTCAAGGGGCAAGTTTCTTCTCGAAGATTGACTTGAGGTCAGGCTACCATCAACTGAAGGTTAGAGATGAAGACGTGCACAAGACTGCATTTAGGACTCGTTATGGTCATTACGAGTTCCTAGTGATGCCTTTTGGGCTCACAAATGCACCGGCCGCGTTCATGGATCTCATGAATCGCGTTTGCAAACCGCACTTAGATAAATTCGTCATCGTCTTCATCGACGACATTCTCATTTACTCAAAGAACCAAGCTGACCACGAGAAGCATCTTCACTGCATTTTGGAACTACTTCATAAAGAAAAGCTCTATGCCAAGTTCTCGAAGTGTGAATTCTGGCTTCGAGCAGTCCAATTTCTTGGGCATGTTGTTAGTGAGCATGGTATCCAAGTAGATCCTGCTAAAGTTGAAGCTGTCATGAATTGGCACGAGCCAAAGACGCCTACAGAAATACGTAGCTTCCTAGGTTTGGCAGGATACTATAGGCGATTCATAGAAAACTTTTCAAGGATTGCTGCACCCCTGACTTCGCTGACTCGTAAGAAGATTAAGTTTGACTGGGGTCCTAAGCAGCAGGAATCCTTCGATATTCTGAAACAAAAGTTGAGCAATGCTCCAGTACTGACATTGCCTGATGGAATAGAGGAGTTTGTAGTTTATTGTGATGCATCACACACCGGGATGGGATGTGTGCTTATGCAGAAAGGCAAAGTCATTGCCTATGCTTCACGCCAGTTAAAGGTGCACGAAAAGAATTACACCACCCACGACTTGGAGTTGGGTGCCGTTGTATTCGCACTAAAACTGTGGAGGCACTACTTATATGGAATAAAATGTGTGATCTATTCTGATCACAAAAGCCTTCAACATCTGTTCAACCAGAAGGACTTGAACATGAGGCAACGCCGTTGGATGGAAACTCCTAATGATTACGATTGTGAAATAAGATACCATCCCGGCAAGGCGAATGTAGTCGCCGATGCCTTGAGTCGGAAGGAGAAGGTGAAACCCATCCGAATCAATGCCAAGCGCATGGAAATAAAGAACAATTTGATTGAAAGGTTGTTAGCTGCACAAAAGGAAGCTGTGTTGGAAGCTAACTATCCTAACGAAAAGCTAGGGGTAACTGAGGAACAGTTATCTCTTAGTAAGGATGGAATTCTTAGATTGAATGGACGGATATGGGTTCCAGTTTATGGAGGACTCCGAGATGTTATCCTCCAGGAAGCCCACAGCTCTAAATATTCGGTTCATCCAGGAGCTGATAAAATGTACCAAGATCTAAGAGCAAACTATTGGTGGATAGGCTTGAAGAAGTCTGTAGCTACCTATGTAGCTAAATGCTTGACGTGTGCGCAAGTCAAAGCAGAACATCAAAAGCCGTCAGGTTTACTACAACAACCTGAACTTCCTACTTGGAAGTGGGAAATGGTAACTATGGATTTTATCACCAAGTTACCTAAGACAAGGAAAGGAAATGACACTATCTGGGTGATAGTTGACCGACTGACTAAGTCAGCACATTTCCTACCTATTAAGGAGACCTACAGCTCCGATATGTTAGCCCAACTATACGTTGATAAGATTGTAGCTCTACATGGCATACCTGTAGCTATTATCTCTGACCGAGATACTAGATACACATCGCATTTTTGGAAAAGTTTCCAACAATCTTTGGGCACACGTTTGAACTTTGGTCCGGCTTACCATCCTCAGACTGACGGTCAGAGTGAGCGTACTATTCAAACGTTGGAAGACATGCTACGTGCATGTGCGATCGATTTGGGAGGTAGCTGGGATAAGAACCTGCCATTGATCGAATTCTCCTACAACAATAGCTACCATACCAGCATAAAGGCTGCGCCTTTTGAGGCATTATACGGTAGAAAGTGTAGATCGCCTGTTTGTTGGGCGGAAGTTGGAGAAGTCCAGTTATCAGGACCAGAGATCGTGTTCGAAACGACGGACAAGATTGTCCAGATTCGTAACAATCTCCAAGCTTCCCGGAATAGGCAGAAGATTTACGCTGATCCAAATCGTAAGTATTTTCACTTCGAAGTAGGTGACAAAGTCCTACTTAAAGTGTCACCCTGGAAAGGAGTGATGCGGTTTGGTAAAAAAGGCAAACTAAGCCCGAGATACATAGGACCTTTCGAGGTTATCGAACGTGTCGGGTCAGTTGCCTACAAGTTAAACTTACCTGAAGAGCTCAGTAGTATACACAATGTGTTCCACATCTGCAATCTGAAGAAGTGTTTCGCTGACGAATCAGTGATTATACCCTATACAGATGTGCATATCGATGAGAGCTTGAAATTTGTGGAAAAACCTTTGTCGATCGAAGATCGACAGGTAAGGAAGCTTCGAAGGAAGCATATACCTTTTGTAAAGGTCAAATGGGATGCCCGAAGAGGTCCCGAATTCACGTGGGAAGTTGAATCCACGATGAAAGAAAAGTACCCTTACTTGTTTCAGTAAATCTCGGGTCAAGATTTCTTTTAAGGGGGTGAGGATGTAACACCACGAAAATTTACGTCCTATAATGTGTTGACACGTGTCATAGGTTTGAACGTGTGAAAGAATGTTCTTGAAGGACTAAAGTTGACAAACAGTGAAACTGTGTAAATATAAGGGTTCAAAGTGTCAACAATGAATAAATATACTTTGCAATAACCCTACATGATGTTTATAACCTTAAACGAATAGATCATGGATCATACGAAGCGAATTGTGAAAGAAAGTGAGAGATTACAAACTACAGGGGTTAAATGTGCCAACATGTTTAAGTTATACCTCTGAGTGACCTTTTGACAAACCCGAAGCTTTGTAACGATTAATTATGCTCACTAGAATGTACCACAAAAATTTCATGAAGTTTCGTTATCGTATGAGCAAGTTGTGATAAAATTCGTGTGTGAGGGTTAGAATCGTCAACATTGAAATTTAGGGCTTTTCGGGTGATCACAAAGTTACCCGAGGACTTGAAAAAGTGGGTATAAGTATTAAATCCCCTATATATAATTATCAAAGCCTTAAAATGCAAGAAACATCATGAAAACGACCTTTCGGGGGACTAAGGACCAAAATGCAATTGAAAGGAACATGTTTACTTTATCCGGATGGGCCAGGCGGCCCGCATCAGGATCCACAAAAGCCCAAGCGGGCCGCGTCCGACCTGCAGGTGCAGAAAAAACAGGCAGCTGCCTGTTGATGCATGTAACCGACTCCAATCTCATTTTTTCGAAACCTTGGGCTGCCTAAGATGGTTTCTAGCCTATAGGGCACTTGTGGAAGATAATGCAACACCCCTAGACTTATGTGTTGATCATCTAAGAGTGTTTGAAGCCTTATATCAAGACCCACATGTTACCACATTGTTCTTTCATCACCTCTGAGAATTCCTGGAGCATTCAAGCAGGCCACAAGCATTCTAATTCGTCCATTAGTTGTGTGTAAGTATGTTTAACCCTTCCTAATTCATTTATACTTAGTTAAAAGCCTAAAAATCAAACCGTCGTAACTACGGTTTGATTTAGCGATGAATCACAATCGGTCCAGAGTTTAGTCGAATCGAAAGTGGTTATAAGTTGGTATTTATATGGGTAATAAACCCCTAAAAGGTCACCCACTGATTTCAATCTTAACTATGTCGTTTGTCGAGTCAAACTTCTTCCGAAAAGTCAACAGAAACGTTAATTGCATATTTAATGATACGGAAGGCGTGTAATCTGTTTTATCAGTCATACAACTTGAAAATAAGTATAATAACTGGTCTAAGCTTGTTTGATTCGACAACTTTATGTTTTGAACCGATTCGGAACCGAGAGACGCAAAAGTTTGACTTTTGCTTTGACCTCAGTTCTGACCTGGTTTAGATAGTTTTAGACATGCCTTAAGGTTCCTTTAGGACCTAGTTACATGTGTGTATAAGCCTCTGCGTTTATACCACTCGAATCCCTAATCGTCCGATGTTTCCGTTAATTGCCTAAATATTGACCGTAATGCCCTTATGACCATAAAACGAGATTTTAGAAAATGTAAAAGTACAAAAGTCTTTAATACTGATTATTGAACATGTCTGCAAAATTTCACGTCAATCGGAAGTCTAGATTAGGAGTTATGCTTAATGGCGTATTTATAAACATGTTTATTAATTAAACGGCGCCATTAGTGTAAAGCCTATCTAAACTCAGTTTTGACACCAAATATTTTACCCACTGATGTTAAATAATATTTTAGGATTTTTAAAGATTTTTAATTATTTTTTAGACTGATCATAAGCTTGGATTAGCGCCTTAATTCGGTAAATACCGAATATGCCCTTTTAGGCCATAAAATGAGTTTTACAAATCCTTTTAACGCCAATCCAATTGCTACTGATTTTAAATAATAAATGGAGTGTTTTGAGCCTGTTTATTTGATCAGAAAACTCAGAATCGTATTTTAACCCGTACATCGCTTAAAACGACTTTATACACGTATTTAACGCATAGTTTGGGTTTAAAACTATTTTAGTATATAAGACTTATTACCAAAGGTTATAATCTGTTAAAATAAGCTATTTTACTGATCAACTCAGACCCGGATCACAGGTGTCTAATTAAACCCTTTTATAATCTTTAAAATGACCAAAATACCCCTACGGGGCTTATTAAGTGATTAAACTCGTTTGGGGCGTCATGGGTGATATCCTAATGATATCACAACTTATTTAAGGCATGTTAACTTAGGAAACTGTTTAAGACTCTTACGGATACCCGTTACGCGTCATGCGCGTTCGGTTCGGTTTATGTAACTAGTTTACATAAATTAGCCGAAACGGGTCAAACCTTATCGGTTTTGTCTCAAAATCCAGAAGGTGTATCATATACCCATATTAACCAAGTCTTCAAACTTGTTGGGTCTACATCACATTCTATCCGGTCTTCGCTTAATCGTGCGTATGAACCGTATCTTTAAAACTAACCGGTCTAAGCTTAAGCTTAACTAAAGACCCGTTAGGATTCTAATAGGTTATTATAAACCTTCGTTCCAGATTAGGAGAACCAGTAAAAGATACTTGCACTTGCTGATTTTGAACTATACTTGCTCAGGTAAATACTTTTAACTTATTTCCCTATACGGGCTTGGGGTACGGTGTATAAAATACCGCTTGGTCGGGCGTTGAATATTTAATCTTATTATGGTTAAATTATTGAGATGTCTCCGTTTAATTTGTTTTGTTTGCTTAAAGCCTTTGGGGGGTTAATGACCGTGTCCCGGATATCCCTGGCATCATTTTACGAAATGGCCACGACCTTAGCACTCAGGTGTAGGCGTACACCTGTCAGTGTCTCATAAATAAAGTGGTGTGTTTATTGATTTTTAACCCGGCTCGATCCGGGCTACTGAACGCATAAGGAACATGTAAATCCTGTACAAGTTTATATATTAGATAAGTATCCCAAGTTATAAAATATTATTTGTGCCTTGTGCCTTAAATGCTTTTTCTTAAACTCTTTTCAAAATGAGTCGGTTGATTGTATTTACCAGTGTAAACTGACGTATTGTTCTTAAAAAGGTTAAGTGCGGGTACTACGCGAAATAGGCTGGCTTGTCTCCTAGCATCCACATTAAGTCTCGCCAGCTTGGATGTCATAAACTGTTGAACATTTGTTTCCTTTTATTTTGTTCTACCTGTGGATTTATATTCGACTATTTGTGATACTTAATATTACAATATCGTTTGGTTGAATTAAATCTATACTTTGCTTCCGCTGTGCATTTAAATATTGTGTTGTTTGACTATTATGTTGCCAACCACGTCACGATACTCCCCTTACCGGGCCCACCGATAATACGTGGAAATTCGGGGTGTGACAATTACCATTTGAGATATCTGAAAGAGGATATCTGTTTGAGATATCTGAAAAAGGAGTTCTCATAAGAGGACCTACAAAAAAACCAAATAGAATTATGATTTCAATCTGATTTGTGTTTTAGGAAATGATGAGTTAAGAAGTTAGCATTTCACTTACTGTGTAAATTTCGTTGGGATGAATTAGCGGCCGTAGAAGATGAACGTGAATTCCTTGACATTGCATACATGAGAGAAGAAGAAGGATTCAAAAGAAAAAAGAGTAAAAGATCAGGAACATTAAAAAAATAGAACCAAACCAATTATAAAGATGTGCTTTTTGAATTTTGAATTATAATATGTTATACCTAGGGATTCACATATCCTCAATAAATTATAATATTCCATATTATCATTTTCTAATTAAAAATCATTTCATGAAAAGCAAAATAGAATCGTTTCAAAGTATTGAATTAATTATTTCAAGGAATCTATTACATTGAGAAAACATTAACAACAAATTTTGTAATCTTTGTAGAATGTAAATCGGGTGTTCATCGGTTAGGTTTATGGTTTATTTGTATATGATTTATAAAATATTATTATCTTTATTTAATAAATAATTAAGTTAAACGGTTTATTTTTCAGTTATCCAAATAAACCAAACAAAACAAATAAAATAAAACGTGGATCCATAAACCGAACAAAAAACCGAATAAAATGTGTCTCGGTTTACGCTTCTTACTTGGTTACGGTTTTTCTGAACACCCTACTTTGAATCACTTAGACAAAATTTGAAGTATACAAATAAGCTATTGAATGAGATGACTTAAATAAATTAATGGGAGAAACGAACACAAATTAAATATTTTTTTAAAAACTGTAATATATGACGGATACTTATTAAAAGACTTTGATTTACTCATCCAATCAACGTTTAATTGAAATATATGATATTTTAACAAATAATATATGTCCAAAGATTAACAATGGAGACGAAAATTCCAACCTTAGTGGCCAGGGATAATGGTAAAAACCAATAAAGAACAACCACATCCACTGATAATCCTATATAAATTATGAGATAAAATGATAAGATTACAAATGCTTAAAGATTACAAATGTTTGTAGATAAAAAAGTTGCTATTTGGCTTTATACAATATATATTATAAATTGTTGCTTCTCTTCATACACATAACTTTTAAACATAAATATTGAATATTGAACATCTCAATATTTATTTAACATATACATTATAATATGCAAAGAAAGGTCATACTCATTATAATGTCAGAACAAAACAGTATAATAAGCAGAAAAGTTTTAGTGAATTCAAAACCACACAATCAGTCCAAAACATAAGAACACCAAACACCCAAAACCAACAAAACGAAAACCATAAGTTCAACGTGGCAAAAGCATATGAAATCAACACGTAAATGTTTTCGAAAATACAGAGAAAACTATTTCTCAATCTTGGGAATCAACAGCTTCGAAACACCAACATCTTCATCCTGAGCCAGTTCATCACTCATGCGGCGCTTTGTCGAGGAACAACCTAATGCATCATCTACGTCGCACACTTCACGAAGATTACGTTTTATTTCGTCAGAAGAGGGATTCTTATTGCCTACGAGTGCTTTGGATATAGGTGTAACCTTGTCACCGTTGCATGACATCTCATCCTGATATAAAAAGACGATAAGTATTAATGTTTCAAAAAATTTAGTACAAATAACCTAATTCTTATATTACCTTCATAAGGTCAAAAGGAGTAGACAAACTGCAGGAATCCGGAACATCAAACGATTCGGACTGCTCATGCCTTAAGTACATAATACACAGTAACATAAAATACACACAATGGTATAAATCTATTTCAAAACGATATGACTATGAAATGAAAAGAATGACATAATGAAGATTTAAACCTGGTTAAGATTGAATTTGGCGTAGAGCGCGAAAAGGATCTCATCATCATTAGTGACCATTGCAATACCATAGTCTTTAACATTTATGATGAACGCATACTTCTTTCCAACCAATGTGTCAAAAATCTCAGGATATTGGTTCGGTATCTCTCCAGAATTAACAACCTATGATTTTATAAAAATTAATATAAATTACTATGAGCACAATGATTCCATAATTGAGAACCTACAATTTTATAAAAATTAATATTAAATTATATTTACTACATTAACAAATAACTGAATGCATGTATTTATTACCTGATCTTCGATTGCAAGTAACTCTTTGGCAGATTTCTTAAAAATCTTGTAAGCTTCGTAATCAAAGAGTGTCAAAGACACAGTACCAGAAGAGTCTTGCACCCTGATAGGTATATTGAAGCTATCAAAGTTAAAAACAAATGAAAATGTTAGTATTACTAATAACAGAAGTGTGGTTCATATTAGTATTTAGTATAAGGAAATAAAACTGTAATCTCAAACCGCGAAATAGAATAAATGTCGACTCCTTCACATTTATTATTTGTACACACCAAAGCTTTTGTATGATCAACATTACATGAACCATCCACATTCTCTTTCGTTACAAATCTTTCCTCCACACTGGACTTACAGTGGTTACAACCATTGTAATACCAAAGATTATCAGTGCATATGGCTGTGATTGTGCCGAGAACCAAAAACCTTCTTTGTCTATTGATATCAAACAAAAATAATAATCCTTAGAAAAGACTATAAAAAAACTCAGCATGTAAAATATTTATAAGAAAATGCAAAAAATAAACGCACACCTTTAATATGGTTCCAAGGTAACCAATAAGCATGAAATCAGGGTTATTAAGGAACCCATCTTCAACACTTGAGATAACGTAAGAACCAACATGCTCATTTGATGAAGATGAAGCAGAAATTCTCTCTACATACCTTAACAGATTCATGTGATCAAATTAAAACGTAAAAAGTAAATGTAAAATCAAAATAATACTGTTTAATGTTTATATGCATATTACTAACTACACCTCTTCCTAAAAGAGGATATCTCTTCAATGTCAGTGTCGATAAAAAGTCTGCTAAGC
Source organism: Helianthus tuberosus (assembly GCA_030545235.1). Taxonomy (NCBI): domain Eukaryota; kingdom Viridiplantae; phylum Streptophyta; class Magnoliopsida; order Asterales; family Asteraceae; genus Helianthus; species Helianthus tuberosus. The sequence continues at coordinate 12,333,401 of CM060381.1, forward strand.
TCAAACCCTTTTGCAACTCCATGCTTGCCTGAATTTAAAAATAAAACCAAATGTAGATCAATATAAACAACGTCAAAATTAAAACATATAAATAAATATAAATATAAGTACTAAATAAATAAAAATTAAACTAATTAAGTTTAAATTGTACCTTTGTAAAGGTTGACCATACCAAAATGACAAACGATAACAACATGTTTCTCTCGTTTCTTATCATTCATGTAAGCAAACATGTCAATAGCAAAAGCATCCCACAAAGTAACCGGACACTTTTGACCTCTAAAATATTAACATAATAACATCAAGCAACCTTGTAATGCTTTAAACGTCAAAACGTAACAACTTAATAAAAAGAACTCACTCAAGGTCTTCAACTCTAAGATTAAGTCTCTTGCCCTTGCTCCCATCCTTCTTTGTTGTATCCTCTAGATTGAAACATACTTCCACATAACCAATCCAATCTATAAACAAAAATATATTGTTAAAAGAAAACAGCATTAAGAAGCGATAACATGAAAAAAACAATAAGACAAAACAGTACATATATATCATGTAGTGATTTACATACCAATAACTATATTAACTTCAATTTTATTTTGAACAACATCCTTGAGGTTAACTGTAACACCTCGTAAAAATCACGTCCAATGGTGTATTGACACGTGTAACAAACCCTAATGAAGTCAAGTGTTGAATTTAAGGGACTAATTTTTCGAAAAATCAAAAACCTTGATTATGAAAGGACTGGAAGTGTTAGAATACCTAAAATAGATTCTAAATAACCTCTCGCGATATTTATATCCACAAATGAGCCACTTGACGATCGAGTGTGGCCGTTTGCGTAATTAATTGAAAGTTTGCGCAATAAAGGGTTAAAAGCGTCAACATGTTAATTCTTACCTCTGAGTGACCTTCTAACAAACCGGGAGCTTCATGATATTTAATTATACTCTCGGGAATGCCAACTATTGGCCAACTAAGGTTTTTATGCCTATAAGTAAAGTTACGCGCAACTTTACAAGTTAGAGGGACTAAAAGTGTCAATATGTTTAATTATACCTATGAATGACCTTTTAGCGAACCCGAAGCATCGTGATGTTTAATAATACTTTCAAGAATGCCTAATATGGATTAGATAAGGCTTCAATGCTATTAAATGATGAGATGCGCAAGTTCGCGCAATAGAGGGACCTAAAGCGTCAACTTTTGAATCTACGCCTTTCGGTGACCATTTAAGCGATCGATAGTGTAGTAATATTTAATTATATGTTTGGGAATGCCCATTATGGGCCATGGAAGGCTTGGATATCAGTAAACGACATTTCGCGCAACTTCATGCGTTCAAAGGATTAAAAGCGTCAAAACTGCGAAAGAATGCATATTCGCGCATATCTTGCGTTCTGACCCTACCCGTACATCCATAAAATTTTTTAACCATTAAAATATTATATTTTAATGATGGGAATGCAAAAGTACCATCCGTCGCGAAATCTGGATTGTTTTCGCGTCCGTTTGAACGTTCGTCGTAATTAAGCGAAAAACGTGACTGTACGACCGAACGAACCGGCCTCCATGATATTTTTGAGCATGGATGAAGTTAAATATACTTTAACTTCCTAATAGAGCTTAGAAATGGGGTTAACGGGTGTTAGAAGTGCCAAAAACTCAACTATGCAAGTGCAGGGGCTAAACATGTCAACAGTTGAAACTTTGCTTTGCTGACCAGGTCCTTACGGACCGTATACACTAGGACCTTATGGTCCGTAAACATGTGCCAGATACAGAAAAACAGGCCGCTGCCTGTTCCAGCCTGTTACACCGCCTTAATTTGCCATTTCTTGATTCTAGGGACTTGTTTGATGGTTTATTAAGGCCTAGGGACACTTGGGATGATCAGGGATCATCCCATAGACTTATTTGGCATGATCTTGATGAATCAAGATCACTATATAATGACCCACATTATTTCAATTTTTGATCATTCATTCAAACTCAACTCCTGAGGATTTCTGGAGCACAAGAGCCTTTCCTAAGCATCTCTAGTCTAGTAATTAGGACCTTGGTAAGCTTCTTTAACCTTCCTTAATTCAGTTTTGCTTAGTTTATTAGCTTTAAGTCAAACCATCGTAATTAAGGTTTGACTTCGTCATTAATCTTAATTTGTCCAGTCGTATTGCAAATTGAAAGTACCTATGAGTCGGTAATTATGTGGGCAATAAACCCTTAAAAGGGTATTCTATGATTCCCACTCTAAGTAGGTCAATTGTCGGGTCAAACTTGGTCTTAAAAAGTCAACAGGAAGCTTAATTTCAAATTAATGCATAATTAGCAATGTAGAAGCTATGCAACCTGTTTTATCATTAATATAACTTAGTAATTAATATAAGAACATGTCTAAACATGTTCAACCCGACAATTTTCAGTGTAGGCTCGGTTCGGGACCGAAAGTCGCATAGTTTGACTTCTGCCTTGACTCTCAGTTCTGACCCAATGTAGCATGTTTTAGAAATGCCTTAGAGCCTTATTTGGACCAGGTTTCATGTAAGTATAACCCACAGTGATTATACACCTTGGTTCATTAGTTATCCGATTCATATGCATATTTCCGCTAAATGCCTAAATGTTGACTATTATGCCCATATGACCTTAAAACGTGATTTATGAAAAAGTAAAAGAAAAGAAACCTTCATTACTAATTCATAGACTTGTCCCTAAAGTTTGACATCAGTTTGAGGTCTAGCTTAGGAGTTATGCTCATTAGCGTAAATGAAAAGCTTTTTAGTAATTAAATGGCGTAATTGGCATATAGCCTATCTAAGCCCAATTTTTGATACCAAAATTTTTACCCACTGATATAAAATAATATTTTGGGATTTTAGAAGATTTTTATTTATTTTTAAGCTGAGCATAACATAGAGTTCTAAGCTTAATTCGGTTGTTGTCGGTTTTGCCCTTTTGGGCTATAAAATGAGTTTTACAAATCCTTTTGACCTCAAACCTTTTGCTACTGATTTTAAATGATAAATAAAATGTTTTGAGCCTTCTGGAATAATAAAAAAATCAGCTTTCCTTTGAAAACCGGAAATGGCTCCAAATCGCCTTTTAAGCGTTTTTAACGCATAGTATGTATTAAAACTATTTTAAACATATAAGGTTTGATGCCTACTGATATTTTTAGTAAATATTTGTATTCTAACAGTAAGCAAAAGTTTTAAACTCAGATTTCTGATTTTGACCTTTTAGGCTTATGTGAAATTACCAAAATGCCCCTACGGTGCATGGTATGGTTATAATTAATAAATTTCACATATATATATGACACCCTACTGTTATAACTTATTAAATTAAGTATTTTTACCAATTATATCAGACCTGTAACTCAGGTAAATATTGAAACTCTTTTATAACCTTTAAAATGACCAAAATACCCCTACGGGGCGTAAATTGAGTCTAAATCCGTTTTGGGCATAATAGAAGATATCTTACTGATGTCACAACATATTTAAGGCATATTCACTTAGGAAACTTGCATATGACTCATATGGTTACTCGTTACGCACTTTTCGCGTTCGGGTCGGCTTATGTAACTAGTTTACATATATTAGCCGAAACGGGTCAAACCATGTCATTTTTGTCTCAAAATCCAGAATGTAATTAAGTTACCCATATTAAACAAGCATTCAAGCTTTTCGGGTCAAAACCACATTCTAAACCGGTATTCGCTTTATCATGCGTTTGAACCATGTCATCCTTTTGAAAACTAACCGGTCTAAGTCTAAGCTTAATTAAAGACCCGTTAGAATTATAATAGGTTATTAAAAACCTTCGTTCCAGATTAGGAGCCCAGTAAAAGCTATATGTACTTGCTGATTTGATATACGGCTGGGATTGAATTTATATTTAGCTCAGGTAAATACTTTTAACTTATTTTCCCTTATACGGGCTTGGGGTACGGTATCTAAAATACCGCTTAGTCGGGCATTGAATCTTTAATTGTATGAAGGTTAAATCATTAAAATGTCCCGTTTAAATTGTTTTGTTTGCTTAAAGCCTTTGGGGGGTTAATGACCATGTCCCGGATATCCTTGGCATCATTTTACGAAATGGCCACGACCTAAGCACGGGGTGTAGGCGTACACCTGACAGATGCATATGTAAAAACCGGTATCCCACTTAAAGGATTCAACCTTGTGGGCATTATACCTGTGGTGTGTCTATTAATCTTTAACCCGTCACGAACCGGGAAACTGAATGCATAACAAACATGTAATTCTTTTACAAGTATTATATACAAATAATTATCCCAAGTTATAAAAAGTTTTGTGCTACGTGCATTCAAATCAATTTTCTAAAACATTTTCAAAATGAGTCAGTTAATTGTATTTACAAGTGTAAACTGACGTATTTTTCCAAAAAGGCTAAGCGCAGGTACTACACGTAATAGGCTGGCTACTCCAGGCATCAATAATCAAGTCTCGCAAGCTCTAGATGTTAAAGTCTGTTGAACAAAGTTTCTTTTTATCTTTTGATCCGCCTGTGGATCTTTTACAACCGTATTTGTAATACTTGATATTACTCTTTATCGGATTGTAATATATTTATCTTTTGCTTCCGCTGTGCATTTAAATTGTGTTGTTTGACTATGATGATATCAATTACGTCACGGTACTCCCCACCGGGTCCACCGGTAATACGTGGAAATATTGGGGTGTGACATTAACAAAATTAAAACTGTATTTCGGTCCAGACCAGTCAAGGCATTTCTCAACAGAAGTATAGAAATACAGAGATATTTTGTCATTTCTATTGGTATACTTAGCAGAGGACTTATTAGCAGCAAGAGACGGTTCGGTGATAAGAAGACATTGATTCAGCTGAAGGAAGTCTTTGAATCTTTCTAGCATCTTATGCAGACAGCTGGCTTGTATCATAGTTCCCTAACAATATGAAACATCCGATTAAATGAAAAACGTGTTATATAACATTTGTGTATTCAAATGTCCAAAAAAAATATAAGACAAATATATACGGTACCATCTCATCCATGAAGATCATATCAAGGCGAGATGTTTCATTTTTGTTTTGATTCATCATCTTCCTCGACATGCTAACAATCTTCACTCTAATCGAATAGTTATTTGAGAATGTATTAAGATCGTTAAGCATGCGTTTATTGCATTGTTACTCCACATAATACAACTAAAATAACATAAGCTAAGGTATCGATTAACGAAGTTCGAGAGTACAAGTAATAATTAAGCAAGGAATGACAGATCGAATTATCAATCTTTTCTTCCTTTGACTTTGACTTGTACTTTGACTTCAAAAGTCGGGTTGTTACAAACTCTCTAGAAAACTCATGAAAACACTTGGAAATGTTGGATATTTTGGCAAGAATGCTCTAGAATTCAGCTCATAAATATCTTGGATATTATGTAAGGAATTCTCTAGATTGAGAATTCTCTATAACTAGTAGTAAACTAGTATAAATAGGTATTAGGGTCTCATTTTGAGATCACCCCACATAACCCCCTCATAACTTATTCATAATCAACTTCTTGTAAACACTTTGTAATTGTAACTTTGTTCAAGTAATACATAACCATCTTTGTTGTAGTATTGCACTACAAAATCATACTTGTGATCCTCACAAACAAAGACTTCCGCTGTTATACATACCAAACTCATCCAAAAGGCTGAACTTAGAAGTATTCTAAGTGCCGCACGAGAGTTCAAGAATAACTCCGTGACAATAAGACTATTTTATACATAAAACCATGAAATACAATAATAAATTTAGGGTATTTAGTATTCACTCTTTTTTTCTACCTTTATTTTGTTTTATTTGTTTTTATTTTAGTCCACAACTTTTTTTTGGTTATTGGTAGTTTCATATTTTTGTTTATTTATTTTAATTGTTGTGCGTTTGTCTGTTGTTGATATTTGGAGCCGAGGTCTCTTTGGATAGGGGAAAGGTTTGCCTACATGGCGGATTTAGAAAATCCGCATAGGGGTAACGTTTCAAAAAAAGGGTAACGAAATTGAAAAAATGTCAAAATTTTCTAAAATTTACACTACCATCAGAGTTTAGCGCATATCATTCTAACAAATGTTTTGACTTAGTATTTCTTGCTATCTTACTAACTAATATTTATTATTTTCTTCTTTTTATCCGCTCACCCATGTTTATCTTTTCCTTCGGTTTATCTCATCCCACAATATTACTCGAACCATTAGGATTAACTCTTCAATATGTACCCTCTAGGACTAACTGTGCAAATCAGCAAAAAAATAATGGTTAAAGGTGCATTCCCGAGATAATTAGTTGCTTTCACTTCCCAATGGTTGATATAGTTTTGAAGATTTCACTTTTTTGAATCAAATATAACAAATTAAAGATGCTTATTTTGACATGAATTATGTTATCAGATTTGAAACTTCTGATGGACGACGGATTTAATCAGGAAGTACCTAGGAAGTTAAGTTTAGGAGGGGTTGTTGCTCATGGTTCCAATGGAACTGTTTGTTTCGAAGGAAAGTATAGAAGGTGCGAGAGACGTACATTCGTAAAACGTATGATGAAGCCAGTGGCGGATCCATGGGTGTTTTGGGGTTCCTGGGAACCCCCTCAGTTTGAAAAAAAAAATGAAAAAAATACTGGTAATTTTATATGATCTAGAAAAAAATAGTGAGAATTAGTGAAAATCTAGCAAACGAAACCTGGTGAAAAAAATACTGGATGAAGCTTCATTTTAGGGTTGACAAAGAAGTAATTAAAAAACTTACTAGCGATTCCTACGACAACATTCCAGCTTTTGTTAAGATCTATGAAACTGAAGAGGATGATAATTTCACTTACTTATGCCTAGAGCGTTGTAAATCCAATCTTTATAACTTGATTATGGATGAGATCTACAACAAATATGTGATACCAAACAACATAATCCGGTCTCGTGAATTATTACACTTGATACAGTAAGTTCAAGTGCTTATGTGAATTATATTTTCAACATTTTGGGTTTTTTTTGTATGTTTGATGTTCTTTGTCTTCTAGGGGCATCGTTGAAGGCCTCCGTGAGTAGCATCATTCCATAGGGATTATCCACCGGAATTTGAAACCACATAATGTTTTGATAGTCGAATACAATAACAAAACATATACTAGAATTTCCGATATAGGAGTCATCAAGGACCATACTCATTTGGAAAATTTGAAATGGCAGGCCGAGAATAGATTTTTGGAGAAGAAACAAAAGAAACAGATTTGTTCAGCTTAGGCTACTTAATATATTTTTGCCTTTGTTTGCTGAAAATCTTTCTGGAAGAGATTATGATGTTGTTGAAGAAAAAAAATTTGTCAATGCGTTGCAAAATTATCCTGAAGCCTTTAATATATGCGCTCAATTACTAAATTACAATCCTAAAACTAGGCCACAAGCATCAACGGTATTACACCATCCATTGTTTTGGGATGTCTCGAAAAGGATTCGTTTTTTGAGCGTCTCGAGTGATCGGTTAGAAGCGAGCTGTCTTCCTCAAATTTCGTTAGAGCACCTCAAGGTAAAAGTTTATAGTGGAGAGAAGTGGGATAATCGTTTTATCCAAACTTTCTCTCGTACATGGAGAGATATAGATCCTACGACTACAAAAATGTTTCTGAATTGCTTCGTCTTATTCGTAATATAAATCATCATTTCATGGATTTGCCTTTAAATTTTCAGGTTCGATTTTCACTTAAAACCTACTAAATCATTTTTTTAAACTTATAAGTCATTTCATGGATTGCCTGGCTGACCCCTTCTTTTTCTTGAAACGCAGAATGCCTTTGGTAGTACGATTGAAGAGGTAGAAGACTATTTTCGTAAGAGGTTTTCCAAGTTTGGTGATTGTAGTATATTTTTTTATGTTTCAAACATGCAACACAGAATGTTGGTTTCGTTCGTGCTTGAGCAAGTAAATGTATCCGACATTTGCCATCCTCCCCTGAAAAAGAAGAAGCTTGCATTTGCCAAATTAATAAAATATGATTACGTTACTATTTTCTTCTTTATAAAACATTTCTTTATTTAGAGTCATGAACGGATTGAGCGTGGGATGGATATTTTTATTAAGTTAAAGCCTGTTTTTTTTTCTTCTAAATGAAACAACTCTTTATATTATGTCATGCACACGATGTGTTATATCATGATCATAATGTTTGCTTATGTCAAGAATCAGTGTTCCTCGTGCTAATGACAATAAGTATTGCAAGTACAAGAATAGTTAATAATAATCTTGCTGAGATTCTTTGATGCCTGATCCATGAACTGAGTTTGTATTGTACACATAGATGTCGAAAGAATCTCACTTCACTTCATGGAGTTTGTTACACTGTATAAACATGGAGAACATTATGGAGCTGAGATGATTTACTCTAATAAAATTTTCCCCTGTTCGTTTTTTCAGTCGACTGAATGTAATTTTAATTATTATGGAATGGCTAAATCTGAAAATTTTAGTGGTTTAAATGATAAATATAATACTATGAAATCTGAAATTTGGAATTCACTGCGACTATTTTCCATTCAATGGATTAGCAAAAGGTGTGAGCGGGTATGACCCGTTTTAACCCATTTTAACAATTACCCTTCCTGGCACGCAATGTGACAAATTGGCAACCCATCTGATCTGCTCATTCATTTTAATAAATGTGATAAACTATATACAATTTATTAGCCCAAAATACTAAGTCTAATATCTAAGTATGTATCCCTAGGGTTTCATCAAATGTTGATCAAAATACATGTTTGTTTATTAAATTTTCTTCATTTTATGTATGCAGGTTCACTCGAGTAGGAGAAAGACTCGTGTTTGAATACTAATTATATTTTATCCCATTAAACTTGTTGGCTATTTGTAGTTTCTATGATCTATATTTTTTAGTTTTAACTTTGTGGTTGTGTGTACGACTATTTTATGGATATGTATGTTTTATTTTGCTATGTCTTTTATTTATAGGTTTAAATTAGTTGCTGATTTGTTGTACTTCGGAAGGTGGAACACAAACATAAATATAAATTAGGGAAAAAAAGTAGTTAGGTAAATTTGGTTGAATTGGTTTCTAATCAAAACCAAACCGAATTGAATTTGGTTTGGGGAACAAAATTTTGAAAACAACCAAATAAACTAAATAAACCGAACCGATGAACACCCCTATGCATATCTGACAACTGCAATAAAGGTTGTTGGGCTTCAAATGGATGATATTGATAGTTTTGAGAATAATAAGACATTTGCATCACAATTTGAATATTGCAAAAAGAAGCTTGAAATTGATTCACAATTTCAATGGAGATGTGACATCCTTTAGGTGCAACTGGCAAAGACTGCATGAGATGAAACCAATACCATACCATGCAAAAAATACACATATCACAACATATCAGGATATGAATAAAAAGTATACAACATATCACAGACTGAAAGATCCTAACCATGCAGAAAATACACAATATATAAGATAATACATGTTACTGACATAGTATCAAAGTAAACTAAGGGGTACATCAGCTTATAATATGAAAGACAAGTAGCTGATGAAGCTTTACGATTTCAGCGTTTCCCGCCACATAGAAAACCGCAATTTTATATTTTCTGCAGTGATACTAACGCATAATGTGTCATATAGTCCATTGCATGCTATACATCCCAAAAAAAGAAAATTGTAGATAATGTTTTATATGTTATTTGTGTCATGTGTTTGTTTTTATAAGAGTAAATTACAAAGTTCGTCCTTTATGTATGTCATTTATTACAAAGTATGTCCTTTATCTTTAATAAGCTCAGAAAACATACTTAATGTTTGCAAACCCTTACACATTATGTCCTTTAGCCCTAACTCTGTTATTTTGGGTACCCCACATAAGGGTATTTTGGTAATTTTAATAATTTATTAAAAATATCTCTAATAAAGAAAATAAAAAAAAAGAAATTTAAATAATTAAACATATATTAAAATTAATCCTCTCCATTAATTGATTTTCTTTCTCTCTCTCTCTTAACTCTCTTTTTCTCTCCCTCTCTCTAACTTCCTGGTCCCACCACCAATCTAACACCACCACTACCACCACTCTAGAACCGCCACCATCAACAACCCCCAAACTGCCCGGATTTCCTGTTACACCAACCGATAATGATGGAACACCAAATCCCCATCAAACGACGACGCATTAGACCCATCAACCGACCCACTACGCCTATGACGGTAGCCACCACCGCCGTCAGCGGCGGCGCTAAACCCTAACCCATCCGAATCGACGTCAGCCTTAGTAGCCGTGGATCTAACGGCGTTAACGACGGCTTCCGACTATCTTCTTTCTTCGTTGAGCCTCTGTCACCCGACCACCACCACCACCATTCAAGACCTCCAAGCCAGATTCAATCAAATCCATATCCAAACCCTAATCTAGATTCAAGCTACTAACCCCCAATATAGATTTAAACTGCGGAACCCCCAATTCAAACACAACAAAAACCCCCAATTCAAACACAACAAAGATCCCTAACCCCACAAATTTACTCACCACCAACAGAAACCCTATAGAGAGAACGATGAGTGGCCGGCGGGAACTTGAGCTCAGGCGGCGACGAACTGAAACTTATCGATACTGTTACCGAAATATCTACAATCTCCGACTACCGGTGCACGGTGAAGAAGCTGTTCTCGAATCAGCTCGACTGTTGAAGATGTTAACGCCGTTGTTTGAAGAGATTCATGATGTTAAGGAGCCGATTCCTGATGATTCTCATCAAGCTTTGCTTTCGTTAATGGAGGATTTGGAGTCTGCTAAGGAATTTCTTCGATTTATTAGTGAAGGCAGCAAGATAAATTTGGTAAATGTTTCTGTTAATTGAATCTGTCAATCTGATCGGCTGTTTTTGCTCGTGATTTTGGTAGAGAAGGATGCTACATATATGATCGAGTGTTGTTGTTTGTGTTGTTATGGAGGTGAAGGTTAGGTGGTGTTAGAGAGAAGAAGGGGAAGTTGGGCATTTATTATTATTTTTTTTTTTATTTTAGTGTTTAGGATAAAATGACCAAAATACCCCTATCTGGGGAACACTTGGTCTGATTTAACCATGAAAAATAACAGAGTTAGGGCTAAAGGACATAATGTGTAAGGGTTTGCAAACATTAAGTATGTTTTCTGAGCTTATTAAAGATAAAGGACATACTTTGTAATAAATGACATACATAAAGGACGAACTTTGTAATTTACTCTTTTTATAATGATTTTAGTTTGTTTATATAATGCTTTTAGCTAGCTTTTATAAATAAAGGCTTCGATTTTAACACACCAAAAATAAAAATTAAATAATGATGGTATGGGTGGTGGTGCAATTAGAATGAAATATATGCATATGCATATACATTTACATACAACACGTTGAGATATGTAGCCCACAAAGAATTAACGAAAACCATACACTTGATATACCTTGGCAAAATGGTTTTTTTTTTTAAACCGGTTTCAACGATGAAGAATACTAATTAATTTACAAATCGTTGGTTCGGTTCGGGTATAGTAATATGTGATTATTAGAGAAAATCAGTTTTTAATAAATATAAAATACTAGAATTTATACATGAATTCTTATTCAATCATCTCATATCTAAATTTTCCGGAAAAGCTCTTAACACTTTCATATCAGACTAATCCTTACATAGTAAATCAAACATTCCTTCAAACAAAATTGATTTGGTAAGAGTAAATTGCCATTTTAGTCCCTGAGTTTTGTCCAAATTTGCCATTTTGATCCAAATAGTTTTTTTTTTCCATCTGGGTCCCTGACTTTTCACTTTTATTGCCATTTTGATCCAATCCACTAAAAATGTTTGGATCAAAATGGCAAATTTTGGACAAAACTCAGGGACTAAAATGGCAATTTGGACAAAACTCAGGGACTAAAATGGTAATAAAGTGAAAAGTCAGGGACCCAGATGGGAAAAAAAAACTATTTGGATCAAAATGGCAAATTTGGACAAAACTCAGGGACTAAAATGGCAATTTACTCATTTGGTAATTACAAATATTTTTAGCTTTCTATTTAATATAAAACTTAATACTTCGTTTGAAATAATATGGGAAAGGACTACCTTAACCTTGGAATTTAAAAAAAAAAACATGTAGTTATTTACAGTTAAGTATTTTTAACGATACAACTAGTTTTTTTTAATACAAAGTTAGTAAAACTAATAATGTCACAGAAATAAATATTAAGTATTTTATTACACAAAATAATCCATTAGAAAGTTAATAAAAATAAATTAAAAAATCATTTTTTTTAACGGCCAACAGAATCAATCCCGAGCACTCTCGGGGCACCCACTGGACAAACGGAGTACTCCGAGAGTAACCCGAGTCCACCACCAATTCCGGGGAAAACCCGGTAACCCACTCGTCAGTAGGCACGACGGTGAAATTACCGGTAAAACCCGTTTGGCTCAAGGATCCAACCCAGGTTTCCCTGGGTCTCCTATCATTGCCCACCAATGCCTGACTCTGCACCAAGTGGGAGTTGAACCTGCATCTCTCAAGAGAAATGCAAGCCTTCCACCACTTGATCTAGAGATCATTGGCTAAAAAAACCATATTTTAATTCGACAAATATCAAGTTATCAGTGGGTTAGGCCCATCCATAAGCCCGAATTCAGTCGCTATTTTGGGCCATAGTTTCAACTTTCAACCTTTCGGCTTTCTCTAATTTGAGAAATTCTTTGCAAATTTCGAAATAATGGATTTTAATTATTAGTCGTTGGTCGTCAACGGTCCCGACTTAAAAAATAACCAGTGGTGGTCTCACATTTCACATATTATAAATCAATGGATCTTTACTGACATAAAAGGAAAAGATGACAAAAAGAAATTAAGAAATTAAGGTTATGTTAGCAAAGGTCCATTGGTTTGCAATATGTGAAAATGCGGGACCACCACTGGTTAAGTTTTAAGTCGGGACCGTTTCCGGCCAACGACTAATAGTTGAGATTACTAAAATCTATTATCCATTTCTTTACATACATTTGTAAATAGTGTTACTAATCATCTTCATCAATTACAGGCAAGTATGCAACGGTTTGCGAACCGAAACCTGTTTCATACCCGGCCCGAAACTGATTTTGAAACCGGATTGATATGGGTTTGAGAATTCCTTCGCTGAAACCTGTTAAAACCGAACTAAACCGATTAAATGTTGACCCAAACCGAACCATTTCACCAACAACTGTTTTTTTATAAATGCTGACCCAAACCAAACCAGTTTTGGGAAAAAAAAAACCGAACATGTGCACCTCTACATCCTAGGCAAACCATTGGGTGTCAGCCCAGTGGCCACCGACCCCCACTCTAATCCGGCTCGAGGACCCTGTGAGGTCACGGGTTCGAATCCCGGGTGAAACCAGGCTCTTCAGTTCCCCTCGAGTTGGTAGGGGATTTGTTAGGATTTTTGGCTATATGAAAAATGTGCCCATCCCACATCGGTGCAAGGATGAAAGCTTGGGAGGACTCCAAGCTTATAAAAGGAGTCCAAGGCTTTGGTTTCAAAGTGCCCCAACCAAAAATACACTTGAAGTGTTTGGTTCCTTCTTTCTTTTCTAGTTCTCTTGTCTTAGAGTGTAGGAAGGTTTTGGTTAAACGCTTCGGAGAAGTGTGGTTGTAATTGGGCGGGGGGAGGCTTGAGAGATTAGTCTGTGTGATTGTAAAAATTTGTCGCATAGTGGATCTTTCTCTCTGGAGGCCCGTGGTTTTTCTCCGGTTTTGGAGTTTCCACGTATATTCTTGTGTTCAGTTATATTTCTCTATTGTTAGCTTTGGGAGGGTTGTTGGGATTCTTTGAGACCGCTTGTTTTCCCAACAAGTGGTATCAGAGCTCCAGGTTTTGGGGGAGGTCTCGGTTTAGAAGGTTCGTAGTATGCTCTGTGGTTGCAGCTTAGTCTGATCTTCCACATCAGAAACGGATTTTCTTGGAGGATGTCCTGGTATTTTGAAGGTTCGTAGTATGCTCTGTGGTTGCAGCTTAGTCTGATCTTCCACATCAGAAACGAGGATTCGGTTGATTCGGTTGACTGTTTGTATACGGTAGAATTATATGCGAGCCAGATATACGCATTTTGCCCTGGGAAGGTTCTGGCTAGGAAAGACTTGGTACTTAAGTGTGTCCATTGTACCCACCTCTCTTTCCTGGGAATCCTTTGTTGGGTGTACTGCTTATAGGCTTGGTGTTCTAGTATACAATACTGGTTTTGAAGATACGGATACGATGTCGAAATACAGTCCCATGAGGTTCGATGTAGAGAAATATGATGGAAGAATCAACTTTGGTTTGTGGCAAGTTCAAGTCAAGGATGTGTTGATTCAATCTGGGTTACACAAGGCGTTGAGGGGGAAACCGGCCCCTGTTCCAGGCAAGGATTCAAGCGGAACCAGTAAAGACGATGATGAAGAATGGGAAGATCTGGATTTGAGAGCGGCAAGTGCGATTCGTTTGTGTCTAGCAAAGAATGTTCTTGCAAATGTGCATGGGATATCAACTGCAAAGGATTTGTGGGAGAAGCTTGAGCAGTTGTATCAAGGCAAAGGCATCTCAAATCGGTTGTATCTCAAGGAACAGTTTCATACCCTTCGTATGGATGGAGATACAAAAATTTCAGATCATCTAAGTGTTCTTAATAATATCGTGTCAGAACTGGAGGCTATTGGAGTGAAGGTTGAAGATGAGGATAAAGCACTGAGGCTCATATTATCTTTGACATCTTCCTATGAGCATATGAAGCCCATTCTGATGTATGGGAAAGAGACCCTGAAGTATGCGGATGTTACTGAGAAGCTATTGTCTGAAGAAAAAAGACTGGGTAGTAGCGGTCATACTTCGTCAGAAGGAACGGTTTTAATATGCGGGAACGGGAAGAAGAAGCACTCACAGAAGATTCCTGTATGCTGGAAGTGTGGACAGTCTGGGCATGTCAAGAGAAATTGTCCAGGTGGAGCAGATTCGGCAAGCAGCTCCAAGTCAGCTAACAATGTCTCCGTCGTTGTTGACGGTGGTGGTGAGTTCTTTTGAAGTTATGTCATCCCTATGGTATGCCCGCGCTACCATGAAAGGGGATGCAATTTTGTTAGCGGGTTCACGGATTTACACATGGGCATTGGGTTGGCATAGATGCAAGATGTGTGGTGAAAATTGATGTTGATGGCTGATGAACTTCCGGGTATGCCAAGCGGGGAAGTTGCACCATAAATTTTCAGCAGGTTTTTCAACATGTGCCGAGAAGAAATTCTTAGAATGGTGTATTCTAAGTGGAGATACTCTTTTATGGTGGAGTATGATCGTCGGTTGAAGACGGTGTTCCTTTGATGTGGTTGTTTTTTTTTTCATATATCCAAGGTGGAGATTTGTTAGGATTTTTGGCTATATGAAAAATGTGCCCATCCCACATCGGTGCAAGGATGAAAGCTTGGGAGGACTCCAAGCTTATAAAAGGAGTCCAAGGCTTTGGTTTCAAAGTGCCCCAACCAAAAATACACTTGAAGTGTTTGGTTCCTTCTTTCTTTTCTAGTTCTCTTGTCTTAGAGTGTAGGAAGGTTTTGGTTAAACGCTTCGGAGAAGTGTGGTTGTAATTGGGCGGGGGGAGGCTTGAGAGATTAGTCTGTGTGATTGTAAAAATTTGTCGCATAGTGGATCTTTCTCTCTGGAGGCCCGTGGTTTTTCTCCGGTTTTGGAGTTTCCACGTATATTCTTGTGTTCAGTTATATTTCTCTATTGTTAGCTTTGGGAGGGTTGTTGGGATTCTTTGAGACCGCTTGTTTTCCCAACAAGTGGTATCAGAGCTCCAGGTTTTGGGGGAGGTCTCGGTTTAGAAGGTTCGTAGTATGCTCTGTGGTTGCAGCTTAGTCTGATCTTCCACATCAGAAACGGATTTTCTTGGAGGATGTCCTGGTATTTTGAAGGTTCGTAGTATGCTCTGTGGTTGCAGCTTAGTCTGATCTTCCACATCAGAAACGAGGATTCGGTTGATTCGGTTGACTGTTTGTATACGGTAGAATTATATGCGAGCCAGATATACGCATTTTGCCCTGGGAAGGTTCTGGCTAGGAAAGACTTGGTACTTAAGTGTGTCCATTGTACCCACCTCTCTTTCCTGGGAATCCTTTGTTGGGTGTACTGCTTATAGGCTTGGTGTTCTAGTATACAATACTGGTTTTGAAGATACGGATACGATGTCGAAATACAGTCCCATGAGGTTCGATGTAGAGAAATATGATGGAAGAATCAACTTTGGTTTGTGGCAAGTTCAAGTCAAGGATGTGTTGATTCAATCTGGGTTACACAAGGCGTTGAGGGGGAAACCGGCCCCTGTTCCAGGCAAGGATTCAAGCGGAACCAGTAAAGACGATGATGAAGAATGGGAAGATCTGGATTTGAGAGCGGCAAGTGCGATTCGTTTGTGTCTAGCAAAGAATGTTCTTGCAAATGTGCATGGGATATCAACTGCAAAGGATTTGTGGGAGAAGCTTGAGCAGTTGTATCAAGGCAAAGGCATCTCAAATCGGTTGTATCTCAAGGAACAGTTTCATACCCTTCGTATGGATGGAGATACAAAAATTTCAGATCATCTAAGTGTTCTTAATAATATCGTGTCAGAACTGGAGGCTATTGGAGTGAAGGTTGAAGATGAGGATAAAGCACTGAGGCTCATATTATCTTTGACATCTTCCTATGAGCATATGAAGCCCATTCTGATGTATGGGAAAGAGACCCTGAAGTATGCGGATGTTACTGAGAAGCTATTGTCTGAAGAAAAAAGACTGGGTAGTAGCGGTCATACTTCGTCAGAAGGAACGGTTTTAATATGCGGGAACTGGAAGAAGAAGCACTCACAGAAGATTCCTGTATGCTGGAAGTGTGGACAGTCTAGGCATGTCAAGAGAAATTGTCCAGGTGGAGCAGATTCGGCAAGCAGCTCCAAGTCAGCTAACAATGTCTCCGTCGTTGTTGACGGTGGTGGTGAGTTCTTTTGAAGTTATGTCATCCCTATGGTATGCCCGCGCTACCATGAAAGGGGATGCAATTTTGTTAGCGGGTTCACGGATTTACACATGGGCATTGGGTTGGCATAGATGCAAGATGTGTGGTGAAAATTGATGTTGATGGCTGATGAACTTCCGGGTATGCCAAGCGGGGAAGTTGCACCATAAATTTTCAGCAGGTTTTTCAACATGTGCCGAGAAGAAATTCTTAGAATGGTGTATTCTAAGTGGAGATACTCTTTTATGGTGGAGTATGATCGTCGGTTGAAGACGGTGTTCCTTTGATGTGGTTGTTTTTTTTTTCATATATCCAAGGTGGAGATTTGTTAGGATTTTTGGCTATATGAAAAATGTGCCCATCCCACATCGGTGCAAGGATGAAAGCTTGGGAGGACTCCAAGCTTATAAAAGGAGTCCAAGGCTTTGGTTTCAAAGTGCCCCAACCAAAAATACACTTGAAGTGTTTGGTTCCTTCTTTCTTTTCTAGTTCTCTTGTCTTAGAGTGTAGGAAGGTTTTGGTTAAACGCTTCGGAGAAGTGTGGTTGTAATTGGGCGGGGGGAGGCTTGAGAGATTAGTCTGTGTGATTGTAAAAATTTGTCGCATAGTGGATCTTTCTCTCTGGAGGCCCGTGGTTTTTCTCCGGTTTTGGAGTTTCCACGTATATTCTTGTGTTCAGTTATATTTCTCTATTGTTAGCTTTGGGAGGGTTGTTGGGATTCTTTGAGACCGCTTGTTTTCCCAACAAGTGGTATCAGAGCTCCAGGTTTTGGGGGAGGTCTCGGTTTAGAAGGTTCGTAGTATGCTCTGTGGTTGCAGCTTAGTCTGATCTTCCACATCAGAAACGGATTTTCTTGGAGGATGTCCTGGTATTTTGAAGGTTCGTAGTATGCTCTGTGGTTGCAGCTTAGTCTGATCTTCCACATCAGAAACGAGGATTCGGTTGATTCGGTTGACTGTTTGTATACGGTAGAATTATATGCGAGCCAGATATACGCATTTTGCCCTGGGAAGGTTCTGGCTAGGAAAGACTTGGTACTTAAGTGTGTCCATTGTACCCACCTCTCTTTCCTGGGAATCCTTTGTTGGGTGTACTGCTTATAGGCTTGGTGTTCTAGTATACAATACTGGTTTTGAAGATACGGATACGATGTCGAAATACAGTCCCATGAGGTTCGATGTAGAGAAATATGATGGAAGAATCAACTTTGGTTTGTGGCAAGTTCAAGTCAAGGATGTGTTGATTCAATCTGGGTTACACAAGGCGTTGAGGGGGAAACCGGCCCCTGTTCCAGGCAAGGATTCAAGCGGAACCAGTAAAGACGATGATGAAGAATGGGAAGATCTGGATTTGAGAGCGGCAAGTGCGATTCGTTTGTGTCTAGCAAAGAATGTTCTTGCAAATGTGCATGGGATATCAACTGCAAAGGATTTGTGGGAGAAGCTTGAGCAGTTGTATCAAGGCAAAGGCATCTCAAATCGGTTGTATCTCAAGGAACAGTTTCATACCCTTCGTATGGATGGAGATACAAAAATTTCAGATCATCTAAGTGTTCTTAATAATATCGTGTCAGAACTGGAGGCTATTGGAGTGAAGGTTGAAGATGAGGATAAAGCACTGAGGCTCATATTATCTTTGACATCTTCCTATGAGCATATGAAGCCCATTCTGATGTATGGGAAAGAGACCCTGAAGTATGCGGATGTTACTGAGAAGCTATTGTCTGAAGAAAAAAGACTGGGTAGTAGCGGTCATACTTCGTCAGAAGGAACGGTTTTAATATGCGGGAACGGGAAGAAGAAGCACTCACAGAAGATTCCTGTATGCTGGAAGTGTGGACAGTCTGGGCATGTCAAGAGAAATTGTCCAGGTGGAGCAGATTCGGCAAGCAGCTCCAAGTCAGCTAACAATGTCTCCGTCGTTGTTGACGGTGGTGGTGAGTTCTTTTGAAGTTATGTCATCCCTATGGTATGCCCGCGCTACCATGAAAGGGGATGCAATTTTGTTAGCGGGTTCACGGATTTACACATGGGCATTGGGTTGGCATAGATGCAAGATGTGTGGTGAAAATTGATGTTGATGGCTGATGAACTTCCGGGTATGCCAAGCGGGGAAGTTGCACCATAAATTTTCAGCAGGTTTTTCAACATGTGCCGAGAAGAAATTCTTAGAATGGTGTATTCTAAGTGGAGATACTCTTTTATGGTGGAGTATGATCGTCGGTTGAAGACGGTGTTCCTTTGATGTGGTTGTTTTTTTTTTTCATATATCCAAGGTGGATATTTGTTAGGATTTTTGGCTATATGAAAAATGTGCCCATCCCACATCGGTGCAAGGATGAAAGCTTGGGAGGACTCCAAGCTTATAAAAGGAGTCCAAGGCTTTGGTTTCAAAGTGCCCCAACCAAAAATACACTTGAAGTGTTTGGTTCCTTCTTTCTTTTCTAGTTCTCTTGTCTTAGAGTGTAGGAAGGTTTTGGTTAAACGCTTCGGAGAAGTGTGGTTGTAATTGGGCGGGGGGAGGCTTGAGAGATTAGTCTGTGTGATTGTAAAAATTTGTCGCATAGTGGATCTTTCTCTCTGGAGGCCCGTGGTTTTTCTCCGGTTTTGGAGTTTCCACGTATATTCTTGTGTTCAGTTATATTTCTCTATTGTTAGCTTTGGGAGGGTTGTTGGGATTCTTTGAGACCGCTTGTTTTCCCAACACCTGTGAGGTCACGGGTTCGAATCCCGGGTGAAACCAGGCTCTTCAGTTCCCCTCGAGTTGGTAGGGGTTTCGCCGCCAGGCAGCGTTGTCGGGTGGCTAGCTTGGGAAGTGGGATCACTTCCTCGGTGAGGGGTACCTTGCATCTACCCTTTTTTTACATCCTAGGCAGAGAGTTTAATTATTTGAATCATAATTTTGCCCTTTAACTTATAAGCATCCTTCAAAAAATACAGATGGTATGCTAGAAAAATCGGTTTTTAACAATGTTCAACGAATTAACGGCTATTAACGGCATCAGTGACAGAATCCCATATGTGTTCCAAATCTTCAGCAAACTGTTTTTCTCTTCCCATTATCACTTTATTATGATTAGCACCTTTGATAATCTTAACCTCTGCATCAGGAACCTTAACTTTAATATTGTTGCTGCATTCAACCGGCACCACCTGGTCACTAGACCCCTGGACCACGGTCACCCGTGCTCCAACCCGTCGCAGTATTTCAAGACACGGGTCCATCATCTTGGCCCCACCACATATCACATTGTGCATTGTGTGCCAAGCCGAATGGTGCGTGTGCCTGAACAAGTCCATCACTAGGAAACTTAGCTTCCTGCACATCACAGTTGTCCATTTAGTCACTTGGCGTTAGCCTGTTAAGGCTGTAAACGAACTGAACAAACACGAACAACACCTTGTTCGTGGTCGTTTGTTAAGAAATACATGTGTTCACGAACAGACAAACTGTTCATGAACACTTACCGAACGAGATTTTATGTTGGTGTTTGTTTGTTAAGGAAATGAACGTGTTTGTGTTCGTATGTTAATTTTAGGCAACAAACGAAAACGAATGCTCATTAACACAAATGGAAACAAACAAGCGTTCATGAACAGAATGTATAATACAATGACACTTATTAAATATTTTATTTGTTGGAATTTTGAAGTAATTAAATAAAATATAAAAACTAAAAACACTAATGGATTATCGAACACAGTCGAACATAAATGAACACATTACCGAACGTTCACGAACACAAATGAACGAACACGGCCTCTATTCATGTTCGTTCATTTAACTAAACGAACGAAATTTCTTTTTCATGTTTGTTTGTTTAATAAACAAACGGAATTTCTTGTTCGTGTTCGTTTGTTTAACTAAATGAACGAATTGTTCCCTGAACGTTTGGTTCGTTTGCAGCCCTACTTGGTGTCGTTTTATATCTCATCATATATTGAAATATGTACCTTTTTCGCGTAACCAACTTCAAGATCTTTTCCCATGTCCTGTGGTGCCTGCACAAAACAAAACACACACATCGGCCCAAATGTTCGTACCATGTCATGAATGCTGATCCGAACAACAACGGTGACCATACGCTCTTGTATGCAAGTCTTTTTAATGCTATTTCACTAGGATCCTCTTCTTCAGAAGTTATAAAGTAAGGCTGCAAGGTAAAGTTAATCAAGTAAATAAGAACAAACAAGCATAACAAAGTTTTGACTTTGGAAGTCAACCTGATACATGCTAAAAACTTTAATGGAAAGAATATTATATACTATAACAAAATGCAACCACTATGGATGATTGTTAAATTTATTTATTTACTTTATTATTTAGGTATTTTATTATTATAAATATTACTTTCGAATATACCGTTACGACGTGCTTATTTTTTATCTACATTTTGATAAAAGTTTATTTCGAACAGGTCAAACATAATTGTTTTTTTTACCATGACAAACTGAGCCGCTACCGTCTCAACAACATTGGTATCGGTATTCATTTTTAATTTTTTTAGCTTTCCTGACGTATCGCAATCAAGTGCTGGTAATCAAACCAATACCACATATGCACTGGTATTCATGTTTTATATGTTTTTTTTACCAATGTAAAACAACACATGTCGATATGCTTTTGGGCATATCTCTTTCGGTTGCTATATCAAGTGTCGGAACAGTATAAGGGAACTTACAGGAGCAACTAGAGTGATGGATTTGAGACTGTTGGGATACTTAGCTGCTAATGCTAAAGCAATTATGCAACCCATGGAGTGTGCAACCAAATGGAAAGACTTCAAGTCGAATTCGCGGATGACTGATTTCTCGATCATTTCCAAATGGTCATTTAAAGTGTAGAGACATTCTCTTGGCTTTGGACTACTTCCAAATCCCAAAAGATCAACAGCGAAAAGTCGGTATTTACTACTAACCAATTCAGGGAATATGGTTTCGGTCCAAATATAAGACGACGACATGAACCCGTGTAGAAATATCACATTTTCTGTTGATGTGTTACCCAAATCTTGATTTCCTGCATAATCATCAAGAGTAAACATTTATAGTACAGTTACAGTTAATTTTTATTGCAATTTTTGGAGTTTATAAAAAAGAAAATTTGATATGTTAACTATTGCAGCTACAACCTACATGTAACCTTATTTTTTGCACCTCATAAGTAACAAGTTAGACATCCAAAAGTCAAATTGTATTTTTTCAGCTAAATGCTAGGGGTGTTTATGGTCCGGTTTTGGCCGGTTTGACAAAAGTTATTTTATTTGTATTAGCACTATATAGATTAAAAAAGTAATATTTCGACCGGTTCGGTTTTGGCTGCCAGTTCCAAACCATAAACCGAACCGTGAAACCCGGTTTTCCAAACCGTAAACCAAACCGGTTAGGCCAACCGGGGCACTTCATGGGTATGAGAATGCGGGTAAGGTACCCACGCGGTAACACCGCCGCCTAGGGGTGTAAATAAGCCAAGAGGCTCAAGAGCTACTCGTTATCGGCTCGGTTAAAAACTTGAACTCTAATAAGTAGGTTCGAACCGAGTCGAGCTCCCCCCCGGAGCTCGAGCAGAGTTTTTAGCTCATTTGACGTTGTTCTCAAAATAGCTCGAGCCGAGTTCAAGCTTTGGATTTTACTCACGGGCCGAGCTCAAACTCTAATAAGTAGGGTCGAACCGAATAAACGAAAAAGTGTACCTTTTAACGGGTCCTTAACAACAACATGAAGCTTGAGGTCACCACCATTGTTCATCCAAGAAAGACAAGACTCACACCCACAATCCGACCACCTAGTTTTCCCCAAATCACTACTTGTAGTTTTCCCCGAATCCTCATCAAACATCCTACGTGTCTTTCCAATAAAACCCATTTCCTTAAAAACATTTTTCCTACCAAACAGAGTACCTGAAACCCCATTGTTTCTCTTCTCAAACTCCTTTCTCCTATTTTGACTTTGACAGTAACATGGTGTTGACTTTCCCTCCAAAAACTCATCAATATATTTGTAGAAAATGCACATTGTGTAATCCAATAAATCAAGAAAGAAGAAAACTAGAGAATTTATTATGTAAAGAATAATATCTGCTATTTTTCTTGGTAGTTTTCCCCAATAATCTGCCATTTCAGAATTATATAAACAGTTAAACACCCTGCGTGTATCTATCTATATCTATCTATATATATGGGTCTGTATCTATATGTATGTATACAGTATACATACATATATATATAGAGAGAGAGAGAGAATAAACACAGAGAGAACCTTACTAGAAGAAGAGAGAAAGATGAAAGATGAAGCAAAATTGACAATACATGCGACGTATTTGTGGCCACGTCATGTAGAATATTAAGTTGTTCGTAATTACACTTTAGCCCCCTGTACTTTGTTTGTTTATACTTTAATTAGCAAACTCTTTCGGTTTAAAGAGTATTTAAAAGAGTTAGGTGATTTGTCTATTTGTATAGTTTAATTTAATTTTTTGAGTTAAATGCCATTTTAGTCCCTGTGCTTTGGGTCATTTTGTCAGTTTAGTCCAAAGGTTTCATTTTTCGTCTGTGAGTTCAAAAAGGTTTCACTGTTGCCGTTTTAGTCCACTGGGCTAACTTCATCTATTTTTCTGTTAATAAGAAGGACAATTCGGTCATTTTATATGTAATTTTGTTAACTAGAAAGACAATTTGATCATATAAAATGACCGAATTGCTTTTCTCGTTAACAGAAATAATGGATGAAGTTAACCCAATGGACTAAAATGGCAACGATAAAACATTTTTGAACCCACAGACGGAAAATGAAACCTTTGAACTAAACTGGCAAATTGATCCAAAACACAAGGACTAAAATGGCATTTAACTCTAATTTTTTTATAATTGATTATTTGATTCTGTTTGTTTACATTATATACTGAATTTTGAGACATACGTCCAAACAAGAGCTATATGCAAGTAAAGGGGGTTGTGTTGTAATATTAGTTTTTTTTTTCATTTGGCTTAATCGTCCATTGGCTTTTACGATATGGTCAAGGGACCAAACAAAGTTGCCGGGTAAGAGTAGCCCATCATGTACATGATTCTGTCTTGGTTTTAAATAATTTTTAGAGTAAAATGTTAAAATGGTCCCTGTGTTAAGATTATGTCACTTCGGTCTAAAAATAAAATCTTTTGCATTTGGGTTCCTGAGGTTTTCATTTTGTTGTCATTTCTAATCCAAATAACTAACTCAGTTAAAATGTATTATTAAGTCATGGACGATTTTGGCAATTCCCAAATCTCAGGGACAATTTTGACAATTTACTCATTTATTCTTTTATTTTTTTAAATTTTATTTTTTTTATCTTTAAATAAAAAACAAAAAAAATTATTATAAATATAATATATAAACACATTCGTATATACACACTTATTTTTTTTATTTTCTTTTTTACAATTAAAATAAAAATAAAAAAATTAACCATAATATATATACATATATTCACACATTTATAATTTTGTATAATTTTAAATTACATAAGTACACATTACTTCATTTATATACTAGGTTATATACCCGTGAGTTTCACGGATTATGAGTTGTGTTAAAAAAATCTATATCTATAAAATAATAACTTCACATAGTAAGACACATGTTTGACAGACCTTACTGAGACAAAAAAAAAACATAAATTGAATAAATTATGGCATTTACTTCACAGAAAAATATTTTATTTAACAGTGTTGTCGGGTACATCAATGGTATAATGACATAAGTATTTTATGCATTAATTAACTCTAAAATCTAAACAATTAGCCTGAAAATGCGGCTCGGTACAAACTACACAAAATACATATAGAAATACCAATACAAATTACAAGTAAGTAAAAACTTCTTTGTATACAACATTAGATGTCCTATTAGTAAGGTTACCATCATTATCAAGAATTGATAATTTGAGTCCGTCTCTGCTCTTGACTCTTGACAAAGTCACGTAAAGTTGACCATGAGAAAATACTGGATTTTTCAAAAACAAATCAACTCTGGATAATGACTGCCCTTGACTTTTATTAATTGTCATAGCGAAGCATAAAGCAATAGGAAACTGTCTTCTTTGGAATCTAAAAGGAACCTTCTTATCCGACGGTATTATACCAATTCTAGGAATAAAAATTCGAGCACCAATGTTGCTTCCAGATATCACTTCTGCTTCAATAACGTGATTTCCATGTGATATGAACCCGAACCCGAACCCGAAAATCGTATCATTCATATGAACCCGAACACGACCCGAAATTTCATGGGTTGACCCGAACACGACCCATTCAACCCGAATTTTTTATTTTTTTATTTTTTTCTGAAATAACTATATTATAATTAAAATTTAATTGAAAAACACAAATGTATATAACACAATTATTTTTAAATTATAAAATTTTATATTAATTTCTCTTTTTAATTAATAATTATGGAATAAAAACATACTCCATTTAATTTATGACATAAAACGTATTGTAAAAAAAATAATATAATATAAATGTGTTAAACGGGTCAACCCGCCAACCCGACCAGGTTGACCCGAACCCGACCCGTTAACCTAAACGGGTCCACGGGTTCAACCTGAAACTGACCTGAACCCGTTTCGACTAAACCTAAACCCGCGAATTTCGTGTTAGTTCGTATCGTGTTTTCGGGTCGTGTCAGAAATTCACACCCCTAATGACTATTAACAGCTACTGCTCTTTTGATTTTTATATTCATTCATTCATTTATTATATCAAGTAAACTATAGTGATGGTTTTGTGTATGCATGTGCTATGTTGTTTACCTTTTGTTTTTCACAAAACTATTTACTCGGTGAATATTTTTTATAAAACCGTAACATATTTCATGAACAGACATTATTATAGTATCAAGCTCTTGTATATATCCTATTGATTCTCATAATCAAGTCATTCATAGTCTTGATACTATGTGTCGCATTGTCAAATAGAATGTCTAATAGTCAAGAATGTCTAATAGTCAACATGCTTGGTGTAGGTATCAACAGAGTACTTGGAATTAACATTAGCAACAGGCAATGGAACTATTGTAATTAAGTTTCAACAGAGTCAATATACTTGCAAAAACGAACAGCCAAACACTTAAGTTCAGATAAAATAGCGAATTGAACACTTTCTATCAATTAGAGTGTCACACTTTATACTGTTTTGTGAGCACTTCTTTTTTATGTTATTTTCACATGTATGCTGTTATGAACAAAGTGCCAAAGTGTTTGAAATGTTAATCATCCAGTTCTATCACAAATACTAACTTGAAAGCACTATTATGTGATAGCATGTAAGAGCCTTCATATTTATTTGATCGTGTTCTAAATTCAACCAAAATCATCGATCCACATGAAAATGTATGTAGAAATGAACATAAATCATCGAGCATCGTCTATATCATAACCTAATAAAAAATCATGAAACAAACAGCAACCGAAAGAGTAAACAACCCAATCAAACACCAAAAGTCAACCTAGTTTTCAATTTCCTCAAAAAGTGTAACATCCCGAAAATACAAATTTCTTAAATTGCAATTAGTTTGCAAACAAATTAGTAAGATAAACTAACTAGGATTAACACTAGCCTAGTTAGTTAAAGACATATGAGTAGTTAGGGGTTAAAATAAAATAAAATAAAAACAAAAGGCAAGGGACCAAATGTGTTTAAATTGAAACTAATAATTGATAAAACAAGAAAAATAAAAACTCAAACACACTTTGGTGTGTTGAGGTCGAACCAGGCAGCAGGGGGGGCGACCAGGCTCCATCAAAACCCTAACATCTACAAAACAACCAAATTGAAGGTCCAAATCTGATCAAAAACAAAAATCGAGCATAGATTACTGATCCTCATCATAAGAGGATTTCAAGGTATGTAAAATTTGATGAAAATTCTCAACTCGAAATTCTCATGAAATTGGGAAAAATCTTATATTTGTGGTTGCATGTCTGTTTTATGATGGATTAGGAACAATATAGAGTCTGGGGACAAACCCTAGACAAATACAAGTTGAAATCATGTGAAATTTTAGTGAAACCTATGAACACCATTGTAGGTGATTAGTGGGTTATGTATAATTTGATGAACACTAGGAAATTGGGTGTTGTTCTAGTGTAATTTGACAATTGTGAAGTGACTTCAGAAATTTAGAAGTTAACAATTAGGTAAAATGGGTTGATTGATGTGAAATTCGGGCTAAGTGATAAGCTAGAGACTTGCTATATAATTATGTAAAAATCTGCCCTTAAAGTGTTTGTGAAAATGCCTCAAAGAGGGCTTAAAATTGAAATTCAAAGTTTAAACGCATAATTATGATGTTTCGGTGTATTATGCGATATATGGTTTAAAGAGAGTTCTAAACATGTCATAAATGAACTCTATATGAAAGGACGCAGGAGCGTCAAGCGGACAAGTGGGTGGCGAATCACGTTTGAAGGGCCTACTTTGAAGGTATGTAACTTGACCGTTACTTAAGTGAAATTTTGTTAAATCACGTATAGTCGTATTGTAGAATAGAAGTTGTGTAAATTTTAAAAGCGATGATGTTCGCTAAATTGAATAATGGATCAAGGATGGATAAGATCTCGTTGGTAGTCATCATATTGGAAGATTCCGTAGATGAGCCAAACGGGTCGAATAATCAATTAAAGCATGGATATTGCTTCGTAATATGATGTATTGGTCTTTTGTATCGTTGACAAATGACATATTAGAAATACGAAGATTTAACAGGTTGGTTTGTAGGAATGAAATCCGAGAACTTGGCTCAAGTAAACAAGCAAATCAAACAAAACATAACATTCCAGAGTCTACCGTAAATTACGGTATATACCGTAATTTACGGTAGAGACCAAAAAGTTACGGTGAATTCCTCCTGTGTTACGGTGGAACCAAAGTTTCCCAGGAGCTACCGTAAGTTACGGTACTACCGTAAGTTACGGTAGAGCTTTGATAATTATGATAAATTTTGCATTTCCTCGTTAAATCGAATCCGTTTTAAACTAGTTTCGATTATGTATTATTTCTAAGTACTCTAATACGAATGTTTAATGTAAACATTTCAGTTTCTAGGTATTCAAGGATTACGGATGACGGTCAAGCAAGCTTTTGAAGAACCGAACACAAACTTTTGAAGCTTCCGCGTCGATAAATTCTGTTTAGACAATGTTATGATGTAATCAGTTTGTTAAACAACTTTGAATGTTTAAATTAGTCAGTAGTTGACTAATGTTTGTTACCTTAGAACTTTGTTTTTTTTTTTGGAACTTAATTTCTAACCTAGACATCTTTTATATAAACTCTTGTGAATTAGTATTAATTTCAAGTAGTAATTAGGACGGGTGTTACAAGTTGGTATCAGAGCCAGGTTGTCAACAAGTGTTCGGTTCAAGCTTGATCGATTGTCCGGTAAGAATTAACTTATTATTTCAACAGATTATATTTATGTAAGAAATGAGAAATGAATTGATGTGCATGGGAAGAGTGTGTTAACACACTCAAACCCGGAAAGTGCACCAAATGTGAACGGTTAAAACAAGTTGGGAACTTGGCTAAACCGAAACAAATGATGCAATGTTATAAATGAAATGTTTAACGTTTAAATGTAAACATTTCAGTTTCAAGATGTCTGATGGAAACGATGATAATCCGGTGCAAACAAGCACCGAACAAATGAAAGAGATAATTGCCGAAGAAGTAAGGAAGGCAATTGAAGGTAGTCTATCCGGGTTTATAGACAAAATTCAAAGCACGGTGTTGTCGCTTGTCGAAGAGCGAGTTAAAAGGTTGGAGGATAGTGTCAACCTTATGAAAGATAAAACGGGAGAACGTAAAGGGTGCTCATATAAGGAATTTATGGCGTGCAAACCGCCAATCTATAACGGGGAAGTTGACCCGATAATCTGCCAAAGATGGATAAGTGACGTCGAAGGAGTGTTTGAACGAACCCACTGTGACGTAGGTGACTTTGTTGCTTACGGAACGGGTCAATTAAGGGGTTAAGCCAAAGATTGGTGGGACAATAAAAAGAAGGAAATAGGAGCCGAAGCGGCAAGGGTCATGACTTGGGATGAGTTTAAGTGTCGTTCCTTAAACACCATAGTCCCAAAGCAGTTATCAACAGGATCAAAGAGGAATTTATCCAGTTAAGACAAAAAGGAGAATCAATTGATAAAATCACGAGTATCTTCATGGATAAGCTGAGATTCTGTGACGAGTTGGTCACCACAGAAGAGTAGAAGATATACTACTATTACAACATGTTGAGTGCTGAATACCGGGAGTTTATGACTCCCTCAAAATATGAAACTCTCACAGAAATCATCAACACCGACCGGGAGCGGGAAATCGAGTTAAAGAAACAAGTTGAAAGGGGTGAGAGAAGGGCACAGGATGTGAATCCAAGCCCTACAAAGAAAGCTAGAACTGCTGAACCAGGGAAGAAAGTGGAGGCTAAAGGCGGGTCGCCAAGTTGCAAAGTATGTGGAAAGGGGCACAAAGGCGAGTGCCGCTTCAAAGACAAGCCGTGTCCGGTATGTGGGAAGACGGGGCACACTGCATCGTTATGTCCCGGAAAGGTTTCCGTTTGTTACAAATGTTATCAACCCGGCCACAAAAAGTCTGAATGCCCCGAGTTGGTTGGAAAGAGAGACACAAAAGAGTCTCCAACGGAAGCTCCTAAGGCAAAGGCTAGATCCTTCCAACTTACTGCGGCTGAAGCAAAGACAGAACCCGATGTGGTCTCAGGTATATTCACAATTAACTCAATTCCAGCACGTGTACTGTTTGATACGGGTGCGAATAAATCCTTCATTTCGCATGGATTTATTCGACATCCTTCATTTGTATTGACGAAATTATCTGTGCCCTTAGAAGTTGAAATAGGGGACAACAAAAGTTTTATAGTTTGTGATGTTTGTCGAGGCTGCAAATTAAGCATTGACGATGAAGAATACTTGATAGACCTAATCCCAATGTCAATGGGGGAATTTCAAGTAGTCGTTGGGATGGATTGGCTATCTCAACACCACGCGAAGGTCGTGTGTTTTCGTAAGGAGATAAAGCTAACATCTCCGAGCGGGAAACACGTCACTATCTATGGTGAAAAAGGAGGTAACCCCATAATATGCTCGATGTTGAAAGCACACAAGCTTATGAAGCAAGGATGTAAGGCGTTTATGATATACGCGAATGAGCCCGAGAAAGAATCATTGAAGATTGGAGATGTACCAGTAGTACGAAACTACGAAGATGTGTTTCCGGAAGATCTACCGGGAATACCGCCTGAACGGGAAGTAGAGTTCGGGATCGAATTGATTCCAGGCGCAAAACCCGTAGCTAGAGCACCGTACCGACTTGCACCGTCAGAATTACAAGAGTTGATGTCCCAGATTCAAGACCTGCTTGACAAAGGATTCATAAGGCCGAGTGTGTCTCCTTGGGGCGCACCGGTATTGTTCGTGAAAAAGAAAGACGGAAGCATGCACATGTGTATCGATTACCGGGAGTTAAACAAACTCACGGTAAAGAACCGATACCCGCTTTCGAGGATAGACGATTTATTCGACCAATTACAAGGTGCGAACTGGTTTTCAAAAATTGACCTTAGATCGGGGTATCACCAACTAAAGGTCAAGGAGGAAGATGTGCCGAAGACGGCTTTCCGCACGCGATACGGACATTACGAATTCCTCGTGATGTCATTTGGGCTAACAAATGCACCCGCGACTTTCATGGACCTCATGAACCTGGTTTGCAAGCCAATGTTGGATAAGTCAGTCATCGTGTTTATCGATGATATTTTGGTGTATTCAAAAACTGAAGCTGAATATGCACACCACTTACAGGAGGTGTTAGAGACACTTAGACGAGAGAGGTTGTATGCGAAATTCTCTAAGTGTGCCTTTTGGCTACAAGAAGTGCAATTTCTCGACCACATCATAAGTGCCGAAGGAGTATTGGTAGATCCGTCAAAGATCGAAGCTATGTCGAAATGGAATCCCCCGAAGAACCCTTCAGAAATTAGAAGCTTTTTGGGGCTTGCGGGATACTATAGGAGATTCATCCAAGATTTCTCCAAGATTGCGTCACCGCTAACAAAGCTGACCCGGAAGGAAGAAAAGTTCATTTGGGGTGTCGATCAAGAAAGAGCGTTTCAAACGCTAAAAGAGAAATTAACTCAAGCTCCGGTACTAACCTTGTCGGACGGGGTCGAAGACTTGGTGGTTTATTCGGATGCTTCACTATCGGGGCTCGGATGCGTTTTGATGCAACGGGGCAAAGTTATAGCTTATGCCTAGAGGCAATTGAAGATACACGAGAAGAATTATCCCACGCACGATGTCGAGTTGGCTGCGGTGGTATTTGCATTAAAAATATGGAGGCACTATTTATATGGAGTAAAGTGCACCATATTCACCGATCACAAAAGCTTAAAATACTTCTTCGATCAGAAGGAGTTAAATATGCGACAAAGGCGATGGTTAGAAACGGTGAAAGATTTCGACTGTGAAATACACTATCACCCCGGAAGGGCAAACGTGGTGGCAGATGCCCTAAGCAGAAAGGCAGATTATGTCCCAATACGAGTACGATCATTACAACTCATTGTGACCTCAGGCTTACTCGAACGAATTCGAGAAGCACAAGATGAAGCAGTAAAGACGGGAAACTGGAGAAAGGAAAGGATTGTTAGCCAAGTTAAAGATCTCGAAGTAGGCAACCACGGTTTGAAAACACGTTTCAACAGAATTTGGGTGCCTAACACATGTGGAGTTAAAAAGCTTCTACTCGATGAAGCTCATAAGTCCCGTTATTCCATCTATCCGGGAGCGACCAAAATGTATAACGACTTAAAGCAAAACTATTGGTGGCCCGGAATGAAAAGAGATATGGTGAAGTATGTGGAAAAATGCTTGACATGTTTACAAGTCAAGGCGGAGCACCAAAAACCATACGGTAAACTTCAACCGTTGGAAATTCCGGTTTGGAAATGGGAACATATTACGATGGACCTATTAACCAAACTACCAAAGACAAACCATGGTTTCGATGCCATATGGGTAGTGGTGGATAGATTGACGAAAAGTGCTCACTTCATTCCGATTCGTGAGACTTATACGTCAGAAAAGATGTCAGAAGTTTACACTAATGAGATAATAGCATGGAGTACCGGTATCCATCGTGTCTGATAGGGATACCCGGTTCACTTTGAATTTCTGGCGAGATTTCCAAGAGCAAATGGGAACCAAATTGTTCATTAGCACTGCGTACCATCCTCAAACAGATGGACAAAGTGAAAGAACAATACAAACATTGGAGGACATGCTACGGGCGTGTATAATCGACTTTGGAGGAAGTTGGGATGTTCACCTACCATTGGTCGAGTTTTTGTATAACAACAGCTACCATGCTAGTATTAAGATGACACCGTACGAAATGCTCTATGGTAGGAAATGTCGAACCCCGGTATGTTGGGGTGAAGTGGGCCCACGTGAACTTGCCCACCAAGATATAGTACGAGCCACTAATGAAAAGATTGATGTGGTCCGGGCACACTTGAAGGCGGCTCAAGAAAGACAAAAGGCGTATGCTGACAAAAGGAAGAGGCCAATCGAATTCCAGGTTGGTGACAAAGTCATGCTCAAAGTATCTCCATGGAAGGGTGTTATCAGGTTTAGAAAAAGAGGAAAATTAAGCCTGAGGTTTATCGGGCCGTTTGCGATTATAGAACGGGTAGGAAAGGTAGCTTACCGCCTTGAACTACCGGAGGAACTAAGCGGAATTCATAGCACATTTCATGTGTCACATCTGCGGAAGTGTCTAGCGGATGAGACAACTTATATTCACTACAATGATATCGAAATGGATGATCGCTTGAATTATATCATAAGGCCCATAGAAGTTTTAGATCGAAAGACTAAGCACTTGCGAAATAAACAAATCGATCAAGTCAAGATCAAGTGGGAGCATAGGAAAGGCTCGGACACTACGTGGGAGTCCGAGGAGGAAATGCGACGTCTCTACCCTACTTTATTTGGTCCGTACTTTGGTTTCGGGGACGAAACCCTTTTTAAGGGGGATGGACTTGTAACATCCCGAAAATGCAAATTTCTTAAATTGCAATTAGTTTTCAAATAAATTAGTAAGATAAACTAACTAGGATTAACACTAGCCTAGTTAGTTAAAGACATATGAGTAGTTAGGGGTTAAAATAAAATAAAAACAAAAGGCAAGGGACCAAATGTGCTTAAATTGAAACTAATAATTGATAAAACAAGAAAAATAAAAACTCAAACACACTTTGGTGTGTTGAGGTCGAACCAGGCAGCAGGGGGGGGGGACCAGGCTCCATCAAAACCCTAACATCTACAAAACAACCAAATTGAAGGTCCAAATCTGATCAAAACCAAAAATCGAGCATAGATTACTGATCCTCATCACAAGAGGATTTCAAGGTATGTAAAATTTGATAAAAATTCTCAACTCGAAATTCTCATGAAATTGGGAAGAATCTGATATTTGTGGTTGCATGTCTGTTTTATGATGGATTAGGAACAATATAGAGTCTAGGGACAAACCCTAGACAAATACATGTTGAAATCATGTGAAATTTTAGTGAAACCTATGAACACCATTGTAGGTGATTAGTGGGTTATGTATAATTTGATGAACACTAGGAAATTGGGTGTTGTTCTAGTGTAATTTGACAATTGTGAAGTGACTTCAGAAATTTAGAAGTTAACAATTAGGTAAAATGGGTTGATTGATGTGAAATTCGGGCTAAGTGATAAGCTAGAGACTTGCTATATAATTATGTAAAAATCTGCCCTTAAAGTGTTTGTGAAAATGCCTCAAAGAGGGCTTAAAACTGAAATTCAAAGTTTAAACGCATAATTATGATGTTTCGGTGTATTATGCGATATATGGTTTAAAGAGAGTTCTAAACATGTCATAAATGAACTCTATAGGAAAGGACGCATGAGCGTCAAGCGGACAAGCGGGTGGCGAATTGTCACGGCCCCCGACCCGGTTTGGCCCGTTTCAGAAGCCGCGGGACAGAAATCCCGTGGTATTTATTTAATTGAGTTTAACAGCGGAAGTTTATCATCAGGATCTTTTTCAAGCTAAAATTTTCCCAATTTTTTTTATTTCACAATTTGGGATAAAACCCCAGTCATTTACAATAATATGATCTCACGGAGAAATCTTTATTTTACAAAACATATTTCTTTATTTTAATATGAGCCACTTTCTTAAGCTTGAAGTGCGTCCCAGCACTTTTCCTGAATCACAGCAGATCACCTGAAATATGTTTGAAAAAGGTTTTGTCAGCGGAAAATACTGAGTGAATCATTCTATTTCATAAAACAGACCTGTTTGTTATAATTTACAGTATTAAGGGTGATTACATTGTTTCTATATCAACCAACTACCCACAGTATTTGTCACTCGACTTATTTCTGTGACTGTGGTCAGACCACCCATTGGCTAACTCGTTGTCCAATGGTGGCGGGAAATAGTAATGTATACAAAACCCCACATACCGGCTGTAACTTGGTGATTACAAAGACTTAATCCCCGTAATTATAACTTTGAAATAAACATGCTTTTGAAAGTAATTTGATAAAAAGAGAATGACTCACATTGCAGATTTATAACGGATAGAGTTTACTCTAC
Source organism: Helianthus tuberosus (assembly GCA_030545235.1). Classification (NCBI taxonomy): domain Eukaryota; kingdom Viridiplantae; phylum Streptophyta; class Magnoliopsida; order Asterales; family Asteraceae; genus Helianthus; species Helianthus tuberosus. Next base: position 12,368,155 of record CM060381.1, read on the forward strand.
GGATTAGCCTTGTTAACCTAATTTAAATAATAATGCACACAAAACTGGGTTAGTAATCAATACAGCATTTACGATAACTCACGAGATCAACCCTCACAACGAATGACAAAGTGCTATGCTTAAACATCCATCGAATTAACGACTAATGACAAAGCATCACCCTAATGTGGGCAGCACTTAAACATCCATTGAGTACATTGATCGATCGGAAAATGAATCGTAACAGCGATCGAGTTATTACCCTGTTTTGTGGCAGCACCTCGTGATCAGTGTGTGTGTTTTTGTAGTATTTCTACTATAACTCGAAGCACAATTTGAATTTCTACGTCGAACTAACACAGAATGTCAAGTCCCAAACTGTTCTATATATAGCTGAAAAACAGTCCCCCTCGCGTGGCGCGAGGGGGTGTCGCGTGGCGCGAGAGGCGCCCCCCTACCATAGGGTAGCCTCGTGTAATAGTAGCCTTGCTGAGTTGGTTTTACGTGCTATCTCATTTTTGACAACAAACTGTCAAGATATTACCGAATAGGGTTTACCCCCCTTGAGTTTTAGGGGCCCTGATCCTGATTCCGATTGTTCTGAAAATTTTAGGGTTTGTTCAGAATCACTTGGGTTTCTTAATTAGGGTTTCCTAATGGACAATTAAAGTAATAATTAAGACTTTTTAATGAGAGTTGTTACATTCTCCCTACCTTAATAAAATCTCGTCCTCGAGATTTACTGGAATAAGTGTGGATACTTTCGCTTCATTTCTGATTCCAGCTCCCAAGTGTATTCAGCTCCTCTCTTTGAATCCCATTTGACTTTAACTAGCACTAGTCGCTTGTGCTTGAGAAACTTTACTTTTCTGTCTTCTATCTGAAGAGGTTTCTCAACAAATTTTAGCTTTTCGTTTACCTCTATGTCTTGAAGAGGTACTACCAGAGATTCGTCTGCTAGACATTTCTTGAGATTGGATACATGAAATACATCATGTACTCCAGCTAACTCTTCTGGTAGTTGTAAACGAAAAGCAACTGGTCCTACACGTTGGATTACTGGAAATGGTCCTACGTATCTTGGACTTAGCTTTCCTTTCTTACCGAATCTAACAACTCCTTTCCAAGGAGAAACTTTTAACAATACTCTGTCTCCAACTTGGAATTCTAACGGCTTGCATCTATTGTCTGCATAACTCTTCTGGCGATCTCGAGCCTTCTTCAGCCTTTCCTTGATTTGAGTAATCTTGTCGGTTGTTTCTTGCACTATTTCAGGACCTGACAATTGATTTTCTCCTATTTCTGCCCAACAAACTGGAGTTCTGCACTTTCTTCCATACAGTGCTTCAAATGGAGCAGTTTCAATACTTGAATGATAACTATTATTATAGGAGAATTCAATTAATGGTAAATGATCATCCCAATTTCCACCAAAATCTATTACACATGCTCGGAGCATGTCTTCTAGAGTTTGAATTGTTCTTTCACTTTGCCCGTCCGTTTGAGGATGATATGCCGTACTTAGGTTTAGTCGAGTTCCCATTGCTTTCTGGAAACTTGTCCAGAAATGAGAAGTGAAACGACTATCCCTATCCGAAACAATGGAGAGTGGAACTCCATGTAAGGATACAACTTCATCTATATACAACTTTGCCAGTCTTTCCATGCTAAAGGTTTCTTTCATAGGTAGAAAGTGAGCAGATTTGGTTAATCGATCCACAATTACCCAAATCGCGTCATTACCTTTTCTGGTTTTGGGTAACTTAGTAACAAAATCCATTGTTATGAGTTCCCATTTCCATACTGGCATTTCTAACTGTTGTAATAGACCTGATGGTTTCTGATGTTCTGCCTTAACTTGTGAACAAGTAAGGCACTTTGATACATACTTAGCTATATCCTTTTTCATACCTATCCACCAGAAATTCTTTCTTAAATCTTGGTACATCTTATTGTTTCCTGGATGTATAGTATACCTAGATTTATGAGCTTCTTCTAAAATTTTATTTCTTAATTCTCCCTGTTTCGGTACCCAAATTCTACTTTTGTGGAATCTCCAAATTCCATCAGCTCCTTTCTCTAATTCTTTTATTCTTCCCTTCATTCCTTCCGCAACATCTTCTATTGCTGTTTCTTGAAAATACTTTAGTTGTTCCATTAAATCTAACTGTAGACTTAATCTGAGAGCACGAACCCGTTGTTGTCTTTCATGGTACTTACGACTTAAGGCATCTGCAACTACATTTGCCTTTCCTTCGTGATATTGAATATCACAATCGTAATCACTTAAGATTTCCATCCATCTCCTTTGTCTCATGTTTAACTCTTTTTGCTCAAAAATATATTTTAAACTTTTGTGGTCTGTGTAGACAGTAAATTTACTTCCGTAAAGATAATGTCTCCAAATCTTAAGGGCAAAAATTACAGCTCCTAATTCTAAATCATGAGTTGTATAGTTTTCCTCGTGCTTTTTCAACTGTCTTGAAGCATACGCAATTACCTTCTTGCGTTGCATAAGCACACATCCTAATCCTAGTTTTGAAGCATCACAATAAACTTCAAAATCTTCAGTTCCTTCTGGTAAAGCTAGGATTGGAGCATTGGTTAATTTCTGCTTCAATATTCTAAAGGCTTCTTCTTGTTTAGGTCCCCATTCAAACTTAATGGCTTTACAGGTTAACTTAGTTAATGGTACCGCTATCTTGGAAAAATCCTTAATAAACCGTCTATAGTATCCTGCTAGACCTATAAAACTTCTAATTTCCATTGCAGTTTGTGGAACCTTCCATTTGGTAATTGCCTCTATCTTTGCAGGATCTACATGAATCCCTTCGTGATTCACCATGTGTCCTAAGAATTGTACTTCCTTTAGCCAAAATTCGCACTTCGAGAATTTGGCATACAGCTTTTCTTTTCTTAACAAAGTTAAGAGTGCATGCAAGTGCTCACAATGTTCTGTCTGACTTTTGGAATAAATAAGTATATCGTCTATAAAAACAATTACAAATTTATCCAAATACGGTTTACAGATTCTATTCATCATGTCCATAAATGCTGCAGGTGCATTCGTTAACCCAAAGGGCATGACTGTAAACTCGTAATGACCATACCTAGTCCTGAAAGCAGTTTTAGGTATGTCTTCTTCTTGTACCATCAATTGATGATATCCAGAGCGTAAATCGATCTTAGAGAAATATCTAGCTCCCTGAAGTTGATCAAACAGATCATCAATCCTAGGTAATGGGTATCGATTCTTAATTGTAACCTTATTCAATTCTCTGTAATCAATACACATTCTCATCGAACCATCCTTTTTCTTTACAAACAACACTGGAGCTCCCCAAGGGGATGAGCTAGGTTGTATGAATCCTTTACTTAGTAATTCATCTAATTGCTTCTTTAGTTCTAACATTTCAGTAGGAGCTAACCGATAAGGTGCCTTAGCTATCGGTGTAGTTCCAGGAATTAGATGAATCCTAAATTCCACTTCCCTAGCAGGTGGTAATCCCGGAAGTTCTTCTGGAAATACATCTGTGTATTCTGAGACTACAGGGATTTCCTTAAGTTCTTTGTTCTTAGTATTAATGATTACCGAAATCATATATACTATTCCTTGCTTTCGTTCATAACTAGCAACTTTCATTACTGATATGAACTTCATGGGCTTACGTGGTTTATCTCCTGTAATCGTGATTACCTCTCCAGTAGGGGCCTGAATTTCTACAGAATTCTTATCACAAAGAATTCGAGCATGGTTGGCTACTAACCAATCCATTCCTAACACAACATCAAATTCAGCTAATTTCATAGGTAACAGATTTGCAATAAACTTATGACCTGAAAGTTCTATTTCTACTGTTTGCAAAACCTGATCTATTTTAACTGAATTACCATCTGCGGTTTCGACTGTAAAAATTTGCCTAATATTGGTTAAAGGTAACTTAAGAGCTTGACATAATAAAGTATTAATAAAACTTTGGTTTGCACCAGAGTCAAATAATACTTTTGCGTAAATGTTGTGAACTAAGAACGTACCAGCTATCACATCTGGAATAAGTTCTGCTTCTTGAGTAGTTAGCTGGAATGCTCTGACATTCTTCTTAGTAGCTCCGTCAGTCGCCTTGGCTTTGTTGTCTGTAGGTTTGACCAATTTAGGACATTCTGGCTTAATATGTCCTGTTTCTCCACAGTTGTAGCAGATTCTGGTTTTCTTCCTGCATTATTCTTCACGATGTCCTATGGCTTTGCAAAAATTGCAAATTACGTTACATCTTCCATAATGTTTCTTTTTGCAATCTTTGCAAAAAGGTGAAGTTAAAGATTGCCCAGTTCCTCTTTTCTTGAAGTTGCTATTCTTACCCACCCGAAATCCTTGGGTAATTTTCTGAGCTAGTTCCTTTTTCCTGTTTTCATCTCTTGTGCGCACTAGTTCATCAGTTAGGGTGTTGGCCAGTTCCACTACATCGTCAATAGTGCGAGGTCTCGCAGCTTTAACAATGTTGCGGATTTCGCTAATTAATCCCCAAATGTAGCGAGAAATGAGTACCGGTTCTGGCGAAGCCAGTGTTGGTACTACTCTTGCATATTCGAAGAATGTCGAAGTATATCCTCGACAGTCCACATTAACCATTCGATGGTTTAGGAACTTATTTGCCATTTGATCTTTTTCATACTCGGGACAGAATTTTCTTTCTACAAGACTCTTAAATTCTTCCCAGTTCATGGCATAGGCCACAATCCTTCTTTTAGCTTGTAACACAGTGTTCCACCATTCTAGCGCTCCTTCTTTAAAAAGATTCGACGCATACATAACTTGATCTTCCTCAGCACATTTACTTATAGCGATTACTGCCTCAGTTTTCTCTAACCAACGTAATGCTGCAATAGCCCCTTCATTACCTGCAAACTCAGTTGGTTTACAGGTAAGGAATTCTTTGTAAGTGCAACCAGGTGTTGCAGCTTTCATTTTCTTGAAAATTGGGGTTTGCAGATCATTATTGTTATTAACATTATTTCCGCCTCCGTTTATACTGTTACTAAAGTTGTCGCCTTGAGTACGTTTACTAGGAATGGTTGATTTAGTTTTAACGGGTTTTTGAACAGCAGCAACAATTGCTGGAATAGCATTGGCTATTCCTTGTGCAACAATGTCCTCTATATCTTGTCTATTTAACAATTGTTCTTCCTGAATTTGCTCGGATTGATTTACTTCATTTACTGGTTCATTACCAACGTTTGCCATCTGATAATTAATTTATAGGTAAATAATTAGTATAAAAGAAATAATCCAATGTCACAATTATTTGCACATAATCACGTAAACGAATATATAAACAAAATCTAAAATTTTATTTATTTTATAGATTATATTCTGCCTCTATATACAACCGTTTTATTATTTATTTTACAAGTACTGGTTTTACTATTTCCTATTACACAACCATAGTTTTACCAACCCACTATCTCTCGTCATTTGTCTTCCTAAAAACGAAGCTCCCTTTCATCATACTTCCAAGCAATTTGTCCCCCTATCTCCCGGATTCTATTTCCCGCATCCATTAACTCTTCTCCAAAATGGCGAAGTTCTGCTAAATTTTCGTTACTCATGGGTGGATTTGGTAATGGTTCTGGATCGAATTGCGGAAGAAAGGAATAAGGACTGTTGACAATGTTTTGGAATTGCCAATCATTAGTCCACCACTCGTCCATTTCTACAGGTTGGGAGTGGACTATTGGTTCTGGGATTGTTGGTTCAAAATTTATAGGGATTTGGTTTTCAATAGGACGAGTAAAGACATTTGTATTGACAGGCCGAATAGTATCACAGCTTGCTAATAAAAAATCTATTTCCTCCTGAAATGTCCTTTCTTGAGTTGTTTTAGAACTTTCTCCAATTTCCATTTTAGTTTGTCTAGAACTTTTTCCAACCTCCATTTTTATTTCCTTAGAATATTCTTCAAATTGTATTCCCATTTGCCTAGAATCCTCCTTGACTTCAGTCTCCATCTCCTGTTGTCTAGAATTTTCCCTGGTTACAATTTCTTTTCCTTTTTCTTTTGCTAAGGGATTGTTTATTTTAGGAAGTTTCGGAGCTGGCTTTTTCCTACGTAAACGACTCCCCCATACATATTTCCTTCTTTTCTTTGGTTTTGGCTTTATCAAAGGTGGAGCGTTGAATTCTACAGGTTGTTCCACATCAGGAAAATACCCAGTAAAATCTTTAGAAACCTCTATATGGACAGGGTGAAGGTTGAGATTCTCTAAAGCTCCAGATAATTCATTCATGCTGTTTTAACATATATGTAAAATAATTAATCACAACTTCAAAATAACCTTCCCATATTATTACATACCATATAACTTACAAAACAACTGAAATTTTAAAACACACTATGTTTTATTGTGAATTTATTTATTTACTGGATGGATTTTCTAACTTGTAGGTGATAGTGTTTGCTAGTCAAATTTATTTAGAGATCTGCATTTACTGCTACTGTAGCTAGCATATATAAATCTGCCCATTTTTCGTCTAAATTATCTTCCCATGGTGATTTACTGATTAATTCCTGAGTTTCCTGTTTAACTTTCTTCTCTCTGGCCTTCTTTATTTTCTCTTTACTTTTCCTAATAATCAGACTTCTTTTACTAGGAGAAAGTGGTTCCTCATATTGTGCTTTTCGCACAAATATTCCTTCATCAGAAATTACAGATGGATTTGAGGATTTTGTTTGGGATGAACTTCCCTTCTCATTGGATAACCTATCTAATTTAAGATAGATGCTGGAAAGCTTTTTCCTACCCATACTGTAACTAACAAATAATCAGTTAATAAAACACATAATCACATAATAGTAATCAGGAAAAATTAAGTATTTCTAAATACTTAATTAGCTTAACTCAGTGGCTCTGATACCACCTTATTTCTGTCACGGCCCCCGACCCGGTTTGACCCGTTTCAGAAGCCGCGGGACAGAAATCCCGTGGTATTTATTTAATTGAGTTTAACAGCGGAAGTTTATCATCAGGATCTTTTTCAAGCTAAAATTTTCCCAATTTTTTTTATTTCACAATTTGGGATAAAACCCCAGTCATTTACAATAATATGATCTCACGGAGAAATCTTTATTTTACAAAACATATTTCTTTATTTTAATATGAGCCACTTTCTTAAGCTTGAAGTGCATCCCAGCACTTTTCCTGAATCACAGCAGATCACCTGAAATATGTTTGAAAAAGGTTTTGTCAGCGGAAAATACTGAGTGAATCATTCTATTTCATAAAACAGACCTGTTTGTTATAATTTACAGTATTAAGGGTGATTACATTGTTTCTATATCAACCAACTACCCACAGTATTTGTCACTCGACTTATTTCTGTGACTGTGGTCAGACCACCCATTGGCTAACTCGTTGTCCAATGGTGGCGGGAAAAAGTAATGTATACAAAACCCCACATACCGGCTGTAACTTGGTGATTACAAAGACTTAATCCCCGTAATTATAACTTTGAAATAAACATGCTTTTGAAAGTAATTTGATAAAAAGAGAATGACTCACATTGCAGATTTATAACGGATAGAGTTTACTCTACGGATTAGCCTTGTTAACCTAATTTAAATAATAATGCACACAAAACTGGGTTAGTAATCAATACAGCATTTACGATAACTCACGAGATCAACCCTCACAACGAATGACAAAGTGCTATGCTTAAACATCCATCGAATTAACGACTAATGACAAAGCATCACCCTAATGTGGGCAGCACTTAAACATCCATTGAGTACATTGATCGATCGGAAAATGAATCGTAACAGCGATCGAGTTATTACCCTGTTTTGTGGCAGCACCTCGTGATCAGTGTGTGTGTTTTTGTAGTATTTCTACTATAACTCGAAGCACAATTTGAATTTCTACGTCGAACTAACACAGAATGTCAAGTCCCAAACTGTTCTATATATAGCTGAAAAACAGTCCCCCTCGCGTGGCGCGAGGGGGTGTCGCGTGGCGCGAGAGGCGCCCCCTACCATAGGGTAGCCTCGTGTAATAGGGTTTACCCCCCCCCCCCCCCCCTTGAGTTTTAGGGGCCCTGATCCTGATTCCGATTGTTCTGAAAATTTTAGGGTTTGTTCAGAATCACTTGGGTTTCTTAATTAGGGTTTCTTAATGGACAATTAAAGTAATAATTAAGACTTTTTAATGAGAGTTGTTACACGAATCACGTTTGAAGGGCCTACTTTGAAGGTATGTAACTTGACCGTTACTTAAGTGAAATTTTGTTAAATCACGTATAGTCGTATTGTAGAATAGAAGTTGTGTAAATTTTAAAAGCGATGATGTTCGCTAAATTGAATAATGGATCAAGGATGGATAAGATCTCGTTGGTAGTCATCATATTGGAAGATTCCGTAGATGAGCCAAACGGGTCGAATAATCAATTAAAGCATGGATATTGCTTCGTAATATGATGTATTGGTCTTTTGTATCGTTGACAAATGACATATTAGAAATACGAAGATTTAACAGGTTGGTTTGTAGGAATGAAATCCGAGAACTTGGCTCAAGTAAACAAGCAAATCAAACAAAACATAACATTCCAGAGTCTACCGTAAATTACGGTATATTACCATAATTTACGGTAGAGACCAAAAAGTTACGGTGGATTCCTCCTGTGTTACGGTGGAACCAAAGTTTCCCAGGAGCTACCGTAAGTTACGGTACTACCGTAAGTTACGGTAGAGCTTTGATAATTATGATAAATTTTGCATTTCCTCGTTAAATCGAATCCGTTTTAAACTAGTTTCGATTATGTATTATTTCTAAGTACTCTAATACGAATGTTTAATGTAAACATTTCAGTTTCTAGGTATTCAAGGGTTACGGATGACGGTCAAGCAAGCTTTTGAAGAACCGAACATAAACTTTTGAAGCTTCCGCGTCGATAAATTCTGTTTAGACAATGTTATGATGTAATCAGTTTGTTAAACAACTTTGAATGTTTAAATTAGTCAGTAGTTGACTAATGTTTGTTACCTTAGAACTTTTTTGGAACTTAATTTCTAACCTAGACATCTTTTATATAAACTCTTGTGAATTATGTTGGTCAGTTCTGTTTAGGCATAATGGGAAACATGAAAACATACCTTTGATTGCATCAATACAGGCCAGCAGAGAATCCAGATGGAGATGCAGCAACAGTGTTTGACATGATTGTCAGCTTGATCTGGTTCCTCCTTATGATGCAATCTAATGATGGTGATTATGAAAACCGAATAAGGGGGTTCGGCTATGGAGATGGAGGTCGATATTGATGTTATGATTATTAGGTTATGTGTCTAACCTTAGAACCTCAACATACGTCTCCTTATATATGCACCCAAGAGGAAACCCTAATTAGTTAATAAGGGTAATTAGGCCCATCAACAATTACCAACTAATTATTTAATAGGTTGTTATATATATTTTGATCTATTATTATATAAATGATTATAATGGCCATATATAAATAAATATATTATTTATTTATTTATTCTTACAAATCAGTATTAATTTCAAGTAGTAATTAGGACGCGTGTTACAAAAAGTTAAAAGTCAACACAATCAAGTTGCATTTTCACCTAAAAAAGATGTAATCCCTTCATAAATTCAGATAAAAAAGCAAAAAAATTTTTTGAGTTTTAGTGAATCAAGTCATCATGAACCTTAGCATAAAAGCCCCATCCAGCACAACCTAGTTCTAAAACTAAATCAAAATCATCCATCGACACAAAAAAAAACATGTTGAAATGAACATAAATTGTTGATTACCACCGTATGAAAAAAATACAATATGAAAATATGAAGAGCAGTAATTTAAAACTACATTGTGAAATTGAAGTTTCAAGAAATTCAAATGGAAATGCATGTGAAAAGATGAATCAGGTTTCAATTGCTTATAATCTGTGGGTTCGATTCATTTATGTCCAAATATCATCTAATACTTTTTGTTCTTGTGACAAGCTGATGAATTTAGGATCAATGTCAAACTTCTATTCTCAAACTAACACTAACCATCAATTCAACATGTTTATAACATACTTACATCTTTTCTTCCTACTTAAGACAAGAAACAAGTCAGCAAAAAGATTTTTTTATCCAGCGGTCACAAGTTTTACCATTCAAGAAGAGGTAATTAACAACTAAAATGTCCAACATTCACTTAAAAAAATAGTTTTATATTAAAAAAAACGTACCAATTTTACATAACCCTTTCTCAGAAAAAAAAAATTGACAATTCACTTTCAAAGTGATTGTGTGTTGAGGCATAGCTAGCAATTCACTGTAAATACATTACTTTCTCCCAAAACATCGAATTTCCAACAAAAATAAACACACACAGAAAACAATTCGACAAACATCTAAAATGAATAAAATCACAAAACCCTAATAATATTCTGATACAAGAGTAACTAAAATTCTGTCCAGAAACCATCAATTTCTCCACCGGAAACACGCACATAAACCAAAGGATTCTATTCTAAAAACAGCAAAAGTGGAACAAAACCCTAGAAAATTATATATACATAACGGAATCAACATCAAATGCTTTGTGTGAGAAGATCATAACACTGTTTTTACGGGACGAGAAAGAAACAAAAACTTACTGTCGGTTAAAGTGTTTGCTCCGATTTACTTACGTCGGAATCAACAGCAACCCTTCCTTCAATTGCTAACACCCTGTACATACACTTCACTAATTAACTTCATAAACTACAGAAAATTCAATAATCTATATAAATACATAAAACCAATAAACTTACCAGAAAACAATACCAGATGCACAACGGAGAGAGAGTATGATATGGTATGGCTTTATATACTCCATCACAGGTTAAATATACAGAAGATGAACCAAAATTCAAACACGAATCCGTGTTATGCTGATCTACACCGTAAGATTAGGTTTAAAAATCAACCACAACCATAGGATCTGTGTTTCTTGTGAGAGATTTGTGTTTTTTGAATAGGAATTGGATTTTTATGCAAAGATGTGACTGTGTGATATGTGTTTCAGTCAGAAAGTGAGATTCAGAAGTGTTGTTTTGAGTTTTTTGAAATCTAGCTTGAAGTGGAATGAATACAGAGGGATAAAGGGGGAAGGAAGGAAGGAAGAAGAAGATGAAAGGGAAAGAATACCTGCAGTAAGAAGAAGATGAAACATATATTTTGTCTTTATGGTTGACTTTCTATCCAGCCCTTTATGCGTATGTTTTTGTTAGAGTTTTTTTTTAATCAAAATTGTGAGGGATTGACACCTAGGATTAAATTATGGTGGGGGCTGGATATGAGGACACGTGGCCTACACAACTTTTCCTTTATTATATAGGAATATATTATAAAGTATACATTATACATTTCATAATTTAACCTTAATAATTACGCTTTTTATTTTTTTTCGATTTTTTTATGTCTTTTTTTCTTTTGAGTTAATTACATAGTTAGTCTCTGTGGTTTACACAAAATAACAATCTAAGGTACTAATAGTTTAAAATCACATCCTGAGGTACTAACTTTCCATTTTTTAACATGTGAGGGTATTAACGTTAATTCCCTGTTAAATATTAGTACCTTAAATTGTTAGTTTGTGTAAACCACAAGGACTAACTATGTAAGTAACTATTTAACTAATACCCTCACATGTTAAAAAATGGAAAGTTAGTACCCCAGGATGTGATTTTAAACTATTAGTACCTTAGATAGTTACTTTGTGTAAACCACTGGATTAACTATGTAATTAACTCTTTTCTTTTGATGGACTTATGTTAGAATTGGGAGTTTAATATGTCTTGTACATAACTAAACTTAATACCCTATTCTAACTTTCTCCCTACAAAGGACGGATTCATTGACAGATTTTCAGCAATTATTATAATAAATGTAAATATCGAAGTTAAGGACAAATCTTGAGCAAAGATGAAAAGCGTAATTATTATATTATATTATACATATATTAAAAATAGAAGTCAATGAATAGTGTTTTAAATATTATAATAATATATATCGTTTTTTTAATACTTTTATTATCTTATTTACTTTTAAGTTGGATAAGCTTGTGTGTGTCAACCGGTACTTGTATTGAAAATACCGGTACAGTTATCGGTACATGAAGGTAAAAACTGACACCAGCCTGATACAGACTATGCCAAAAGCCAATATCGAATTGATTTTGTTACGTTGAAACACTTTTACATAAAAAATGTTAACTTTACATTATTAATCCAACAAAACAAATCGTTCCGTTAAGAAAGACTAAAATGTTGCTAATATATCAAGTAATCTCATACATTGTATTTGTATTACATGGTGCTAGTAAAGTTGTATACACTACACATGGTCTAACAAAATGGATGTGAGAATCCCCTGGTGGTTATTAAGCTGCAAATATTTTCGGGCCATAGACTGCCACGCAATTGGTTACTTCCTCCATGTGTTGTTAGTGTTTTTATTAAGGTTAAATTACGAAATGTATAATTTATAATATGTATAAATGAAGTAATGTGTACTTATGTAATTTAAAATTATATAATATTATAAATGTGTCTGTATATTTATATTTATAATATGGTTAATTTTTATTTTTTTATTTTAATGGTAATTTAAAAAAATAAGTGTGTATATACAAGTATGTGTATATGTATATATATATTATATTTATAATTATTAATTTATTTTTTAAAGATAAAAAAGAAAATTAAAAATAAAAGAATAATTGGATAAATTGCCAAAATCGTCAATGAGTTTTGGAAATTGCCAAAATCATCCATTACTTAACAATATATTTTAAATAAGTTAGTGACTTGGATGGAAATGACAACAAAGATGAAACCTCAGTGACCCAGATGCAAAATGTTTCATTTTTTGACTGAAGTGGCAAAAGTGACCTAAATCAGGGACCGTTTGGCATTTTACTCTAATATTTATCGAAATTAGATTGATAAATTGAGGGTTTTAAGAGCATGCGCAATACAGGGTTATGTGTAAAGTCCATAATCGCAAACCCAAGACTAACGGATTTCTTGCATTGTGGGATTGGTCCGAGAATGCTGGTCAGTGAGTCAATCCCCTTTGGAAGTCAAGGGTGGACTTCACACGTACAAACAATTTTATTTTTATATCTAAAAGTTGGAGGGTGAGGTTCATGTCTGTAGAGGTTTGTAGAGGTTTGGTGTTTTGAAAAAAAATTAAGATATTTTAAAAGACTTAAAGTTGTTGAGTGGAGGTTTGTAGGTTATTGCATTGTAACACCATGTGTAGTGGTGAAACAAAATAATGTCTCCACCATGGGGCATTATTCGACACGTGGCAGTCAAGTCAGCATGGGGCATTATTCCAAAAGTGGCGTAGTGGGGCTTTATTCCAATAACGCACATGCAATCATTTCACAATTATTATTTTTTTTAACTTTAAATACTTCATTAAATTAAAAAAAATATACAATACTACAAATAAAAAAAATTAAAATCCGATTAAATTAAAAAAAAACACTAGTTTTCGTCTTCGCTTTCTTCACCCTCGCCAACTTCGTCTTCCTCGTCCTCCGTTTCATCCTCTCCCTCAGGTGGTACATACCGAACCGACCATGCGTGGTGTACCAAATCAACCATTAACTGGGAATGGTACGGTTCGTAACGCAACTCTCGCGCATTATTCACTCTTTCTTCCATTGACGCCTGTGGATGGTCCTCTTGAACGGCTTCTGGCACATAATTCTGGCATATCGCCTTTCCTTCGTCTTCCAAAATCATGTTGTGCATGATTATACAAGCGTACATAGCATCTCTCATTTTTTGCTTGCTCCATGCACGACAAGGATTTCTCAAATATTGCCAGCGTTGTTTAAGAACCCCAAAGCATCTCTCAATGTCTTTTCGTGAAGACTCTTGAACATTTTTAAAGTATGCTCTTTTTTCATCAATAGGATCACTAAACGTCTTCACGAAAATCGAATACCTAGGATAAATTCCGTCGCTCAAATAATATCCATGAGGGTAGTAGTTTCCATTTGCGTAAAACGACGCTTTTGGAGCTTTGCCAGAAATCCACTCATCTAACAACGGAGATTGTTCAAAAACATTGATATCATTGCATGACCCGACCACGCCAAAGTAAGCCGACCAAACCCAAAGGTCCTGTGAAGCAACCGCCTGAAGAATAATAGTGGGTCCTTTTTGGTCACCCCGTGTGTGTTGGCCTCGCCATGCGGTCGGGCAGTTATCCCAACGCCAATGCATGCAATCTATGCTCCCGATCATACCAAGCAAACCATGCTCCGCCGTATGTACCTCGTAGATCTTTTGAAGGTCGTCCCATGTGGGCGTTCTAAGATAACGCGCACCATACACATCAATAATACCTTTATAAAAAAACATAGACAAACATAAGCTTCAAAAAAAAATTGTAAACATACTCGTCGTTTAAAAAAAAGTAAAGTATAGGAATTGTACCACGACAAAAATGCTCCAAGCTGTCTCGCGTTGTTTTCTCGGCCATTTTTAGATACTCGTCGTTGATATCGGTTGTGTTTCCATAAGCAAGGATTCGTAACGCCGACGTACACTTTTGGATACCGGTAAATCCAAGTGCCCCTCTCGCATCCGCTTTTTGTTTAAAATAATCGTAGTTGGCTTCCAAGTCGTCGACTATGCGTAGAAACAACCGCTTACTCATTCGGAAACGACGCCTAAACATTTCGTTCGAAAATGTCGGCGCCTCATCAAAATAATCTTTCATCAAACGATCGTGTGCCGCGCGCCGGTCTCGTTCAATATAACCTCTTTTATTTTTTTCTGCTTGGGGGCGACGACAATGCTTCACATATCTCACCGCTAGTTGACAAGCACTCGTAACCGCCTCTTGCTCAACCTCCTCATCGGTGGAATCATCGTCATCCGCAAAATACTCTTTGTAGTAAAAATTTACCATGGATGAAGAACTAGGAGAATCCATCAAGTTTTTTATAAAATGGTTGTGTTTTTTAGAGAGTTTTTGAGATAGTTTTGGTTGAAAATGAATGAGTTTATATATATATATATATATATATAGTTAAAAGGTTAAAAAAAAAAATCAACTAGCCGTTGGGGACTTTTCATTGGCCGGTCAAAATGATGCAAAGCGTTTTAAATAAAACGCCAAACTGATTTTTTTTTTCAAAAAAACGCCCGAAAACGCCTACCGTAATTGGGGGGGCGTTATACGGCGTTTTTTTTCAATTTTTTTTTACAAATACCGCCCACTACGGGTGGTCTAAGATGACCTTATAATAACTAGTGGAAACTAATTTATGGTTATATCATGATTCTTATTATCAACCAACTTGTGGTTATTTTTAACACTATATGTTTACATAGATTAATAACCAAAAAAAAAGATAAATCTAAAGTCATACTTGTACCATTTTTAAATACATCCTAATGGTATAATCCCACTTTTATTTAAATTGACTTTTAGACATGATGAGAGTTTAAAATGAAACGCCCACTTTTTCACATTCGAAAGTACAAATAATGATATACTATTTTTTAACGAAAATTGGGCATGACCCGTTCGTACTATAAACAATTCCCTTGTTTTTAACAAACATCATTCAAATAAACTTCTACGACACTTTTCAAAAGAAATAAAAGTTGTGACTATACAAGTGTCACACCCCAACCGATGGCGGAAACATCGGGGCATGGAACTGAGCGAAACAGATTGTCCAGAAGTTTCCATAACAACTATAATTACCAATTATTTAAGCAACACGTCCCGTCCCGTACCATGTCATAAAAGATAATACAATTATTACAGAAAAGATTTAGTCAAATTGTTCTGTTTCGACAACTCAGATTTTTATTACAGACAATTGTTTAATGTTGACCTAGGTCTTTCCTAGCCTCGATTTCACAGCAAAGTAAGCAAATAAGCATCCTAAGCACCTGTCACATACGTTAAAGTAGAAGTCAATACACATAGTGTAAAGGTGAGCATATAAGTTTAATAGATATAATAGAGTTCGAAATCGATTACGCATAACCAACACGTACACAGTGTGAAATGAGGCATGTTAGTTATCGACATGAACCTTTCGATACCAATGACTGCGGGTTGACTGCCCAAGGCAGTTCGCGATACACACTCTCCACTGTGAGCCATGTAACTAATTGTCCTTAACAACCCCTGGGTGAACAGGTGCTGAGTCCAAACTATAGTATTATCGTTGCTAAGGCAGGTAGACAGTATTCCATGTGTAAACATAACAAACATTAAGCCACGTATAACATGCGGTAATTGGTTAGCGATTAAAGTATTGCGTAGTGTGTTTGATGTGATTTAGAATAAGTAACGTATGTAACACCCAAAAGTGCGTAAAGCAAAAAGGGGATCGAGTATACTCACAGTGATTGGTGGATTGAAGGGAGCGCTAGAGAGTAGGGTTAGCCTGATCGGAACGATAGCATAACGATAAGCGACGCGTAAAATGATACAAGTGTTAGTGGGTCGGTCAGCAGTTCGATCGGATGGTAGTCCGATCGGACAGCCGGTCGTTCGTTCGAGTGACAGTCCGCTCGAATGGTCATCCGATCGGGTGACCTTTCGAGTGGATTGTTTCTTCCTTTGGGAAAGATGTGTTTATGTATGATGGTTTGACTTTTGAAGTTTTCGTTGTAGCATTTTGAAAACATAAAAGTATCACTACCTTTCAGGTCAGTCGATCGGTCGGACGTACGATCGGACGACAACCCGATCGGTTGGACACTTTAGTGTGGACAAGTTCACTGTAGGTTGTCACTCGATTGGACGGTTGTTCGATCGGGTGGCAACACATGTGCATTGAACATGTTGGAAATTTGTTTAAGTGTTGAAGTTCCAAAACATCACATAGTCGGATGGTCGGTCGATCGGGTGGTAACTCGATCAGACGGCAATCCGTTCGATGTTCCAAAACTCTTGAAGTTTGATTTGAAAACTAAATGTAGGGCCAAGGTGCGAGTCGCTCGGGTGACAATCCGATCGGACGGCATTCCATCCTGGTCGTTCTGATCTCCTCACACTTGGTTGTTTTGATAGTTTGTTGATTTATCGAGATGTTTTGACAACATGTTAAGCAACAGAAACCTCATCAATACTTGGTACTCCTGATCGGACAGAAATCACCCAAATCCGGCCAATTAACTGTTCGAGACGGTGTTCCATGTTTAACCCGAAATCGGTATTCTCGTGGATAGAATTCAGATCTTGAACCAACACGACCACAAGAATGAGTAGGAAGTCGGTACAAGCTCCGTTTCGATCGATTTTGAATGCATTGAGTGTAAAAGAGTTGAAAGAAAGTTGGAAACCATCTTTCAATCCTTTTCATCGTGAATAAGTTGAGATCTATGAAAGATCTTTGTTTGTTTATGTGGAAATCGGTTAGATCTAAGTTGTTCTCGGTGGATTGAGGCCAAAACATGAAATTCCCAAGAACACCATGATGACATCATCCTAGAACGCCTCAAATCTAGTGATTTCTCGGTTAAAAGTCAAGATTTAAAGGACAGAAAGGTGTAGAATCAAGTGTAGATCAAATAAGTACAAGATTTAGGTTGAAATCTTACCGGAATCTTGAGAAATCGAAGAAAAAGTAAGGTTGGAGCGCTGGTAGGACAGGAGAGTGCCAAAAGTGGTAAGTTTGATGGTGACAGGGGGGTATTTATAGTGTTTCCCAAAGTGGAAAGGGGCTGGCCGATCGAGTGGCAGCCTGGTCGAACGGCTGGCCGATCGAGCGGCAGCTCGATCGAACAGCTGGTCGATCGGCTGGTCACTTGGTCGATCAGTCACTTGGTTCGAGTGTTCGGTGTGACGAGTTTTTGCCGTTTCGATTGCGAACGCGAGCGTTGCGATACGATGGAGTTTCCTATTCAAATTACTTTTAATCCCAACTACTATATCATCATACAATCATCCTTATTTCGTATTCGTTTAGCGTTTGCGATTCGATTGTGATTGAGTTTCGATTGCGTTTCGATTGATTACCACAAATAAAACATGCACAAGTAACACATAAGGCACACACACACGTATAACTACATCCAGAACGCGTAATTCGAGTTGCGAGTGCGATTGCGATAGCGACAAAGCGATAGAACATGCGATAAATATCGAATAAACCTCGATTATTAATAAGTACTCCACATAATACAACTAACGTAAGACATAGAATAGACTAACTACAAGTCAAAGAAGTCAAAACAGGAATTGAGCAAGGAGTGACAGATCACAATTAGCAATCTTGTCTTCCTTTGACTTCAATCTTGACTTTGACTTTGACTTTCGAAACACGGGGTGTTACAACAAGACTTAACACAAGGGTTATGTCTGAACTACCCACAAAGATTTTTAAAAATTCAAACTACTCACGCACATCCTAAATCATAAAATTTACATTTACATTACATAAATTATTTGACCCATTTCAAAAGATAACTTGAACCGGAAGCGCATATATGGATGATGTGGTGTGTTCGAATCCGAGCTTTCCATCCTAAGCATGAGATTTACCTACATCCATAACATAAACTTGCATGTTAGTTCGGATAAAACGTTATTACTAATACATTTTTAGTTTTTACCGCATTATTTGACCCATTACCGAGTCACTTCATCTTTACATCATTTTACTTGAATCTTTCATACGACAATTCCGCCTTAACGAATATCATGCCATTTAACTTCCATCACCATAAATCATCATATTTCATCCGACCCGTTCTCACGGATCATGCATATTTTTACTTTCTCGTTTATTATTCTCCACTAGTTTGACTTATAAAAGTCAACACCTAGTTACCTTAACTTCATAACAAATTCATCCTATTTGACACGTTTAACTACGGGTTTAATACATCATCAAGAATAACATCATTTTCATACTTTAGACCCATTTGTACAGATCGTCAACATACTTTTTCTCCTTTTTCTACTATCAATTCATATTAAGGCATTTTTACTAATGATTCCCGCATAAAAACATCAAATAATTATTCACAAAAGAACTAACATAAGATTCTACATAAGCGAAGTTCATAAGAACTCACCGTGGTCTTGCGTTGCTTGTGACTTCGAATGACTCGTGCCTTCTTCTTTCTTCGCGCCTATATGTCATAACTTTACACTTTTAGCTTTCGTATGCCTTACGTCACATATGCATTAGTACTTATTCATCATGACGTTAAACGACTAAGCATACATCCATTTTAATTTCATATCATCATTTTATCAGAATTCATGTCAAAACATAACTAAATCATTCTAAGACATTTCATCAAACACATGCGTGCATACTAACTATGAAGCATAAAGTACAAGTACTTAAAGCATGTTTTTCCCTAATTCATCCATTGACTCACATAAGCATTCTCAACTTCTCATTTCACCACCATGAGCATATACATATTGTTCTAAATCATCTATTCATCAAAATATCATCAACATTAATCTAATTTAGCATGTAGAATTTCATAAATTTTGATCATATTTGACACACAAGTGGGTTTTACCCTAATTCATAATCATAGAGAAATTCAAGCATAATTTCAATTCCTATATGTTCATATCATCATGCATTCGTGTTTGATTCCATACGAAATCACAAATTTCACAAAACCCACTAAATCAAACATTACCAAATCATGAAATCTGACTTACTTGATGTCAAGAACACTTAAGGGATCATGAATCTAAACTCATGCATCAAAAACCTGGCCTTAATCCTCCTTAATTTCTTGGATTTCTTGCAAAGCTTGATAGAGAAGGGTTTCCCCTTCCTGCTCTCTGTCCCGTACGCACACACACATACCCACATAAACTAGTCTTCTTTTTTTTTTATCAAATTTCATTCCACATTTACACATTTAGCCCCTTGTCTTTTAAAGTTTGCTTATATTATTAATTTTCCATACTAACTTGGTTACTTTCCTTTGGTTAACTTCATTTACATAAAAGGGTTTAAACTTACTATTATTTGTAAAACTTTCAAAATGGTAAAATATATATTTACCATACCTTATCATTAAATCGTCACTATTAATTTATTATACTATGACATACGAAATTTGGGGTGTTACATAAAACAGTTAAGAATACTTGTAAAGAGCACAAACAATATCCCTATTCAATTTAGTGAAGAAAATGGAGCCTTCTGTATAACGCAAGTAAGTTACTACTACAATTTATTTATTCATTTCCAATCTTTAATCCTTATAAATTTTGGTACCTACCGCCTCTCAAACCACCGCAATTAAGTCCTTGAATGTTGCTAAGGACATGAAGGGTGACAACAAGTCATGTTGTCTCACCACTTTCTTCTTTTAGAACATTTTTGTATGAAAAATATTCGGTAGAAAATATATCATTGTCGATTCTAGATATGCCCCGACCCGTTACATTAATTGTCACCAAATCTCATTTGTTTCATAACGTCCCTTAATAATTCACAATTTAAGCTAGAACACACTTTTCCAAGTCCACTTTGAACATCAAAACACTTATATTCTTTGTGATGCTCATTACCTCATTTGTAGTCTACACCTCGTTCAATATGTAGTAGCATTCCCTAATTAAAGCATTTGAGCCTCCTGTATTTTCGATAACCTTTTATTTATCCTCTCACTAAAACTTTATCAATGATTTTATAGCATGTCACTACTTGTATTTTTAATTTATGTGGTTGTATTACATAGTATATTGAAAAGTCGTCTCACCCATTGTTGTATAACTCGGCCCATGGTTAAGTGTGTCAACCCTCACTATTTTTTACATACGTGCATTTTCCTAGCCGAACATTACATGGAAGTGTGTAAAACCTCTTTATTTTTTGATATATAGGCATGTTCCCTAGCCGAATTACACGAGCTTAACTTATCTTGGTTTCTCTCATATGTCCATGCACTAAAACCTACAATGCATACTTAGGGGAACCCATAGTCATCCATTATGGCCTCGTTAGGCAATTCGTGGTCGTTTCACCTCCGTATATTATATTTGTCCACTGATTCCCCTCATTTGACCACCCCAGTGATGCGACCATCCATCTATTGGGATATGCATGCTTCCACATAGTCGTCATAGTCTTATAAACTATCACTATTGGTTGAAATACTTGACGAAACATTAATTTCGCAATCATGTGATAGCCAACTTTACAACGTCTTTCACACTTTCATTAACTTTAACTTTGAGCAATAACATCCCACTTTTATTCGTTAACGTGTGATATAGCCTTTTAGAGCATTTCCAATAATCACAAAGTGGCCCTTATTTGTAAAAAAAAAAGTCCTATAATGTCATAATAACTCTTACCATTCAACCATCCTTTTAACATATCCTCCTTCCAACAATGTATGCATAAGCTATAATGTTATTCCAAACTAATCTCACTTTATGAAAGTAACTCAGTTTATCCTTACATGGAGGTTTTTGGTTGCTTATTCCCAACACACCAAGGAGGCAATATGGGTTTTGCCACACTTGTCGATTTCAATCGCCATGTCAACATGTGATTTTCTTTGCAATTTGTGACAAGGAGCATAAACAGTGGCGAAGCTTGAAAGAAAATCAGGAGGTGCCGGGTTTTTATAAATCCAATACTTTACATTACAAAAAAAAAAATTCAAAAATTATCTATAAAATTACACTACAAAGCGTAAAATCAGGGGAATCGGGCACCCCCAACACCCAAGAAGCTCTGCCCTTGGATGTAAGATCTTAACCCTTTTTGCTGATTCAAAAGCTCCACTTTAACCTAATGAAAGCGTGCCACCTAGGACATGGGATCGGTACCAACTTAGTTTTTTTTTTTTTTCAAAATCACTCATTCTGGCCTTACCATGCCACCATTCAAAAGTCATATACAATCAGTGGTGGACCCAAGATTTTTTTTTTCCATTGGGGTTCATTTTTTCGGTGTTCAAAAATTTCACAACAAAACGTTAAAATTTTCGGGTCGATCCTCATCCGGATCGGATCAAAACGAAGAACATATAATAAAAATATATAACTATTACTTGTTAGAAAACACAATAGTTTTACCTGTAAAGAGGAGTAAGCGTGAAAAAATAAGCTATATAAGGATTGAACACATGACCTCTTGTTGGTAAAGATAGGGTTTACCACTACACCAGCTTTCCTTTTCTTTTTATGATGTCCACCTAATTATATATATGTGGTCTTTATAAAATTTTAATATATCGGATCTACTAATTTTTTTAAAAACATTAGGGCCTGGGGACTCCGACCCGCTCTACGTGGGTCCGCTCCTGTATACAATTATTCATGACTGCATCATCAACACTTTAACTTTAAACACACCAAAAATTATATAATTGCGAACTTTAGTATTTTCTTTTGGTTACCTATAAACACACCAAAATTTTTATTAATAATCATTATACTAGGTGGACACCCGTCCGATGGACGCGGGTACATCGTAAACATTGAATGTAAACCTACGTTTATATATAAAATATGATGTGAAATTATTTAATAAATTCACATTCGCATTATACTTAAGAATACATTAAACTTGTCGACTGATTAACTTTAGACACAAGAGAAGCATAACGAACCCACAACATCTTTAATTTCACTAACACAGAAAACATAGTAATTAAAAATATATTATCTAATACATCATTTAGTTCCAAACCAATATATTCCAAACCAACACTGTTCCAAACATAATGTTTTATTTTCAAATAAAAGATAGGAACCCATATGGCTCAGATAACATCAGTTAAGAACAATTATTATAAAAGATTCTGAAAATGGAAGTATGAGATCATACATAACTTTCTTTTAGAAGTGATTAGTTATAACAGTCCTTAGCATGATCAGCTGTTATAACCACTCCATAACCCTTTGAGAGGAAGCAAGTGTCGGTCTATTCAATTGAGATGAATCATTGCATTACATCCCTGCATGAAAAACAAAATCGATAAATCTAGGGAAAATGGGTTTGAAAGATGATAACCCAACAGTGGAGGATCTCATTCTACAGCTCCGATAAATGCAGGGATGTTTTTAAATAATGGTTCCTAGATGTTTGAAGACCGACAAAGAACGACAAATGTCTACAGTGCTACTTCTTTGGACATTTGTCGGTCTTCAAACATCTAGGAAGCATTATTTAAAAACACCCCTGAATTCATCGAAGATGTAGAATGAGATCCTCAACTATTGCTTTATCATCTTTCAACCACATTTTCCCTAAGTTTATCAATTCTGTTTTTCATACCTTCCAAAAGCCACCTATCCGCCTCCAACTCAATACAAAAATTAAAACCTGAATCAATGAAAAGGTTTTGTCAGCGTTATGATCATGAAAATAACTGTTTTCAGAAAAGGTTTTAACTCATAATTATAATCAAATGCAAACATTTGATAGAAAACCTAACGAAAGAAGGTGCCCAAAACAACCAAACTTAGAGAAAAAAAAGTCCTACATAGTTGCGGTACTAACGATTGTTATGTAATTGAAAAGTATACCTAATTCCATAAAACGCATCCAATTTCATAAAATGTATGTATTCATTTTCATGCACATATACTAACTGGAGTGAAGGTGGTGATCGATACCAAGCGGAAAGGCAATGGAAGCAGCCATGATTTCAGCAACGTCTATTGTTTCCTTATTTAGATAACAATTCAATCGTGATGAATAGCTTAAAACCTGAATTAATGAAAAGGTTTTGTTAGAGTTATGATCATGAAAACAACGATCATGAAAAGGTTTTAACTCATAATTATAATCAAGTGCAAACATTTATCTAACAATTCTATAAATATATACACTATAAAAAACACTTGTTTAACTACCATCGTAAACATTGAATGTAAGCCTACGTTTATATGTAAAATATGAGAAGGAATTGAATTTAAGGGTGTTTGGATTGGTGGTTTAGCAGCATAGGAAATCGGTTTGAACTCAAAAATTTTATATGGTCTCATTTCTCATACAGAGTAGAAAATTGTAGGCTAAGGGTGTTTGGATTGGTGGTTTAGCGAATGATAGAGGGTGTTTGGGAATGAAAAAAAGGGATTTGATTATCATTCCCATTAGACACTGCTATCATGTCACACCCTGTCTTTTGCGGAAGCGTATGATGTGTGACTGGTTTAATATCATTGCATTCAATCGTAATAAACAACTACATGATCAAAACGATGTTCATCCATTCATAAAATTTTGAGTATTACAACACTGGTTATTCAAGTTTTTAAAACACGACCTTCGTCTAGGTTACAATTTAACAAAAGTGGATGACATCTAAACTTGGAGTTTACTTCTAGTTATGACACCTGCGCCCAAGATCCATCATGTTACTTGAAATACATGTAATTTTGGAAAACATCAACATAAAGTTGAGCGAGTTCATGCGTCTTGTTTGTATAAATAAAGTATTCTTGTGTAAATCAAGTTTTCTTGTGTACACCACGTATTAAATAAATGTTTGTACAAGGACATTAAGGCACAGGGAGCACTCGTAATGGCTCCTTAAAGGCATGTGAGGACATAGGGAGCATTAGTATTGGCTCCTTTAGGGTATGGGGAGTACTTGTTATGACTCCTTGTATGTGTCGATTTCCCTCGACTGTGTCGATTTCCCTCGACTGTGTCGATTAACCTCGACTGTGTCGATTAACCTCGACTGTGTCGATTAACCTCGACTGTGTCGATTAACCTCGAATGGGACTCCGAAGCACTACTAGGTACTAGTTGTGACCATGAGTGGGGCTCAGCCGTACCCGTTAGATCTAACCCTCGTCCCTAATTAATGAATGTTTTTAATGGCTTGGTACTAGTTTTCACCAAGACTTTATGGCATTTTTAGTATTATGTCTGTGCTCACATGATCTAGTATTTCTTAGGCATTTCTTAAAACGCATCATACTTGGTACTCGTTCTCACCAAGAGTGCTTCTTGTATTTTTGTATTCTCAAATCGCATCTTACTTGGTACTCGTTCTCACCAAGAGTGCTTCTGGTTATCATACCATTGGTAAATATTGTAATATTTGTAAAATGTATTTCACCCTCGAGAGTTATAAAACCAAAAACAGATAAAGAAAAGGGGGAGCATGAACTCACTACTTTGCGTTCCTGCGTCGTAAACTTCACCGGATTTGCTTATCTAGCGTCGTGACCTAAACGTGTTTATTAACGTTAGTCACTAGACTTGTATCGCACAAGTACAAGTCACTATCTTTTGTAAATGTGTTCTTGTGTTAAAAATAATTTATATTTTTAACTATGAGTATTACTTATAATATTTTCTTAAAAATAAATATAAGTATCTTGTATTTGTCTAAGTATGTTGTATGTGTATTTTTGTATCTTCACTCCTTAGGAGTATTTAGTGTATCTTCATGTCCTAATACACTATCAAGTATAATACATACTACATACACTTAGCACAAAAATTGGTGATAAAATATATATATTTTTCTCACAAATATACATACTTAATATCCATTTTTATTCTTGAAGAAATCCTCATTTCTTATCAC
Source organism: Helianthus tuberosus (assembly GCA_030545235.1). Lineage (NCBI taxonomy): Eukaryota > Viridiplantae > Streptophyta > Magnoliopsida > Asterales > Asteraceae > Helianthus > Helianthus tuberosus. Next base: position 12,393,699 of record CM060381.1, read on the forward strand.
CAAAAATTAGGGAAACCTTGGTAATATTTTCTAGACACATTTTTAGGGAATAAGTTTCTTGAAACTTATATTTTCCTAAGTGTCAAAATTTATAGAAATTTTGACAGAGTTTCCCCTAAAAATGGAGGTTTCCCATGTTTTCAAAACATGTGTTTATTTTCTTTTAAATCATCATCCATCAATTTCAACAATATACATCAATTTCTCTATTTCATGAACTTGATAATTTATAAAAATGTGTAGTAACTTACTAGTGTATTTAGTAAGTCTTGTTACCCTTAAAAACATGGTTATTTGTTTATAAATCACCTTCTTGTAAAATTTAGTTCTTTACAACTTGTGTTCATATTTTCTAAAAATACTTCTTCTTGTATTTTTCTTGTTACACATGTGTTTCTTTACTTTGTTAACCATTAAAAATGATGTTTATTTATGTAAGAACCAAGATTTAGTGAAACTTGTATTTTTAACTTAGTTTCTTGGTAAATCAGACTTGAAATATTTAGATTTACTAGACTTTAAACTTACTAGTTCATCATTTTACAAGAAACATCATATTTATTTAAGTTCATGACTTTTTGTGAGGATGATTCATAACCTTTAACATGTTCATCCCCTCATCTTGCTAGATTATGTTTTTAATCATGATCTAGCAAGACTACATGATTATCATCATCATTTCTACAAACAATCAACAATCAACAAGGTTTACAACACTAAAACAACATGATATCTTCATATTTAAAGCTTATGTTAAGGTTCTTTTCTTGTGATTCTTAGTGTTATTCAAGATTAACATCATGTATCGTTCTTTAACCACTTAAACAAGATGAGAAATGCAAGGATCTAAGTTCTTACCACTAGCTCAAGGCTAGGGAAGTTCAAGTGAAGAAATGTGGTGGTTAAAAGAAAATGAAAGAGGTCTTTGAGCTTCCGAACACACCAAGCTTGTTTGTATGATCTCTATCACCCTTGGATGCTCTTAGAATGGTTGAAATTGATCAAGTAAGGGTGGTGATGGTGGGGGTGGCTCACGGCCGAGGTAGAGGGAGAGAGGTAGAGGATGGAGTTTGTTGTTGATTTTGAATGGTGAAAGTGAAGGACTAGAGGTTTAAATAAGAAGTCTTCCAACATTCTTTTGTCCATTAGGTCTAATGTCCACATAAGTATATACAAATCAAATAAACTAATCAAAGTAATCAAATGTGGGAACGATGTCCCCTAACCGGTCATCAAAGTGGGTGTAACACCTCGAAAATTCACGTCCTATAATATGTAGACACGTGTCATATGTTTGAACGTGTGAAAGAATGTTATAAAAGGATTAAAGTTGACAATCATGGGAAGTATGTGAATATACGAGTTCTAAATGTCAACAGTGAATAAATATATTGTATATTAACCCTACATGATGCTCATACCTTCAAACGAATAAATCATGGATCATACGAAGCTAAAAGTGAGAGATTACAAACTACAGGGGTTAAATGTGTCAACATGTTTAAATTATACCTCTGAGTGACCTTTTGACAAACCCGAAGCTTTGTAACGGTTAATTATGCTCACTAGAATGCACGATATAAATTTCGTAAAGTTTCGTTATCGTATGAGAAAGTTATGATCAAATTCGTGTGCGAGGGGTTAAAGCGTCAACGTTGAAAGTTAGGACTTTTCGGGTAACAATAAAGTTAACCGGGGACTAAACAAAGTGGGTGAATGTCTTAAAGCCCTTATATGTTAATTTCAAGGGCTCATTGTGCAAAACAAGACATGAAAGCGACCTTTAGAAGGACCAGGGACCAAAACTGCAATTAATGAAAATTTGTTTGGCTGGATCACCCATGCTCGCGTAGCGCGAGCACTAAACACATATGCAGTCGCGCTACGCGACTGCCTTGTCTGGACAGATTTTGATTTTGTTTGATCTTTGTCTGCCATAGCCTTGTGTCCACCATTTAAACGACTTGCCTCTTCATGCTTGGCCCCTAAACAACCCCTAAAACTCTAGGGACACTTGTTAGTGAGTTGTGGATGGTTGTAGACTTGTGTGTCAACTTCTTGTGGTGATTAAACCACTATATAAAGGACCATAAGTTGCAAACATTCTTCACACCATTCATTCTTGAAATCTGATCATTTGTGGAGCACAAGAGCACCTTCCAAGCTTTCCTAGTCGACCATTAGACACTTGTAAGTATGCTTAACCTTTCTTAGTTAAGTTTTAGCTTAAAAGTCAAACCGTCGTAATTAACGGTTGACTTAACGATTAATCACTAATGGCTCAGTGATTAGTCGAATTGAAAGTAGTTATAAGTTGGTAATTATGTGGGTAATAAACCCTCAAAAGGGTTTCCCCTGATTCCCACTCTAACTAGGTCTAATGTCGGGTCAAACTTGTACTTAAAAAGTCAACAGGATGTTTAAAGTCTAATTTATGCATGATTAGCAATGTAGAACACATACAACCTATTTGATCATTAATATAACTTGGTAATTAGTGTAAGAACATGTCTAAACATGTTCAACCCGACAATTTAATGTATAGACCCGGTTCGGAACCGAAAGTCGCAAAGCTTTGACTTCAGTTCTGACCCGTTACGGTATGTTTTAGAAATACCTAAGAGCTTCATTTGGACCAGGTTACATGCTAGTATAACCCTCTGTGATTATACACCATGGTTCATTAGTTAACCAATTAATAAGCATGATTCCGTTAATTGCCCATATGTTGACCATTATGCCCTTATTACCTTAAAACGTGATTTTTGAAAATGTAAAAGAGTAGAAACTTTAATTGATGATATATAAACTTGTATGCAAAGTTTGACATCAGTTTGAGGTGTAGATTAAGAGTTATGCTCGTTAGCGTAAATTGAAGGCTTTATGTTAATTAAACGGCGTAATTAGCGTATAGCCTAGTTAAGCCTACTTTTTGATATCAAACTTATTACCCACTGATGTAATATATTATTTTGGGATTTTTAAATATTTTTAATTAATTTTAGGCTGAGCATAACTTATAGTCGTAGGCTTAATCCGGTAATTGTCGGTTTTGCCCTTACGGGCTATAAAATGAGTTTTACATATCTAAACGACTCCAAACCTTTTGCTACTGATTACATATAATAAATAAATTATTTTAAGCCTTCTGAAATAATAAAAATATCAGCTTTATGTATCAAACCCGTAAATGGCTTCTAATCGCCTTATTAAGCGTTTTTTGCGCATAGTATGTACTAAGACTATTTTTAAACATACAAGGGTGATACCTACTGATATTTTAGGTAAATTATGATATTTTAACAGTAAGAAAAAGTTGTTTAACTCGGACTTCAGTTTTGAGCTTTTCGGCTTATGTGAAATTACCAAAATGCCCCTACGGTGCATAGTTTGGTTATAATTGGTAAATTCACATATATACTTTATCCTACTGTTATAACTTACCAAAATAAGTATTTTTGCTGATTATATCAGACCTGTAACTCAGGTTAATACTTAGACTCTTTTATAACCTTGAAAATGACCAAACTACCCCTACGAGGCATAGTTTGTGTTTAAATTCGTTTCCAGCATAATAAAAGACATCTTACTGATGTCACAACATATATGAAGCATATTAACTTAGGAAACCTGTAAATGGCTCATATGTATACCCGTTACGCTTATTACGCGTTCGGTTCGGTTTATGTAACAAGTTTACATAAATTAGCCGAAACGGGTCAAACCTTATCGGTTTTATCTCAAAATTCAGAGTGTGTATGAAATACCCATATTATACAAGTCTTCAAACCTTTCGGGTCTAAAACACATTCTATTACGTTCTTCGCTTAATCATGCGTTTAAACCGTATATTCCCTTAAGACTAACCGGTCTAAGCTTAGGCTAAATTAAAGACCCGTTAGCATTCTAATTGGTTATTTATACCATCATTCCAGACTAGAGCATTCCGGTAAATTGTACCTACGCTTACTTAAGTGAATACGGCTGAGTTATTATAATTCTTGCTATTTAAGACAGGAGCTAGCTCAGGTAAATACTCTTAACTTATTTTCCCTATACGGGCTTGGGATACGGCACTATAAAAGTACCGCTTGGTCAGGTGTATGTAGTCATTTAAATCGGATTGTGATTGATGTATTTACATAACCTGTTTAATATGTATTATTTGGTGTATGGCTTTTGGGGGTTAATGACCATGTCCCGGATATCCTTGGCATCATTTTAAGAAATGGCCACGACCTAAGCACGGGGTGTAGGCATACACCTGACAGATGCATTATGTAAAAACTGGTAATCCACTCCGAGGTATCATCCTTGTGGGCACTATACCGGAACTGGTAATCCACTTAGAGGATGATAGCCCGTGGGCATTATACCTGTGGCGTGTCAGTTAATCTGTCCGGCTCTTCTAACCGGCCCTAATGGACGACAAATAAGTAAAACTGTATACAAGATTATATACAAATAATTTTCCCAAGTATAAAAGATTAATTTTGCCTCTGTGCATTTTAATCAAAGTGTCAAAATATTTTGTGCCTGGTGCATCTAAATCAATTTTCTTAAACTCTTTTCAAATGAGTCAGTTGAGTGTATTTACCAGTGAAAACTGACGTATTTTCAAAAGTCTAAGTGACAGGTACAAGTACGTAATAGGCTGGAAGCTGCTCAGGACGTTAATAAGGAATCTTGCAAGTTCTAGGCGTCTAAAGTCTGTTGAACAATATTTATGTTTTAAGATCCGCCTGTGGATCCTTTACTTTCCGTTGTAATACTTGATATTACTTTATATTCGGATTGTAATATATTCATCTTTTGCTTCCGCTGTGCATATTAAATATTGTGTTGTTTGACTATGATGATATCAACTACGTCACGATACTCCCCACCGGGCCCACCGGTGACACGTGGAAATATCGGGGTGTGACAGTGGGGGGGGGGGGGGTCTAGTTGTATCTTGATGGTTAGTTACTTGGTTAAGTTGAAATGTAAGGGTACTAGTTAGTGTTTTAGTGTTTAGTGATTTTTAAGATGTAATATAGTGTTTAGGGTTCTTAACTAGCTTCATAACACTTAAAACAATGCTTCTAGTGAAATTTTGGTGTTCTGGGTAAAGTCCGGTTGTTCGGTTACGTACCGGTTCGTTAAAGTGCTAAATTGCACCGTTTAGTGTCTTCCGAGTATCTTTTTGTACCCCTTTCAATTCCCAACACTTGGGGAAGTATTCTGGGTAATAAAACGTAAATTCTGCATGATATCTATAGGTTTAAAAGCTGATTTGAGCTGAATTTAATAAAATTCTGCACTTAATGTGCGTTTCGGGTGCTTTTTAGTGCGTATTTTAGCTTCCGGATGGTATATATGTAAACCCTTGTATGTATTCTTGGGTTTTAATGTATTCTTGTCGTTGGACCTACACCTAGGCCTCAATTCTAATGTCTGACTGCTTTCTACAGTTCTGTTGACGTACTGTGTCTTACCGGTGAGTTTACTAATATTTTTGACGCAACGCTATCATAAAGTAATTCTTGTAGTATAACACGTGCATGAATTCACTTGCATCGAATTCAGAAATTTATTTGTCTGGTAAACTAGATCATGCACAGTCATTAAAGCACAAATTATTGTTTATTTAGTGTACGGAATGTACGGAAAAGTGACGGTTGTCACAGTCTCCCCCCGTTAAAAGAATTTCATCCCGAAATTCAAGCGATGCCATCGGTCGCAGGGGAGTTGTGAATCAAATATGGTCACTTAGATTTAAAATTTGTCTTCATGTTCCTATGTACTCTGGGTCATGTTATGAATTCTATCGTACTCAAGTAAATCAGTTATGTCTTTTCTGTATCTTGTGGACTCTTGGTCCGTAACCTTAACATGTTTTTATAGTATTGTGGACTCTTAGTCCGAAACCTTAACAGGTTTTATAGTATTGTGGACTCTTGGTCCGAAACCTTAATAGGTTTTATAGTAATTTTGTCGTTTGTCGTCGACATGAATCTTATTTGCGGGAACTATGACTGTTCCTTGAGTCAGACTCCTTTAAAGACTAGACACATAGAATGTGTCGCGATCACTACGGATCTTTTTCTGGAAGTTTCGTCTTGTGCGCAATAGTTCTGATCCCTACACCGGGGATTCAACCTTTTCGTTTTCCAAATCACCCTACGCCTTCTCTAGGTGAGGCTCTCATTCTAGTCATACTTCTTGTCCTAAATTCTTACAATTTCCGCCGCTCATTGGCGCAATCTTTCTGTATTTGATATGATCACATATCTGTATGCTCTCGCCTCAGATTTTTCCTGACCAACTCGGGCTAGTAGATTTTTTTTATCTCCGGTCTCCGGGAATCGACTTGTTATGTTTTAAAGCTTCACACGAAGCGATTTGAACGGCGGTGTGATAAATACTATTGTAGGAAGACTCCGCTAAGGGCAAGTGAGTGTTCCAACTTTTCATCAAGGTTTATCACACAAGCGCGTATCGTGTTCATACAGTCTGTATCGTTAAGTAGCTCAGTCTATTCATGTTAATATTCAAGTTCTTACGAGCAACGGTGTGCTGCACTCTTCGTGATCAGTAAAGACCGTGCAACGTTTTCTTTCAGGTAATGACGTCAAATTTGCGGCGCGCAATTACTGTATCTAGCTCAAGGTTTCTTCTTATGATTTCTTAATCAATGTGCCGCGTATGTAATGTTGTGGTCTCGTTGCATCGACGTGTATTCGAGACTTTGTCGAGAAGCATCACATAACTGCAACTCTAACACCTTAGCTCTTGCTTGCAGGGTTGGCATGAATCTCGTTCTTATTCATCATGTATCCGCTTTTCTTTATCATAGCACATAATTGTTCTTTATCTAAAAGTTGCAAGGTAATTTGCAGATGTTGACTACGACCTTCCTTGGTTGTTGGCCATATAAGAATGTAGTCAATAAGTATAATCATGATTTATCCAGGTATGGTTTACACGTTCGATTCATGAGGTCCATGAATATTGTTGATGCATGTGTTAAGCCAAATGATACGACAAGGAACTCGTAATGCTCGAAGCGAGTCCTAAAGGTCGTTTTAGGGATATTTCTTTCTTGTATTCACAGTGGAGGACATCTTGTCTTCATGTTGGTCTTTAAGTGGTAACTATAACCTGACGATTTGTATGTTATCAGTCCTTGGCAAAGGATTCTGATTCTCAATTCTCTGAAATCTATGCAAAATGTGACTGTCAACTTTCTCCTCGTGTTCTTAACTAAGGATGTCGTGTCCTTAATTTCCTTTGTCTAGCAGCTCTTGTCGTTATATCGGAGGCTCATGCTTTGCGGACAAAGCTAGTTGGTAAGGCGTCATTCGGCACTGGTGCCGCTCCTGGCACGAGATTTATCCTAGACTCCTTTTGGCATTGTGGAGGTATACCTGGCAAGTTTTTAGAAACGGCTACTGGAACTTCTTTCATAAAGGGGATGTTTTCAGGTTTTATTCTTGGATATCCAATCCATGCTGACTATCATATCATGACTTTTCAAGTTAATGGTAACAGAAGGTTCCGGTCTTCTGAGTTCCTAGACAATCCTTAATTGCTTCGTCTGCTTAAACTAGCCTTCTATATGTCCATTTCTACAGAATACGGGACGTCTATTCTACTTGAAACTAGGCCAAGCAGTTTCTTAGGTTTTAAGCATGCAAGGTTAAAATTGATGCCAGTAGTAATTAAAAGTAGATGCATAGGGTTGGTTAATAGGGGACGTACCCGTAACCGCATCCGGATCCAGGCGTGTTTCATGAGTTTCGATCGTGAAAACCTTTCCTTGCTTGTTTCTTCCCAGGGCAATCTTTCCTAAAGTGCCCTGCTTCACCACATCTGTAGCAACCTGGTATTCTCTTATTTCTTCCATCAGGGTCCTTCGCCCAACAGGCGTCCTTGCTGTGCCCTTCTTTTCCACATTTTCCGCACTTAGGCCTCAGACATCGACCTTCATGGTGAAAGTTGCATTCCCCGCACCTCGGCTTAGTCCCCGAATAGACTTTGCCACTGGCCTTATTAGCGGCTCCATCAGTTTTTCTGCCATGCGGCGGATTCACTTTCTTTCTTTTGTTTGCTTTAGAGCTTCCATAGCTGACTTGGGTGCCCACCTAGGTTCGAAGACTTCCTTTTCTTATTGCCTGATGACTCCACATGAGTCTCTTTCTTGTTATCCTCAGATTCCGAAAATTTTCCTGCACGTAGAGCTTCTTCAGTAAGCGTAACGCTTAAATCGATAGCCTCTGCGATAGTTGGAGGCCTTGAGGTAGTAACCAAGCTCCTGATTTGAGGTGCAAGTCCCTAAATGAATCGTTCAATTCTCTTGAATTCTGGCTTTACTAAGTAGGGGACGACTCTAGACAAGTCGTGAAATCGCTGGACGTATTCAGGAATCTTCGGTCCGTCCATTTTCAAGTTCCAGAACTCCACCTCAAGCTTCTGGATTTCAGCCCTAGAACAATATTTCTTTTCCATCATTTCCTTGAGCTCGTCCCAGCTCAGTGCATAAGCAGCATCTGTACCAAGGGTCTGAACCTGAAGGTTCCACCAGGAGAGTGCGCCATCCAAGAACAACCCTGAGATGTAGGTAACACTCTGTTAGGGCGAACAGTTACTCATTCTTAGAATGGAGTCAGTCTTTTCTGCCCAACGTACAAATGCAACGGCACCTCCTGTGCCATCAAAATTCAGTGGCTTGCAGTCCAGGAATTGTTTATAGGTGCAGCCAGTTGGAGGGTTATTTCCGGTAGCGCCACCGCTGTGTTCGGAGCGGAGGGCTTCATGTCGGGCAATCGCCTGTGAGATTCATTCTTGTAGCTCAGCTTCTGTTCTTGGCAACGTACCGGTGTTTGTGTCTCGTCTGGGCGGCATTCTCTTCTGTCAAGAGGCACGAAGTAGGTTAGACAATAGTCCATAATTGTCTATGAGGTACATAGCACCATAAGCCATCATGTAATCACCCAATTTCACATGTATATATATATAATCATTATTGTATGAGCGAGGAAACAATTACTGAGCCTTCACATAGGCTTGCCAACTTGGCTTATTGTTTGTAATGAACTCGAGGTTACATCGCCTCGGTCATTTAGGTTTCAGTTATTTCCTGCTACATTAGCTTTATTGACGTGTATATTTTCCCAGAGATGGGGTTATTCGTGTAGAGGTGATAGAGAGTGTATCGTCACTGATTCTTTCTGAATGTCACCCATCTTCTTTTGTTTAAATGTTGTTTTCTCAAACGTCTCGTATACAGGTAGAAGTGTCAGTCACGAAGTAGGCTAAGACAGGCTTCCTACTTTATAACGCGCTAAAGCACTGATCTATGTATTGTTCTACCAGATGAAGGTGTGAATACCTATAGATTAATTTTGTGTGGTTTTCATTAGCTCGACCTGCAGAGTCCACCAGGATTTCTGTGCACTACAAGTCGTTATTACGTGGGCCCCCGTAATAATAAATTGTCTTGCACAGTTACCCCAGTTTTCTCTCGTCCAAGCAGATGATCAATCAAGGAGGGGACACTACTGTCCTTATACCTCTCTCATGGAAAGGACCTTTGCGATGGTCCACGCGCTAACACTCGTTACGCGCGTATAGGCACGATGATTAGATGAAATAGGAATAGAGAGAATTCCTAGTAGTTGGAGGGGCACCTTCAAGATGAATACTTCATCTTCCTTTTCTGGTCAAGTATGTCGTCAATCTTGCTTCACATAAGCAGCAGGGATCTCGTCCCGTTGATTAGAAGTTGTTCAAGGTTGCCGCCTCTGCCTCATCATCATCACCGTAGTCAGGCACCTTCACGATCGAGAGGGAAGAGCAGCCATCTCCTACGGAAGCAAGCTCAGAATCTTGTCTGGTGACCACTCTAGCTATGAGCCTTGCAATGAACACGAGGTTGATTGCTTCATCGTGCGAGTTACGTATAATTGGAGTCGGAGTTGAAGGTATCTTGTTAACGTCAAAAATCATTCCGTACACTTATTTGTATGTATTCACGTCAATATTTATTCTGTACACTTATTCGTATATATGTATATCAATAACAAATATGCTACTTAGCATAAACAAGCAATTTGATGCATTATATCACGTATAACTCTCGTTTTTTTGGGGGGGGGGGTCATTTTTTTAGTTGTCGATTTACGACAAAGACACTACTTGGTACTAGTGGTCACCAAGAGTGTATTTTATTTTTGGCAAGTCTAACTTGTGTAGACTATGCCTTAGTTGGCACCTTATCTTGAGGGTATTCCCTACCAATGTCCTTGCCTTGTCTCTTTTTGAAAAGTGTTTGACTCGTGGATCTTGGAGCTTACGTGAATGCAATGAAAAACCTTTTGTAAAATGTTTTTGTGAGAGAACTTTAGTGATTGTAGTCTAGACTCGAGAAGGAATCCTAGTTCACTACAATTGAAGCTCTGATACCAAACTGTCACACCCTGTCTTTTGCGGAAGCGTATGATGTGTGACTGGTTTAATATCATTGCATTCAATCGTAATAAACAACTACATGATCAAAACGATGTTCATCCATTCATAAAATTTTGAGTATTACAACACTGGTTATTCAAGTTTTTAAAACACGACCTTCGTCTAGGTTACAATTTAACAAAAGTGGATGACATCTAAACTTGGAGTTTACTTCTAGTTATGACACATGCGCCCAAGATCCATCCTGTTACCTGAAATACATGTAATTTTGGAAAACATCAACATAAAGTTGTGCGAGTTCATGCGTCTTGTTTGTATAAATAAAGTATTCTTGTGTAAATCAAGTTTTCTTGTGTACACCACGTATTAAATAAATGTTTGTACAAGGACATTAAGGCACATGGAGCACTCGTAATGACTCCTTAAAGGCATGTGAGGACATAGGGAGCATTAGTATTGGCTCCTTTAGGGTATGGGGAGTACTTGTTATGACTCCTTGTATGTGTCGATTTCCCTCGACTGTGTCGATTAACCTCGACTGGGACTCCGAAGCACTACTAGGTACTAGTTGTGACCATGAGTGGGGCTCGGCCGTACCCGTTAGATCTAACCCTCGTCCCTAATTAATGAATGTTTTTAATGGCTTGGTACTAGTTTTCACCAAGACTTTATGGCATTTTTAGTATTATGTATGTGCTCACATGATCTAGTATTTCTTAGGCATTTCTTAAAACGCATCATACTTGGTACTCGTTCTCACCAAGAGTGCTTCTTGTATTTTTGTATTCTCAAATCGCATCTTACTTGGTACTCGTTCTCACCAAGAGTGCTTCTGGTTATCATACTATTGGTAAATATTGTAATATTTGTAACATGTATTTCACCCCCAAGAGTTATAAAACCAAAAACAGTTAAAGAAAAGGGGGAGCATGAACTCACTACTTTGCGTTCCTGCGTCGTAAACTTCACCGGATTTGCTTATCTAGCGTCGTGACCTAAACGTGTTTATTAACGTTAGTCACTAGACTTGTATCGCACAAGTACAAGTCACTATCTTTTGTAAATGTGTTCTTGTGTTAAAAATAATTTATATTTTTAACTATGAGTATTACTTATATTATTTTCTTAAAAATAAATATAAGTATCTTGTATTTGTCTAAGTATGTTGTATGTGTATTTTTGTATCTTCACTCCTTAGGAGTATTTAGTGTATCTTCATGTCCTAATACACTATCAAGTATAATACATACTACATACACTTAGCACAAAAATTGGTGATAAAATATATATATTTTTCTCACAAATATACATACTTAATATCCATTTTTATTCTTGAAGAAATCCTCATTTCTTATCACAAAAAATTAGGGAAACCTTGGTAATATTTTCTAGACACATTTTTAGGGAATAAGTTTCTTGAAACTTATATTTTCCTAAGTGTCAAAATTTATAGAAATTTTGACAGAGTTTCCCCTAAAAATGGAGGTTTCCCATGTTTTCAAAACATGTGTTTATTTTCTTTTAAATCAACATCCATCAATTTCAACAACAATCATCAACAATATACATTAATTTCTCTATTTCATGAACTTGATAATTTATAAAAATGTGTAGTAACTTACTAGTGTATTTAGTAAGTCTTGTTACTCTTAAAAACATGGTTATTTGTTTATAAATCACATTCTTGTAAAATTTAGTTCTTTACAACTTGTGTTCATATTTTCTAAAAATACTTCTTCATGTATTTTTCTTGTTACACATGTGTTTCTTTACTTTGTTAACCACTAAAAATGATGTTTATTTATGTAAGAACCAAGATTTAGTGAAACTTGTATTTTTAACTTGGTTTCTTGGTAAATCAGACTTGAAATATTTAGATTTACTAGACTTTAAACTTACTAGTTCATCATTTTACAAGAAACATCATATTTATTTAAGTTCATGACTTTTTGTGAGGATGATTCATAACCTTTAACATGTTCATCCCCTCATCTTGCTAGATTATGTTTTTAATCATGATCTAGCAAGACTACATGATGATCATCATCATTTCTACAAACAATCAACAATCAACAATCAACAAGGTTTACAACACTAAAACAACATGATATCTTCATATTTAAAGCTTATGTTAAGGTTCTTTTCTTGTGATTCTTAGTGTTATTCAAGATTAACATCATGTATCGTTCTTTAACCACTTAAACAAGATGAGAAATGCAAGGATCTAAGTTCTTACCACTAGCTCAAGGCTAGGGAAGTTCAAGTGAAGAAATGTGGTGGTTAAAAGAAAATGAAAGAGGTCTTTGAGCTTCCGAACACACCAAGCTTGTTTGTATGATCTCTATCACCCTTGGATGCTCTTAGAATGGTTGAAATTGATCAAGTGAGGGTGGTGATGGTGGGGGTGGCTCACGGCCGAGGTAGAGGGAGAGAGGTAGAGGATGGAGTTTGTTGTTGATTATGAATGGTGAAAGTGATGGACTAGAGGTTTAAATAAGAAGTCTTCCAACATTCTTTTGTCCATTAGGTCTAATGTCCACATAAGTATATACAAATCAAATAAACTAATCAAAGTAATCAAATGTGGGAACTATGTCCCCTAACCGGTCATCAAAGTGGGGGGGGGGGGTCTAGTTGGATCTTGATGGTTAGTTAGTTGGTTAAGTTGAAATGTAAGGGTACTAGTTAGTGTTTTAGTGTTTAGTGATTTTTAAGATGTAATATAGTGTTTAGGGTTCATAACTAGCTTCATAACACTTAAAACAATGCTTCTAGTGAAATTTTGGTGTTCTGGGTAAAGTCCGGTTGTTCGGTTACGTACCGGTTCGTTAAAGTGCTAAATTGCACCGTTTAGTGTCTTTCGAGTATCTTTTTGTACCCCTTTCAATTCCCAACACTTGGGGAAGTATTCTGGGTAATAAAACGTAAATTCTGCATGATATCTATAGGTTTAAAAGCTGATTTGAGCTGAATTTAATAAAATTCTGCACTTAATGTGCGTTTCGGGTGCTTTTTAGTGCGTATTTTAGCTTCCGGATGGTATATATGTAAAACCTTGTATGTATTCTTGGGTTTTAATGTATTCTTGTCGTTGGACCTACACCTAGGCCTCAATTCTAATGTCTGACTGCTTTCTGCAGTTCTGTTGACGTACTGTGTCTTACCGGTGAGTTTACTAATATTTTTGACGCAACGCTATCATAAAGTAATTCTTGTAGTATAACACGTGCATGAATTCACTTGCATGGAATTCAGAAATTTATTTGTCTGGTAAACTAGATCATGCACAGTCATTAAAGCACAAATTACTGTTTATTTAGTGTACGAAATGTACGGAAAAGTGAACGTTGTCACATATCAATCAAACACATAAAGAATCCACTTTTGACTTAATAAGTCAAAACCACTACTTCCAAATTCAGAATCTACTCACATGTCATTTCATCTTTAGTTCCAAAATAACGTTGAATTATACTTCAACATAATGGGAACAAAATTTTATCAACAACCAGAACTTTCAAAAGCCAATTTTAAATTGAAGTGTTACAGTTGACATATAAAAGTCAAAAGATCAAAAGTCAAGCATAAGAAAACAAAGCTTACCTGTAATCCTGTTCGGCTCAACTGTTTAACAGCCACTTTTAACCGTTTATTAGGATCTTTAGGGTTCTTAATGAGACCTGTGTAGACACACCCAAACTCACCCTCACCGATCATTGCTGTCCGGCTAAAGTTCTTTGTAGCCGCCTTGAGTTCCGAAAACGTGAAAACTCAAAGATTACTCGGTTTTTGTGAAAAACTCAGAAAATTTGTGCACCTAATTATATTTATGGGGTCTTTATAAAAATTTAATATATCGGATCTACTAATTTTTTTAAAAACATTAGGGTCTGGGGACTCCGACCCGCTCTACGTGAGTCCGCTCCTGTATACAATTATTCATGACTTGCATCATCAACACTTTTAACTATAAACACACCAAAAATTATATAATTACGAACTTTAGTATTTTCTTTTGGTTACCTATAAACACACCAAAATTTTTATAAATAAAAATTATATAATTGCGAAGTTTAATATTTTCTTTTGGTTAACTTTGATTTTAAGTGGATAGAGAAATAATAAATATCCATAAAATATCATCACACACATAAAGGGCATTTTCGTCCGTTGTCACTAATAATCTAAAGCATACCCCAAACACCATTAACAAAACGCCTCCATTCTCCCTAAAACACCCACACTCCAATCCCTACATCTCTCCGTCAATCTTTTTCCGATCGGATTTACCCGGATCCACACCCGCCGACCCGAATCCACCCACCACACTCCAGTCCTTAGGGTTTTGACCCGCCGCCGACGACGACCACATAAAACGCCCAAATCACCAAATTAGGATTTCAAATTTCAATTTCAAATCCCCACATTCAACAATTACTATGCCGAAAAGCTCTCGAAGCAAATCGCACAAGCAAAGCAAGCACAGAGATTATTCCGGTTCCGATGAGGATGTGAAAGTGAAAGAGAAGAGTAACAATGGCGGTAAAGATAAAGAGAAAGAAGATGGTGTTGGTTCAGTTAGGGTTTATAAGGATTCAGGAGAGAGAAGGAAGCATGGGAGTAATGGAGATGTGGTTGATAGGTGGAACGGTGGAAGTAGTGATGATAAAGGATTGGTTAATGTCGAGGAGAATAAGGAGGTGTTGAAGTCGAAAGATGCGTCGAAAAGTGTCGGTGATTCGAAGAGTAGGAGTAGTAGGAGACATGAGGGGGATAGTGTGAGTTTAATTGGATTGGAGAAGGAGAAGGAGAAGGATCGAGGCGAAAAGCGGAAATCGGATAAGGATTATGTGAAGAAGGAGAAGGAGAAGGAGTATAAGGATTCGAAGGATAGGGATCGTGGTTCGGATAGGGGGAAGAGAGGTTATAGTGATAAGGTTGATGAGGCGGTTTCGAAGGGAGTCGAGAATCAATCGAGTAAAAAAGGAAAAGAAGTCACTGGTATGTGTTGTTGTTATTTTGTTATATTTGTTAAGTGGTTTATATTAGGAAACTTATGAGATTAATTTGTGCATATTATGTTGTTTGGTTTGAAGATTGCTAATTTGTGAATGATCAATGCTGCAAATATGATCATTAAGTTAATGGTAATTTGGTTTGTGGTGACTGGTGACAATGCTGATCTTGTTGTTAAACTATCGTAAAGTAGTTGTCTTTTTGTGCTCAATAGGCGTTAGTCTTCCGTATAATGTATAGTGAATGTTGAGATTTTTAGTCGAACGTTTAATTCACAAGATTCTTGATTTCGTCAAATTTGCACGGTGCTTATTTCAAAAATCCATGCTTTAGTGCTTTACCATGTCATGGCTAGTATCCTCGTCAATCTCGTCATCATTTTGTTTCATAGTACTAAAAATTGATGACAAAACAGTTGCTAACTGCTTGTCTGGATATACTTACCGGATTTTTGGCTTTCCCTTTTAACCGTTTAGAGTTTCACTCCATGTGGTCAATATAGGTTAACCTATAACCTATTTATAGTTTTTTACTTTTTCATTCGTTAGGTGTTAAAGGGTTCTTATAAGTTATAATGCCTCCACCTTCACATTTGCATACTGTCTAGTTTCATTAATCATCTAGATATCACCAGCTGGAAGCTTATGTCATGCTAGCTAGTACCCTCTATCTTCTTTGAGCCCTTACATAACTAAAGCACCAATAATAATCACGTAATGTTAAACAATCGTTCTTTTTTTTTATCTTCTACCAGAATGGCCAATAGAAGAAGACTTACGAAACCCCGAATTAGAAAAGGAGCTCGAGAAGAGGATGAGAAGAAGAGGAGAAGCTTCTAGTGCTAAAGATAAATATCACGATGACATAAAAGAAACCGAAGATAGACATTTATCTACAAGAAATGACCGTTCGAAAGACGAAAGGCATAAAAACGAAGAATACGGAGATATTAGAGAATCCCGACAAAAGGACGAAAAACATCGGGAGGATGGTGAACGCGATAGAAAAAGTCGGGACGTTAAACATCGAAGTGAGAGTGGAAGATATAACAAACACAGGGACGACAAATACCATGGAGATAAGTATAGCGAAGACGGTAATAAAGAAACTAAATATAAAGACGATAAATATATCGAAAACAGTGATAAAGATGAAAGAAGTAGAGACCGAAAACGCAGACAAGAGGATGATAGAGATTATAAACATAAGGAAGAGAAGAAAGCGCGCGATTCCAAGTACCGAGACGTACCCGAAGTCAAACGTTTACGGGATGATAGTGTTAGGAAAACAAATAATCGAGATGGAAGTCCGGTTCACGATGATCGTAGATATAAGGATGATAAAGATAGTAGAAGAGGCAATGAAAAAGACGAGTCTAGTGATTATAGATCCCGTAGTAGCGTTAAAGAACAACGATCTGAATCGGAAAAGAGATCGAGCGCTAAAGCTGACTCAGCTTCTGAATGGGGACGACATGGTTCTCGTTATGCTGACGTGGATATTGCCGCCGGTCATAGCCGTCGTAGGAGTTCACCTAGCGGGAGCTCCTATTCAACAAGAGATCATCGAACGATAGATCGATTTTCAAAGCAAGAAGAAACGAAGTACCGGGATCATGCTTATGAAGATCGAGCTCGACATAACGTTCATTCAAGTAGAGATTACGAGTCTGCCCCTGGACAATCAGATAAGAAAGTTATGTCGAAGGATGACGGTTACGCGGGTGGTGATATTTCTGGGGAAAAACGACCTCGTTCTTCACCACAAGTTGATAAATCCCCGGCATCAACTAGTAACGAACGCAGGAACTTGATTAAATCTGATGCTAGAAAAAGTCTTGACCTTGAAGAACCGGGCCCACGAAGCGGTGGTGGTTATAAAGATACTGTTAAGGATGGTAAAGGAAGTCAGGAACTGGCTACCGAAGCACAAGTTGATAACGATAATTTATCGGTTTCGTCACCATACACCCGAAACTCTCATTTTTCTGGTAATTCAAAGTCTCTCCTACCACCTCCATCTCCATCTACGTTTGGTTCTACAGAAGATGACAGAAATAAGTCAAACAGCCGGCACCGGAGGATGGTTGACCCGAACATGAATAGAGGTCAAAGTCAAGGACCAGGTCAAAGTCAAGGTCAAGGTAATTGGAACAACGTCCCGAATTGGCCTTCACCGATGGCAACCGGTGGTTACATCCCGTTCCAGCATGTTCCACCACCGATGTTTCATCCTCTTATGCCGCAGTTTCCGCCACAAATATTCGGTAGACCGCCGATGAAGCTTAACCCTGGTTTGCCTTACCCTGTTCCTGATCATGGCCGACCGCTTACGTGGCGGAATCAAGTGGATGAATCGGGCCCACCGTTGCATGGGTGGGATGCTAACAATGCTGTATTTGGTGACGAATATTGGGACCATAGGAACCGAGGGTGGGACCAAAACGGCGAAATGTGGAAGAATCAAAACGGTGGAGGAGGTGCGGAGTCGGGTCAACAGAGGTCAAATGATGAAAACTGGTCCGGGCTGGCAGGTCAGTCTGATGAGGGTGAAAAGAACCAACCTGATACGCAGCCTGAAGCCTTGAATCTTGATAAAAACGAGCCTGTAGCTCAGAAAGTGACTGAAAGTCCTCATGCCTTCGAGGCTGTCGAAGAGGACAACAGTGCACGTATTTCAAAAACCTATCTTTCTAGGGTTGATGTGTCGAAAGATCTTACGCAACCCGAGCTGTATGACCAGTGCACAAGCATGATGGATTTGGATCATGAAGCATTATCGGATGAATTCGACTGCAAGATTTTGTTTTTAGAGGTATGGATTATGTTTCGCAAAATACATGACCAACTTCATCTTTAATTCTATGCGTCTAGCTAAGTTTTTTTCTTTATATGTTACAGGAGGGTGTAGATGTCGATGTTACCGATAGTGCTTCACTATTTGCGGTCACAAACGATTCTGTTTTTCAGGTTCGTATCTTTTGTTATCAACTTAATTGTTTTGTATACAATCTGAACGAAGCACACTTATTCTCGTTGTAGAAAGTAAATGCATTTGATACGAACTTTGATAAAAATGGAGATTTTTGGTGAGTTTCAATCAGTTTGACATAAACGATAAACCCAAAATCAACCCATTTATAAATAAATAGGCAGATATTGCACCGAGTTTCTGTTTAGGCTGTAAATAGAAGTTTTATTTTGAGATAATTTTGTTATTGTGCTTTTCAGAAAGCGATGTACCTTTACAAGAAGCAAAAGGAAGATTTTCATTTAACGAATACGGATAAAGAGAAAGGTAGTGTAGATGACCGTAAGTCAGCAGATGAGACTGCCACTGAGGGAACGGTTATCGAGGTATTTAAGGAAAACGATGAAGCACCGAATCAACCCGAGGAAGCAATGAATATTGAGGTGGATGATTCTGTTGTAAAGCAAGAGGAAGAACATGAGTCAGCCGAGGTTCCAGTGAAAGAGAGTGATGCATCTTGCGAGGTCGAAGATGCAAGCGGGTCTATCAGTGATGAGAAGAATGGTGGTGATGATCCATTGGTGTTATCTGATTTGTCAACTGCTGACGTGGCAGTGATGCCAACAGAGTCTGTTGAGTTTGGGTCAGTAAATAATCGGATACATCACCATTCTCCTGAAAGTACACATTGAGAACATTTTTTTTTATATTTGTGCTTTTGAAATGTCATCGTCCCTAGCTCCTATTTTATTAGCGTTGCTCCTCGATTAATAAAACTTTTCCCGTTCCATTAGTTTGCTTGTGTGGTCGTGTTGTTTGCTATTTGCAGGTGGTCGGTAATCTTGCATTGACCGCGTCTTTATTGACCAATCTTGCGCTGCAGCAGCGGGTTGATGGCATCTTCTTATCAGGTGAGTATTAGAATCAAATCTGATTATAAGTGGTTTGGTCTCAAACAAGACCATTAACTTTCTAATCAGAAAAATATATAAATTATAATGGGTGTATAGTTATATGAACCAAGGTTTTTTTTCTTTTTTTTTTTTCAAAAATGATACTAAATAAATCTTGTGTAATAAAATATTGAGCTAAAAATCATTAATGTTTTACTAGTTAATAAAGTCATGTAAATAATTCAAAATCAAACGAACTTAAGACGAGGTTTCATTTGATAGCTTATAACCATCTTTGAATTAATTGTTTAAAGTTTATATTCTTAATAAGACTATTTTAGTAATATCTTTGAATAAATTGTTTAAAGTATATATTCTTAAAAAGACTATTTTAGGGGCTGTTTGGTAACTTCTGAATGATTAAGTGCTGAATCAGTAAGAGGTCTGAATTATTAGATGTTGAACCAGTAAGAGGTCTAAATCATTAAGAGCCAGTATAATGTTTAACCGTTCAGAGGCAAATGTCTGACCAATTCAGATTAGAGATCTTAACCATTCAGACTCTGTATAATTCTTAACCATTCAGAAGCAAATGTCTGAACCATTCAGACATTTGCTCACGAAACAAACAATCTGAACCATTAACTGCTGAACCAGTAAGAGGTCTGAACCAATAAGAGCCTCATTAAGAGATAAACAAACAGCCCCTTAGTAATAGGACTATGAAAGATACGGTTTAAAGAGGAGAATGGATTTGGTTCAGTTTTTTATAATTTTTTTTCTCTTTTTCAACTATTTTTAAGAAAAAAATAATCGAAGGTGATTGTCATCTTATTTTTACCAAAACCTTTTCATAAACTTGAATATTGAGTATGTTTTTTTTATTGAAACTGTTGAGTTTTGATTGAAAGTTTTTAATAACTTTCAACTTGACTTAAAACATGTTTGATTGTAGATAAAATTATAGCTAACATCTTCACAAATAAGTCATCTTATTTTGTATGAGCACTCCATGAGGTGGTTCGTACTTCGTACAAATAAGTCACCTACTTTTGCTCTGTTTCTTACCAAAAAAAAGTTTTGTGCTTTGAATATTTAGATTATCCTACATTATTTAATGACGACCTTGGGTTCGCTTCACACCCCATGGTCTTATATATCTTTTCGGGTTGGTTTTATTCGGTCTGGTTTTTGGGTTTCGGTTAATAAACTTACCCCTACCCCAATATATGTTAATTATTGTATAGCTTTAGAACGGTAATCTATATATGAATCTATTTGATTCCTTTAAAAACTTTCTTGCAATTTGATAAATTAACTTTTTGTTGCATAAACCATTTATGGTTTCAATTTACATTTCAACTTATCAAATATATGCTAATTTTTTTATATATGATTCTTTCGTATTTTATACTTCTTAGTAAAAAAACTATGAACCAAATGATTGTTCACAATATTAATAATAGGCCAACGAATGTTTCATCGATTATCATTTGCACAATTGCACAGACAATGTTCATTGGTTCTAGAACACAACATACATTTTTTTTTAAAATCAAATACAAAAAACAAAACGAGGCATTTGACCCAATGACATTGGTGAATTCTCTTTAATTATGTGATGAGGGTTCAGACACTATTATGGTATTCTAATGGTATAGATTAGAGGTGCACAAAAAATCCGTATCCGAAACCAGACTAGAGGAAAAAAACATGGAACCGGTTAGTTTGTATATGGAACCGAACCCGACCCTACCTGTACACTATGTTCCAACGTTTACTAACGGAAGGAAAGGAAAGGAAACAAAAAGAAAGTAAAAATATTTTGTGTTCCAGAGTTTCATCTAAGGAAGGAAAAGAAAGGAAAATAAAACATGTCGTGTTCCCGAGTTTCATTTAAGGAAGGAAATGAAAGGAAAACTAGGCTAAATTCTTTAATTTTTCTTTCCTTCCGATTTGGGAGGAAACGGTGGGAAAGACATCGTTATTTCCTTTCTCGTCATTTCCTTTCTCACTTTTGCTTTCTTTTCTTATCCCTCATTAAGTTAACTCGGGAACAGAGCGGTAGGGTGTCACACCCTAAAAATCGCGACGGAAGACACATGTGGCGGTAATGGATGTTGGCATAAAATAATATATACACAAACATAAATATTAATGCACTAGACATAAGATAGTTAAATACGTTTTACAATCATCCAAAATAAAAGTTACAAAGTGTTTAGTTTTAAAATTGAATGACAACAAAGGTATTCCCTGTGTGAAGTTGCAGAAATTCGGTTTTGCGGTATTGGTTCGGTTCATTATAGCAATGACATAGTATCAGTACTCGATATAGTTTATAGTATCAAATTTGAGTACAACTCCAATCGAAAGAGAAAATCAAAAAACATAAATAAATAGTTATATGGGAATGTTGAGTAAAAATTAAACACGCCTGCGTGCGTATTCATCTTTTTTAAAAAGGGGTAACTTTGTAGAATAGTAATCAAGTTTTAAAAGTGTTCTAATTCGGTCACTCAATTTTCAAAAGTGTTCCAATCAGGTCACTCAACATTCATTTTTCACTAAAATTAAGGGGTTTTTCATCCATTTCATAAGTAACCATGGTGATGTGGATTTTTGTTTCTTTTTTCCTTTTTATTTGATGCTAACTTTGAGTGATGACGTGAATTGTAACTTGTTTTTTTAATTTTTAATGTAATTAAAGTGTTTTTATTTTTAATAAATATAATTTCATATATTAAAATAATCCGACCCCAACATCTGATTCTTCATTTTTTTTCTTGACACATAGAAAAAAGGACATGACTCGATTTGAATGTTAAGCTATCTAATTGAGACAAAAACGATACGAGTGGCCTAATTAGAACACTTTTGAAACTTGATTACTATTCTGTGACATATTCCCTTTTAAAAAAGGTTAATGAACGCAAGAGATAATCCAATTAAGTGAAAAATAAATGGGATACATATTTATATTATTTAAAGTATAAATATGATATTGAAATTAAAAAAAGTATAATTTTATAATAAAGTTAAGAGTGAAATGCTAAAATTGTTCCTGATGTTTTGGTTATATTCCCTTGTTTCATTCAAAATGATTTTTTTGTGCATTTGACTTCTTCAGATTTATGTTTTATTGTCATTTTCATCTACCTTACTAACTCAATTTATTTTTTCTATTAAGTTAAAGGGTAATGAAACAAGCAAATATGAAACCTCATGGACGATTTTGGCATTTTACTATATAAAGAGGAAACAAGTAATAAAAAAATATATATATAACAAAAATATAATAGTAAAATGCCAAAATCGTCCCTAATGTTTCAAACTTGCTTGTTTCGGACAAAAATGTCATTCACCTTAACACAAAAAAATAATCTGAGTTAGTAATTTGGATGAGAATGACAATAAAATGCAAACATGAAGGACTCAAATGCAAAAAAAAGTCATATTGGATGAAACAAACAAATATGACTAAACCTTAGGGATGATTTTGACATTTTACTCAAAAGTTAATATTTATAGAGTTATAGTTAGGGATGTTCAGAATTCGTTTCAAATTCGAAAAATTCGAAATTCAATTCGATTAAAATAATTCGAATTCGATTCAATTCGAGTCAAGTAAATCGAATACAAATTTATAATTTCAAATTCAATTCAATTTGAAATTCGAATAAAAATTATTTATTTTTATTTATTATTTTTATATATAGTACATATATAACTTTTATTGGCCTATACTATAAGTTATTTAAAAAATTATTCCATGTATTAAATTTTCTATTACCAAACTCACTACATGGCCTATAACTGAAACCTAAGTAACATATCTATTAATAGATTTCTAGCCCTAAAAATATTAACTTGTAATATGGTGTGGTTATTCCCAACTTCTAGTTTTGAATTTTAGACTTATGATACTTTATTTGGAACTTTTTAATTTAATATCGTGCTTTATGACTGCTTTAAAATTTATGTTTCATTTTGATAGTTTTTACATGTTTTATAAGAATCTGAATCAAATCGAATTCATTCGAGTTTGATTCGAATTTTTAATCGAATATGAATCGAATACGAATTGGGTTTTTCATTCGAATACGAAATCGAATCGCATTGGGTAAGTTTTAATCGAATTCAAGAGAAAATAAAAATTATTTGAATAGTTCTATTCGAATAATTCGAAAATTCGATATTCGATTCGATGAAAACCCCTAGTTGATACAAATTGGCAAGTAAATTAACTAATTAAGTTAGCCCAATACTCTCAGTAATATATGGGCTTTTTGGACTTGAAACTGGACCGATGTATACTCTTCTTCTGGCATGTTTAGACTCCAGTCCCTGAAATTGACTCTTCCTCACTTCACGCCCCAAACTGCACCGTCGATTACCATCTCCGCCGTCCGATCACCACCTCCGCCGTATCTCACGCACAGGTATATTCCTCTCTTTCTCGATCAATTCTTCCGATTTAATTTTTTAATTTCTTCTCCAGATTTCCTTTTTGAATACTTAAAATCGCCTAATTGTGATTTGTGTATGAAACCCTAGGGTTCTTCTTAGTCTAATTGCATAATTTCGGATTTATTTTTACAAGGCGGTGAAAGATCAACATTGATTTTAGGGTAAATTATTATAGGTATTTGAAAATTGATAAAGGTATCATGAGTCATGTAATTAGTTTTGTATCCACTGAATATTATAAGGTGCTAACACTTGTAACATTTGGATTTATTTATGCAATCACTAGCTACCCTGCATATTTAGTTTAGGATGATTTATTTCTCAAATGTATTACTCTTTTGCTTGTTATATTCTAAATTGTTTTTTCTATCACTTTATTTGCTATGTGGATTGTGGAAGTATCGGATGTTCGACCGAGTAGGAACTTGCAACAAAAGTTAGTTTCTGTTGCTTGATAATCTTTCTGTATAAGTCATCTTGCTGCTATTTATAAGAATTCGTGTTAGCTCTTGCCTCTAGGCTGCTCATTGTGGTTTAATGCCACCAGCCACATCAGACTTTAACGCCCCATAACACTGGCCCGGGGGCTTTAAAGGGGGCGCATGCCACCCGTGGGAACGTGAGCATGTTTACGGGTGTGAGAGGACAAATAGGTGGGGCCCACCCTCAATGCACCGATCGCAGATTTTCTTTTTCTTTTATTTAAATATTAGGTAAATCACAACTTGATAGTTAAATTTAAATAGTAGGTTAGTTAAAGTGATAAAGTCCATCGACTACGTGGCAGTGACGTGGCAGGGCGGGCGTTATGTTAAACGACAATGCATAGCCTTAAGGTTGTCATGATTAAAAGAGTAGATGAGATAAAGCTTGTGCTTTGCACTGTTAGGAATTTAGGTATTGCAAAACACATACACGAACACAAACGAAAAACTACAAGAGAAATCAAACAAAGATGAACACGAGATTTTACGTGGTTCGGTTGAGGTGACCTACATCCACGGGCTGCAACTAGGGTAATCTCTTATTACTATCTGCCTCACTTGTGAGGATTTACAATGTATAAGCACACGCACATATATATATAGGTTACAAATTACGGTTACTAGCTTATTCAACAAGAAACAAAAAACGGGCCTTAAAATAATAAGTCAAAGCCGGGTCCCCATGTCTCTCTCTGCCGAACTCTATAATCCCAAACCGAGGCCCAAATCAAGCCTACAAAACCCATCATGCACACATCGTTTGATTGAAATGGCAAAGTTTGATAGAACTTGTTTTTTGCACATTTCGCCAGCGAATCAACAAAATTGTCATCTTTTGTTGCACATTTCGCCAGTGAATCAACAAAATTGCCATCTTTTGTAACGCTGTATATATCCATCTGTGTCGGGTAGACAATAGATGCATTTTCTCACTATGAATAAAGTCATACTAGTCAAATGATTTGATTCGGGATTTATTATGTTTGTTTATATTCATCTGAATTAGGCCTGGCAATTTCTACCCAAATACCTAAACTTGGGTCAATATGGACTTTAATTTTAAGCTGCTGGGTCATTTTGGGTTGATTAAAATTATTAATGGGTCTAGATGGGTAATAAGAAAATCAGAATTAAAACAGACCAGGTCACGATGGGCCATTAAGAAAAAGAGAATGGGTCAGGATGGGCCAATATCTTTTTTACCCTAACAACTCATCTACGCTCTCAATTTCTACCCAAATACTCCCTTAAATCAACCTATTAACAATCTATTCTACACTTCTTGATCGATTGAAAGGTATGAATTTCACTTTTGGTTGATTTATTTTCTGTATGCATTCTAAACTTCTTCTTAATTGTTCAATTTCAAATACACATCGAAACCCTAGTTAGGAATCCGTGAATATTCATGACGATTTAGACGTCGTTTGAGTTGTATGTTGTCTTGTTTGATGGATTCACATTGGGATTTTGTAGTTTTGTACTACCCGAGTTGTTGGATACTTAGATTCTTGTTTTGGGAAACTGTAGTTTGTGGTATGATTGATTGAGGTTAATGTGGTTGTTGCTTTAAGCAAGTTTCTACATGTTCTGGTCTTGTTCGAATGTTGGTTTGACCCTATGTTGGTTAGTATGATGGGATCACATTAGGATCCTAAATTTGGTTTCTTTTTCGCTTTGTTGTCGACTGTTAGTTTGTCTTGCTTTGTTTTATTGTGGGGTTTTAGCTTACAGATTGTATTTGGGTTGTGTTGGTTTGAAACTACGAATTAATGAGAAATCATCAATTGTTAGTTGTATAATTATTATCATCTGTTTGCTGGTAGTAACTTCAGAAGAAGCAATAGGAATTACATTTGTGCATACTGCATACTTATTCCTTTTTATATAAAATTAGACCCCAAAAATGAAAATGACTCTGTGAATGGATCCAGATTATTATTTTGCCACTTTCATCATTTATTTTTGTCTTTTTCCGTACGCTTTAGGTCGATTATTACGGATGGAAGCATGTCGCATTCGGGTTGAAATAGATACACAGTCTTTTCTTATCTTATAAAACAGATATCCTGGATTGTGTCACACATTGTACAAAAATAGCATAATTAAATCTTTCTTTAATTCCTATATATGCACTATACACAATTGATGCGAAAATAGTCTACGGGAACAACGAAACACGTCAAACGGGTCAGGCGCCCAAACAGACTGAGGAGCATCAAGAAAGTATTCAATTCAAGTGTAATAAAAGAGAGAGTTTAGATTGTTTCTGTAGCGATATACATTTTATAAACTACATAGCACACTGGTTATCAATAAATATAGTAGACTCATCAAACAGAGATCGAATAACATCAGGTATGTTATGCAGGAAAAGTGCAGATCGTTTTTTTAATTTTTTATAATTTTTTTTATTATTTATAATTTTTTTTTCAGTTTTTATTATTATTGATTTATTCTCAACCCATCTTGACCCAAACCCATCCTGACCCGAACTCATCCTGACCTTCTTCTTTCTTTTACCCATCTTGACCCAAACCCATTCTAACCCAAACCCATCCTGACCCAACAACCAATCCAATCCAACCCATCCATTTTGCCACCTCTAATCTGAATTTATCTAATACAATGAATACACACTTCACATTGTTACTGAGTGTGCTAGTTTCATTTAATTGATAGCTAATCATCGTCATTTCTCAATGTTTGTTGATGGTTGATGTAAGGGGCATTTTCTTTTAACTTACAAAAATGTTAAAAGTATTTGGTGGAGAAAAAAAAAACTTATCTATATAAACCCTAGACCTTAGCTTAAGATGATGAAATATGAAACACTAATTTTAACATAATTTAATCATTTTTCACTGCAATTGAATTATGTGAACTTCTATCGGGTATTTAACAGCTATTATGGATGGCGGTACACCTAATTTCAAAACATGGAATATAATATACCCTGTTTACATAAATTCAAAGAAGACTATTGCCGAAGGTAGAAGAATCTCTGCTACAAAAGCATGCGAAAACCCTACCGCTTTAGAAATCGGCGATTGTTGTGGCCATCTCAAAATTCCTTTTGCTATTGAGGTTTTTTCTCTTCTATCAATAAACTTTCCCAATTTTTTATTACTTACATAATATGAAAATTATGTATTTGTAAGTTGTAACCTTTTTGTAATGGTTTTAAAGATTGATAAGGCATATCCAAGGGATTTCATGCAAGTGGGGAGGGTGCGGGTTTTGCTGAAAAGACCAGATGGGAGTCCACATAATCCCCTTATCACATCCAGTAAGCATAATTCTCTAATTCAGATTCAAACGTCATTTTCGTCCCTGAGGTTTGGCCAGTTTTGCGACTGTTGTCCGAAGGTTTGTTTTTTCCGCATCCGGATCCAATAGGTTTGAAATCTTGTCATTTTCATCCAGCTCGTTAACTCCATCTATTTTTCTTCGTTAAGTCAGGGGTATTTTTGTCTTTCTTATTTAGCAAGGTATTTTGAATACTTGTACATTATGCTAAATGGTTGTACATAAAGTGAAAAAGACCGAATTGCTCTTTAAGTTAACAAAAAAGACAAAAATACCCCTGACTTAATGGAGAAAAATAGATAGAGTTAATGAGCCGGATGAAAATGGCAAGATTTTAAATCTTTTGGATCCGGATGCGGGAAAACAAATCTTTCGACAAAAGTCGCAAAACAGACCAAACCAAAGGGACGAAAATGGCATTTTACTCTCTAATTTATTGTATTCTGCTATGATGTCCTCACATGATTTTCTGTAAATAGTTATAAAGTTTGGTAAGTAAGTTGTGGTTTGTTTGTATGGTTGCAGAAAAACAGCTGATGATTCGTATTGCTGAATTGGTTCCTAGACACCCGGGTAGAGTGAAGAAACAAGAAGCGGCTGCATCTGCTTCAAATGCTGCTGCACCTTCGAAATCTGGCAAGGGCGGGAAAAAGAAGAGATAGATTCGTGTGTAACATTCGGTTGGAATTTGCTAGGCTCTTTGGTTGGTTGCGTAAGACGTTTTGTATCTTATGGGTGTTTCGGATTAAACGTGTTTTCAAAATACCTAGAACAGAGATGAGAGAACCGAACACAAATATAAGCCTCCGGACCGGTTTGATTTTTCAGTTTTGTTGATCTATACTGTTTTTTTGCACCCCAATCTGAAGAACAGAGCACTAAGAAAAACATCTTAAGGTCCTGGTTGGTTTGCAAAATACTCTAAAATTAGAATTAATTGCGTCTAAAATCGTTTTTTGTTGAGTTTGATCGTTGAAAATGTCATGAAGAAATCGAAACCTTACCTGAAGTTGAACCATACCAAGATCGTTCCATCTTCGTTTCGGTGGACGTGACTAGCTTGTTAGGATTTAGGAAGAGGAAGTAACGACTTGGAATTTTATCAACTAAAATTTTTATTAATTTGAAACAAAACCGAACAACAGTGACTTAAAGATGACAGCGTCAGGTCATTTTCTGATTTTACCACACAAGTTCCTAGCTTCCTTTCTGCCAAGTGAGAGTCAATAGGAGAAAAAATGCACCAGTCGACAGTTTCGACGAGGTTCACGGCAGTCCGATCGGCCGTCTACTATGGTGTAAGTACCAAAGACCTGCTTCAACCAAGATTGTTGCATCTTTCGTCTAACCTTCAAAACCCTACATCAGAACACCCTTTGTTACTGCCGGCGTCATCTAAGATCACAGCGGAACCCTAGCGCCGTCGTCGGAGGTGTGGTGTTACCCTCATAAAAGTCACCACCGATGTGTTGAACTGCAAGAAAACCACCGCCCTCACTACTCGCGTTGCCGTTGCCGGAAAACCCAACTCTCCTCCATAGCTGCTCTCCGATTAGGAGCATCACACCCTCAACCGTTGTTGCCAGAGGACTCGAGCACTACCACCGCCAGTGTTAGGTGGTTGCGCCACCAGAGCCACAGTCGCCTGAGCGGCTGTGGTGGTCGTCGGAATTGTGACTGGCTCCCCCACTCTCACTCTCTCAGTCTCTCTCACATGCATATCTTTCTCTGTGTATGCGTAGCTGAAGTTTAGAAGCAGTTATCTCTATTTATGTTTATTAGTATCTCTTGTTCTAGTTTTGAGAATTGTCAATGTTTACGTTATCTAAATTGGGTATTTATACCTTTGTTCTTGTAGATTAACCCATCTCGAATTGGGTCTTCTATCTTATAATATATAAGTTCCCAGCAATTAAATCTATTAGTTACGTTTGTTAGATTTCTGGGTTCTATCATTTGGTTCCATTGCTGGGAAGTCAAATGGCGCTTACAACCCGGAATTATTAAAATTGTGTATGGGTGCACGTAGAATAAAAGTGCGAACAATTTTCACAATGCAGACTTTAGTTTTGTGTTTTGCTTACTAATTTTCTGTAAAAAGAAGTGCGGTTGTGTAAAAAGGAGTACAATTTTGTAAAAAGGTTCAACTACAACTCTTATATAGGGTCAACAAGAGGGTCTTGAACAATATGGGTAGTCATTGGTGTACGTTTAATTCTTTACTGTATAATATTCTTTGAATAAATTCTTAATTCTAAGGTTGTATTATCGGTATAATATTAACTATAATATCATTGTTAACTAATACTTCGAAATTATACAAGCGGCTTAATGTCATTTTTAACATTGCGTGTACTTTTTCATTGACGTTTTATTTAAAATCAACCAACCCCGCCGCGAAACATTCGAATTCCTTTTAAAACATTCCTCAACCCAAAAGCGTTCCAAGTTCAAATATCTACTCAGGGTTTCACAGAGCCTGTAAACTAGTAGAAATAATAACGTATCACACAACCTGTAAACTAGTAGAAATAATAACGTATCTTTGATGCACATCTACTCGGGGTATCACGCCTATAAACTAGTAGAAATAATAACGTATCTTTAAAGGCCCGGAAGAAACTAGCACACTTTGGCCATCTTGGTGACATGTTCCTCTTACCTCTATTCACACCCTTCAATCAATGTGTTTGGATGAGAGCTAAGTGATATGAACACCGTTTAGGTATCGCACAACCTAGGTACGTATGTATAATGGCTTTATAAGTCCAAATCCAACCACAAATACAACACAAGTACTCGGACCGTGTCATGGACCTCAAGCTTGTGTAAATAACTAAAGACGTACTCAAGGTACCCAGGGGCGGACCCAAGGTCAGCCCAAGGTGGGCGGGCGCACCCCCGGGGAAAAAAAAATTTAGTGCTAAGTTCCGTCGAAAATCCCGTCCGCACCCCCTTGGAATTTTTCGTCCGCACCCCTTGGAATTTTTCGACCGCACCCCTTAGGTAAAAAGTGTTATCAATTTATATTTTAAATTTTTTTAGTAAACTCTTATTTAAAAAAAAAATACTAGCTAAATTATATAACTTTTAATACCTAACTAACTAAACTCAAATACTCATACCTTTACCAACTTATAATTCCTAACTAGCTAGCCCACTAAGTCTTAGCCCATTAAACAAACCTAACAATATTTCAAACTATAATAAAATAATTAAAGCCCAAAACATTTAGAAATTCTCTCCCGCTCTCTCTTTCTCTCTTGCGTCCCTGCACTGCCAACGAACAATATCACCCAGCGACAAAAGTCCAGCAGCCTGCGACCACCGTAATCAGCCACCATACCACCATCGTTCGACACCAAATCTAACCGGAATCCGAACACGGGTAAGTTTCTTTGTTATTTTGATGATTTTGGTTGATATTATAGGAGATAAAAGGGTAATAAAGTTGTTAAATAGGTTTGAAATTTTGTGTGTTTTGACGTTGTTTATGGTTGTTTAGATGATTTTTATGGTGATTATGTTGCTTATATATTTTTAGGGTGATTACAACTTACGTTATGATTTCTAGGGCTTGAATAGTTGAAAATTAAAATTGAAACATTATGTTATGGAGCGATGAACTTATGTTATATAGAGAAAGAATTGCTTAAGAAATTAGCTTTAGATGATGTTTTGAATAGATTTCAAAAAATGAAAACTAGCAGGGCGTCGACGTTTTAATTATGTTTGTAACAAGGTTTGACATTTTTTTATTATTATATAAATTTAGTTTGATGTTCGTTTGTTTTACATGACCCGACCCGACCCGATACGAACCGATTTTTTTACTTATATACCTAGGGGCCTAAAATTTTTAAAAATGTTCCACACCCCCATAGAAAAATTCCTGGGTCCGCCACTGAAGGTACCTCATCGTCATTGACATGTATGCCAATAGAATTTTATTTGTATAATTTGTTGATATAGCGTGTTTTTTTTTAAATATAATTTTGAAGCGAATATGTAACAAATCACGATATCACTGAGTAGATATTGCGTATTCATAATCATTCTGCTAAATAAAAAATGATTTTGTCACAAGTTGTGTGCGTATTTATAGTATGTTTTATATCTTAATGTCAGCTTGGGGATGTAGCTCATATGGTAGAGCGCTCGCTTCGCATGCGAGAGGCACGGGGTTCGATTCCCCGCATCTCCATTATTTTTAGTTTCAGTTTTTTGGTCATAGGACTATCATCATTTTAGATCCGTCACACGACACCTTTGGGCTGTTTTACTTGGCTCGATTCGGGTTGTATTCTTCATCTCAATTCTCATATAGGTTAAACAAAAATAATAGCTAAAGGTTTTTCTTGAATGGCTAACCTTACTGCAATCGAACCCCACACCTTTTACACCTTTTTTTTAACGGTAAACTGCAACTTTATTATTCATCACCAAAAAGTTCATACAATACAAATGGTTAGTAAGTTGCTAAGCCAACCACCTTTTACATAATCACCCGATGAATTCGACAAATCAAAAAACATAAAATGTACCAGACTTAACTTAAAGACTCGAAATTCACCCACTTCCTCCATTCCAAATTTGTTCGCTTTGCTCTACAATTAATCCAAAGGAACGTATTTGCCTGCATTTCCCCAAAGATTCCAACTATATATTCGCTCGATTCCCATTAATAATTCCATCATTCCTTGCTTTCCATATGCTCCAATAAGTCGCCAACACGATGGTTTGAACATATTTCCTTTTTGGTTCTTCAATAGTCGGTGTTTTATAAATTCCAACAAATCTTTCATAGAGGATGAAAAAAATCTGTTGGATTTGCACCACAAGCTCACCTTACGCCATAACATCAATGCTACATAACAACCCGTAAATAGGTGATCTGCATCTTCTTCTTGATCCCCGCATATTGATGCTACATAGAGTTAATTCTCCTTTTACTATACACTACATACACCTTATCTAATACATCCACCAAGATTTGAATTATTATTATTATTATTATTATTATTATTATTATTATTGCACTAATTATTTTCTTAATCTAAACAATACATTGTTTAGTTTTTAGTTCTGTAATGAGTTTCTCATTTAATCATGCAACATTACTATTCACATAACGTATGTTTTATTCATCTTTTGCATAGATTTTTACCAGCAAGCAAGAGTACTTATAGTCATTTCAAGTTATTTGTGTTTGCAGACAGAGGATACCATAAGTTCTGTTCAGTGAAGCTGTAAATTTCAGCTTTCGAACTGCATCAAGGGTTGATATCAAATTCGTCATGTCCAATATGTACGTCCGAGAATACATTAAGAACCATCATGAATAATAGCGTTAGAACCAACTAAATGATTCAAACCGGCGGTTTGGAACTTGGAGGTTTAAACTTTTAAGGTTCGAACGACATGCATTAATGTGTCAACCGATCTGATCATTTAACCTTTAATATAATTTTTGTTTTTTTAATATTTATATATGTATGTGTATTATATAATGAATGGTGTAAATCATTTTAAATGGTTAAATACAAACTAAGCAATAAAAAAAGCAAATCGTTTCGACCACTTGACCCGTTCAGCCTACCCAACCAACCCAGCCGATCTAGTCTATAATTTTCAAAAATCACAGTTAGTGATTCAACCTTAATTTTTTGTTAAACCAGACCATGAACACCCCTTAGTGACGCGATCTGTCTACAAGTACAACACCAACCAACATTTCGACAACAAATAATTGACATCAAGATTCAAAATATCACCCAATCACCGTGTCTGTTATCCAGATCTTTGTAGCAGCAAACATCAACGATTCAACTCCTTATTTCATAATCCAGTTTGAGAGTATGAGACATATGGTTTGCATCCAACATAGACCACATGGTTATTTTCTATACTCTTTGTATGTTAACTTTGTTTTTCTTTTTTTTTTTTCTGTTTCACATGAACATATAATTAAAATCCAAAATGCATGCAACTTGTAGAACAAGAAAATTAATGAACAAAAATGAAAAAAGTGAATACGGGCTATATCGCTTCTTATACTACTACTTCTAGTTCTCGGACTTTGGTATGTATCACGAAGTCTGGAAACGCTTGAGTGATCTCCCTGTGATAAAACGTATCAGTTGTTTATACTTTATACTTATTCTGGTGTTAAAATATAAAATAAAAATGTTAAAACTTGCCTTAGAAGGGGAAGTGTCATATTCTTGAGAATCGATGGATTTTTCGAGACGAATATCTTCCACTCTTCTATATCGATCTTTCCATCTCCATTCAGATCTGCATCCAGAATTGTCTGACCGAACAGACGAGGAAAAAGTCAAACTAAAAAGTCAAAGTTGAAGACCAAAAGTTCAAGCCTGAATACCAAAAACCTATGATTATTACCTTATTTAAGATACCTTCAACTGCATCTTCTGATAAATCAACATTCATTTCACTCAAAAGAGCCAAAACCATCTCCTTCAACTTCAAATTATGAAACATTTCCAATATTAGTGTTCGATAAAAAAGTCAAACTTTGACTAGGTGTCAAAACTTCACTATGTATATTTAACAATTTTCATTTACCTCGTCACGTTCTATGAAACCGTTGTGCTTCAAGTCATATAATCTAAACATAACTGTAATGAGATCATAAAATGTTACCATTAGTTCGCGGAAGATACATTCAAAAGCTTTAAAGCTAGTGAAGTTTGACCTTTATGAGTCAAACCAATTCATTTTGGTTATAGATCATCAAAATGTTTCGTGCATCTTACATTCGATTTTGACTGATTCAGGTGCATCCGGGTGGAAAACGCTTAGCGAACGAACAAATTCGTCAAACTCAATTACACCGTTTTTCTTGATGTCAAATGTGTCAAACAGCTGCAAAATGCAAGAAAGAAATCAACATTGTGGATAATGAAATGATTTAATTTTACAAAATTAATTTAATTTTACTCACTCTATCTGCAAAAAAATTCTTCATGCTGCTATTGCTGAAAAGTGCAAGCAGAAACTCTTCCTGTTCATAACATGACAAAAATAAATAGCTTCTTAATCTTTATCTGACAATTAAGCCGCCTCTATTGGAACACCACTGGGTCACTGACACAATGTCTAGCGCCAGTGACGTGTCATATGGGCCGTATGATGTCACATGGGTTGTATGACAGGCGAAAAATGGTCATATGGGTCGTATGAGACCAAATGAGGCGGTGTTTTCCAAATCATTTGGCCCATATGATGTTTTTGACTGATGTGACTACCGACAAATTCATATGAACTGTATGACCAATTTTCACCCTATCATATGGCCTGTATGATGTGACAGCAGGCTTGGTTTGCACATTTGAAGGTGGTGTTTGCATAGTATAATGAGCGGAATCATGTTATTTAAAGTTGTAATATTAAGTTAAATCATATCTCGAGTGTTTAATAAGTAAATACCTTGTGAATACGACCATCTTCAATAATAGCATGGCTTAATCCATCAAAAAGATCATACAATGCCTCTATCTCATTAATACTAACTGCGAAACAAAAAATAAAAAAGATATGATCAAGTTAGTTCACCTAAAATTTTGTTTCAAACATGTTTTTGCAACTAACATAATGTCTCGGAAGCAAGACGCGCGTGTTGTATAGCTCGACTTGGGTTTCTAAGTTTCTTCAAGAAACAACAACATTCTTTAACGGTCATATTTGTCATGGTCAAGTATTGATGAGTACACACACCTATCAAAACATCCAATTAACATCAAAACTGCTTAAAAATACAAGAAAGTCATCGTTCCAAAAAAAAAAACGTCAAAACTGCTTAAAAAATCGATCATGAACTATTTAAAGAAATGGATGAAACCAACCAAATTTTCCATTTTTATCAAATACCCAAAATAAAACTAACTCAACCCTCCAACATTCTTGAACTAGAAGCAAATTATGAAGGTTTCATAAATCAAGAAAATAGTCATGATTCCATCATTAAAGCTCTATACAAGCTTTGACTTTGTATATCTATCATTATCAACGCCAGTGGCGAAGCTTGACAATGAAGACAAAGGGTCGAAAACGTATATACCCAAAAATTTCTATACGAAAACTACATATATAACACTACTGAGCAAAAAAGTTCGGGGGGTCAGACAGACACCCCCCGACCCTCTTAAGCTGCGCCCCTGATCAACACATAAACATACACACATACATACATACCTGAAGTATACAAATTAGTGGAAGATGAAGATGAGGAAGTTAACAGGCTACAATTGAAAATGGTGTCTAGAAATGAGTTAAAAATGATCTCTAAGATTTGAATTGTTCTTCTAAAATTATTGTGTGTTTATGACTAATGAAACCAGATCAAGGCTTGTCATGTTGTGTTAAATGTCAACCACATTTTTTTATTGTTGAAAAGATCACTTGTCACGTTGATCCGAATATAAATAAGATCCCTAGTTGTACTTTTTGGAGCTTGTGTCAATAATTTCATTTTTTAAATGATCAACGACTTTCTTGATGGTGGAAAATTGTGTTTGACGGTCTCTTGGATCTAAACTTGATAATTGTGAACTAACTAAAATGATATATAAAAGTTATTACCTAAGATTAAAAAATACTTGCCCAAGGCCAAGCCATCCAACAATATGTATGTATTGATTAAAAGATGAGTGCTCCTGACAAGAATGAAGGGGCTGAGTACAGCCTAGAAGAAGGAGAGATTGGAGACGATAACCGTGGTTCTGAGCATAGGGAGAGTAATAAGGTGGGAAGGAATGGAGTCGATCAACGAAAGCCCGGTAAACCCACCATCTTCTTCGTTACAAACATTCCCGACGGCTGCTCCAAAGGTCGTTTAATGGAGACTTTTAAGAAGCATGGAGATATCTACGATATCTATGTGGCTAAGAAGAAAGATAAATCGGGGCGAAATTTCGGCTTCGTGAAATTTCGGAATGTAACTGATGGTTTAGCCTTGGAGGCTTGTCTTAAGAACTCCATGATTGAGAGCAACAAGCTGGTAGTTTATCGGGCTAAATTTGACAAGTGCGGAAACAAAATGGAAGCACCGATTAAGCACTATCAACAAAACGGATGCAACGATCTTTCTAAGTCTGTACCGGCTCCTCCCTTACAATCGGCGCATCTTTCCGAGGGTGTTAAACAGTCCTACGTTGGCGCGTTGCTCTGCGGGCACCCTACAGCTCAGAAAACGATCGTCCTCTCCCCGGACATCATTGCTTTTTCTGACCGGCATAATTTATCTCTTTTAGGTAGGGTGTTCGATTTCAAGACTCTTTGCAACATTAATTCTCTTACTGCCAAGACTAATTTTCTAGGGGTAAAAATAAAGTATTTGGGTGGTCTTCATGTTCTTTTAACTTTTACCGATTCTAATGACGCCAAAGGTTTTCTTCTTTCAACTGATACATGGAACAAATGGTTCTCTTCTCTTGATCGTTGGGTGGGTCAGTCGTTTAGTTACGAACGTATAGCATGGATTAGAGTTCTCGGGGTTCCGGCACATCTCTGGGACAGAAGCGTTCTTGATTCCATTGGGAATCATGTTGGGAGGGTGATCCAAGGATCACAGATCACATGGGAGGATGGTAATTGGTCTCAAGAGTGCATTGGAGTTCTAGTAGGGGATGGCCATCATATCAGAGATGAAATCATTCTCAAATGGAGGGATAAGAGTTATCGCGTCTGGATTATTGAAGAACCGAGTGAATGGATGCCGGATTGTCTCAATAAGATCTTTCACCATCCCTCGTCACCCGTCATAGATCATGTTCATCCGGTTGTTAATAATTCACCGTTAAAACCACATGGAGCCGAACAATTGAATGTAGAAAATTTGGGTACCGACAATCACCAACTGGGCATTGGCGAGGCACTTCCGACCGTCGAGATCTCCACTCGTTCCGGTGAAGTGATGGAGAGCCAAACTGGTGTACCTTGGATTCCGTCAATCTTGGTAAGTGAGAAATCAAATACTTTTATGGAACACACCAACGGTCACCATGATGTCTTTGGATTGCAACAACCAAAGGAGATGCTTGATTTGCCAAATGGTAAAACTACTTCTGGGATGCCGTGTAGCATGGAGAATAATGCAGGGGCGGACCTGTAGGCTTAATGGGCGTAGCCCGGGCTACGGCTCAAGTTTTGACCAGTAGTGTAAAAAAAAATTTTTTTTCCGATTTTTATACACAGGACACCCCTTTTTTTTCCGATTTTTATACACAGGACACCCCTGAACAAGTACGAGAACACCCCTAAAAAATTTTGGGATACCCCTGAGTTGAAGGTCTAGTTCCGCCACTGGAATAATGAGTTAGGGACACGCAACACAAGTTCTAAGGATGTGAACCCAAACACAAGTAATGAGGTGTTGGGATTATCTAAAGTAATTGATGGGGTGCATGGGAACTCGATTCATTCAAGTATGGGGAAAACAACAGACATTGCGGCACAACACCCAAGTGACATTGAGACTAAAAGTATGTCTCTGGACATGAATTTGTTTGGGCTCGAGGAAACGCCTCCATTGAATGATATATCTACCCGATTTAATTGTTCCAGCCCTTCTATCTTTAAGTTTGGGCTTTCAAATTCTAAGAGATCAAGACCCAAATCTGTTAGCCCAGCAAACAGTAATAGCCCAAATAATCATCTCAACCTATCTTTCATTCCTTTTTCCAAAAAAAGACCTCGAATGGATCCTGACCCGTTTTGCTTAGGTGAGCTCTTGGTCCTTAATAATCTTAGTAACCCAATCAACCCTGTCCCTTATACATCTAAGCCTGCTGATCCACCCCCTATTCCGTTTTTAAACCCATATTCGTCATCCTCTTCGGAGACCGTGGAGAACCACCAGAAGAA
Organism: Helianthus tuberosus; assembly: GCA_030545235.1. Taxonomy (NCBI): domain Eukaryota; kingdom Viridiplantae; phylum Streptophyta; class Magnoliopsida; order Asterales; family Asteraceae; genus Helianthus; species Helianthus tuberosus. The sequence continues at coordinate 12,432,181 of CM060381.1, forward strand.
TTCCATGACTTGTTCTAGGAGAGCATCTTTTAAAAATGGTGATCCTGTCATAGCTGAAGGCATAGCTAGCAAAGGTGCTGGTAATCCAGGCCGGAAGCAAAAGAAGGGTGTAAAGCTCAAGCGTGTGAAGGTCGGCGGCATCATGGCTTCAGCTCCTCCAAAGTCAGCATTTACATTCCCTCTGTCACATCCGCCATGAGTCGTGTTGGTGTATGTAGGTTGGGTCCTTGGTTCGGTTGTTTTGTTGGTGATGCGTGGCTTTCTTAGTGTGGCGATGCCTTAGGGCTGTCGTGTAGGTTTTATTTTATGTCTTTCGTGGTGTTTCTTTCTCTTTAGTGCTCGTATTGTCTTTTCTAGCTTCTTGCTAGTTTTGGTGGAATATACGTCTTTTGCCGTTCAAAAAAAAAAAAAAAAACTAAAATGATAAAATTGTAAAAAAAGAATAAACGAAATTAAATCTTTGATAAAATTCGAAACGGGCTTAAACTGATTAAATTTTTTACAGGGGTAAGTTAATGTATAGAGTACACTTAACGTACTCAAAATTACAACATAAAGAAAATAACAATTGAAAATTGCATATGAAGGAACTCAAAATTACGCATGAAGCACAATCAAAATTACACCATCTATAAAATCTCTTTTACTCTTTATACGTTAGTAACCTTTTGTAAACGGTTGTGAAAATTTGATGATAAAGTTTTAAATTTATAGACCTATAATTGTTTTAAATAGAAAATACATTTATTTTTGTAAGTTGTATTATTTTAATTAAAGTTGAAGCCTTTAAGACTCTTGTAAAATATATAAACCGACAATGATTTTTTTTACTTGAAACCATGCTGATGGGGGATTGGCACACTCGACAATACTTGTTCTCATGCGAGTTCAATCTAGCGCTAAGGCTATGCGTTATGTTTCTCTCACTTTGTCTTCTTTTCTTCATCCTCAAGTGTCATCTTAACGTCACATTATCATCTCTTGCATGTTTCACTCTTTTTAATTTTATTTTTTAAAACAATATAACTAAGATAAATAATTAATTAATAACAAAATAAAATACATATTTATAAACGGGGTTCTTTTATTTAATGAAGTGACTATCATTATATTAAGTTTTAAAAATATATAATATTATTATTAGTGTATTTACAATAATTCCATTAGTTTGGGTTATCGGATGTTATCACTCCCAATTATTGAGTATTGGCTGTTGCCACTTTCAACTATCACTTTGACTCCCACCACTCCCAACTAAACACTTAGTGTGTTGTGTCACTCTGCAGACGAACCTTTCTTAGTGTTTGACTTGTGTTCTTGGTGATATTAGACTAACACTTTGTGAATTACTATTGAGTGCAAATGAATTTGGTCCTAAAAGACAAAAGGGGAGTCAAAAACCACTAAACCGAAGTGACACAATACACAAAGTGTTAAGTTGGGAGTGGTGGAAGTCAAAGTGATAGTTAGGAGTGGCCGCGACCAATACCGACTAGTTGGGGGTGATAAAATCCAATATACCCATTAGTTTATTACAATGGTATTCCTACAGACACTGTAGATCCCATTGACAAGTATGTGTAGCACCTTATTGAGGATGTCATGGGCTTTGACAATCGCTTCTTAGCTATTAATTATTATTTATTATTTATTTGTCACAAATATTAAATAGATGTCAAAGAAATAAGTTTGAGTGCTTCCTTAAATGAGATGCAACTATTTCAAAGTTGAATAAACAAGTACAATTGTTGTGTTGAGTGGGGGAGAAAGTAGTTGCATTTCGAGGTGTGTGGATCGCTATATCGAGGCTACTGGTATCATTAGCAGAGCCCTTTTTAATGCACAACGGTTAAAATTTGGATCGCTATATTGAGGCTACTGGTATCATTATCTGGACAGAGGACAGTTTTGTAATTTGCATCATAAGTCGTTTTTTTGTTACAAAATTTGATTTCTTAATTTAGACATAAAACTCTTGTTGAAGCTATAAGTCCTGTATCTGAATGGATTAATCTTTCTTGCGTGTAGCCTTTTTGGGCCAAAACAGTTCCTGGCAATTAGAGACAAAAAAAAACGGGTTGGACCAAACCGATCTGACCCTGGCCATTTAGACCAAATTTGACCAACCCAGTTCAGTTTATAACCCAAACCGGTTTAATAGCAACTTACAAAATTCTTTTTGTAACGTTAATAGTTGTTGAACAGCCTGTTTTAATAGCAACTTACAAAATTCTTTAAGACTATCTCCAATGAGCCCTTGGAGAACAAGCTCTTAGAGGCCCTTAGAAGCCCTTACCATTGGAGCTCATCCATCTCAATAAGCTCTTAGGTTGGATGCCCTTACACAAGGGCATGACTTTGCCTCGGTTCATGCGATATGGTGGGTCCAAAGTGAAAAAAGAAAAGTTTTATTTAAATATTGTGTGTAATGGATAGGTGATGAGGTGAAAATTAAGAAAGGTAAGGATATTTGTAGGGTTGAAGATGAAAGTGAAGCTTTTAAGGATTTGTAAGGATATTATGTGGCAGATGACGTGACAGCTAAGGGCGACTTAGGACACACTTAGCATTGGAGATGGTCTAATTACAAAAAACCATCCCTTCTAAATACCAGTTTTCTCAATTTTCATACTTTACGACACAAAACATTTGGGAAATAAATTCCTGTTTTCCGCAAGATCAATCTAACTTTGATCCATTGTATTACAAAAAATCATACGTAGCCTACCATCAACCATAAATCTAACAACCTGATGAGTCAAGCGACGAAACTTGACCCGTCACCCAACCCAATCGATATTCAACCGATGATCACAGTTACTCTCTCCATGGTAAGTGAGTGAACAGTGTGGTGGCGCAAGGTACATCCCATGTTTGGATTGTGGATGGAATTGTAAGATCGCATTAGATGGTAAGAAATAAAAAAAAAAAATCATAAATGTAACGAAAACAGGTTAAATCAAGATTTAATTCATGCCATATGTGTTCATGAAACATGTTCTTTGGATCAAATATAGATTTAATTCATAGAGAGCTAATACATACTCTGCTCTTGTATTACCTTATGTCTTTGGTTTTTTTTAAGTGTCGAAAGATATTAATGCTTACGTTTGTAAGTGAAATAATTATTTGTATAATGTTTGTCATAAGCAACTATCATGATGCTATTAATTGTTAAACAAAAAATAAGATAAATAAATCATTTCCATTTACATTTACAACATTATTATATATATCAAATGACAACGTATGTTTGCTACAGTATCCAGGGGTAATTTCGTAATTTCAATCTTAAAACAGTACAACCAGCACGCCCTTTTCTTTCTGTCCACCTGTTCCATACAAAACCCTATCTTCCGTCTCCAATAAACCCCCAGCCAATCTCCGCTGTAGAACGCCGCCGCACCGTCGTCACACCTCTCAAAACAACCTTCGTAATCAAACAATTCAACACAATGGCGAACGTTGCAGACGTAGACGCACTGGATTTCGAACCGGATGACGATAATCTAATGGATGAAGATGCCGCCGTTGACGTCGATGCAACCTCACCTAGGGTTTCCGCTCACATACCGAAGCTTAAATCCGCCATCACCGGTGGCTCCGTCACCGCTGCCGCTGTTAAGAAAACCAAAGGCCGTGGTTTCCGTGAAGAAACTGACGCTGAACGGAATAATCGTATGTCAGGTCGCTTTGATTCGCTTGATTCCGCTGGCGGACCCGGTCCAGAACGATGTGAGTTGTTTTTTGAATTTGCGGTTTTTTTTTTCCGTTTTTGTTGTGAATGAGTTTTGTTCTACACTTAATTTGTAGTTGTTTTAGTAGTTTTGTTGAGATTTAATATGATTAGTTTTCTTTTTTGCGTTTTGGTTGTAGCTTGGTTTGCAACTATACTGAAGTCACCAAAGCATTTATCTCATAATATGCCTACTCATCTGAATAGAGGTATGCCACAACCCTCATTTCTATTTATTGCATATATACATTATGTATGTATATATATGCTAATCACCTTCCGTCTATCTGTCTTTGTAATTGCTGTTTGTACCTAAATCAACCATAAAACTTCCCTTCATTGGAAACATCTGTTTGAATGGCCAAATGTACAGTTTGTTTCAGTTACTTGAAAATATATATCTGTTTGACGTCAATCATGTTTGATACAAAAATTTATCATATTGACATGACGTGATAAACCGACATTGTAACTACGTATTTTGTTATTTGTATTATTTAGTAAACTACGTTACGATCCGCATATTTAATGGTAAACACAATCTGGTATACAGTCCTGAAGAGCGAACATGGCTCGGTTCAGTTTTGAGCCAAAACCAGACCAATGTTTTGGTTTATAGATTTTTGAAATTGTAAATCTGTAATAGAACTTTTCTCACATATTATATATTATTAATAGTGAGGTAATCATGCCTATTGATCATAATTCGCACTGTAAATAAAGTATAATACAAGTATATCGGTTCAATTCGTCTCAACCCAACCCGTTTTAACCCGTGAGTCAGCTAGCCTGTTCATGTTGTCACATGTACATTTACATGATTATCCTGACAGTTACACTAACCATTACACCACGGGCGTAGCCTACACGAAATTTGGCGTAGGCTATGTCGGATTGTTTTCATACGATTTTGTTTTATAATTTAATTTGATTTAACTATTAGGCCACTCGGGGCGGTACGTGATGAAGCTCGATAACGCGTTAAACTATCATGCTACACCGCCGCCGGCGTTTAAAAAACGCGTTATAAACAAAACGCGTTGTACAGATCACGCGTTGAACTTTTGAACATTTGGATAAGGCTCTGCAATTAAGGCTCTGCACTGTCATCTGCAATTTGGATAAAGGGGAATCTCCACACACACACTAAATACTTTGTATTTATATACAACACACGTAGGTTTTTTTTTAAATGAAAATTAAAAAAATTTGGGAGTGATATAATTCCATCACTAGTGATACCACCCCGCCTACATTTCTATCACTAGTGATGGAATATTGGTTGCTGACATGGCACGATTTTATTGGAGAATGTGAGTGATAGTTTCTATCACTAGTGAACCACCCCGTGTCCCCTTATACGTTAAGTGATTTTACTAACTTTGGAATTTCGTTATTGTTTAGCTATTAATATGTGCATGGTAGTTTGTGTTTGAGTGTACGAGTATCAAAAAAATTCACAAAGTTGGGGTCTTTGGGCCTTGGGGTGGGTACCTGACAAGAAAAGAGGCAAGGAAATGATGGTGTGGTTAGGTGATTAAAACAATCACAAAGGGTGTCTAGGTTATATGTTTGAGTGGGGCAAATCACTTTTTTAATAGAATTCATATTTTGTTGTTTAAATAGGCTATGTTGCTGCAGTTGTTAGCAAAATAAGACTGAGCAGGAGCTTGCATAAGAATCAGCTGTCAACGGAAATCAACCACTTTATAAAGAATGTGTGGTTGCAACTGCAACTTTTAAGAAAATCAATTTGTTTCTTGGCCTGACATAATCAAAAGACGGCAAATGTGAGGCTCTCCGCTTGCAACCTGATTGTAGCCATGGTGGTCGAATCGATAGATCTGAGCCTAACAAGTTGGTCAGTTAACGGGTCAAAAATGTAGGCTTTTTAGGGGTAACTGAAGTTATTTCTTGGAGTACTAGGTTGTTGGTCACAAGGTTGATGTAACAAAACAATCGGGTTTTATTAAGTATCATGCAGAATGGATCCCCGCCGCATCGCGGCGGGTGATAAATCCTAGTTTACAACAATACAAATTTCATGGCGGGGAATAGTGATGTTTGGTGGTTGGCCAATATGGCTGTGGCCAAAATGGCGGCCACCCGTTTTTTTTTTTAATATAATATTGATAGTAATTTATAAGACCATGTGTAGTGGTGAAGAAAAATAATGCCCCCACCATGGGGCATTATCCGACACGTGTCATCCTAGTCAGCATTGGGCATTATAGCAAAAGTGGTGTAGTGGGACATTATTCCAATAATACCCATTCCAATCATTAAAAAGGATTAAAAAAAAAGAAACTTATTTAAAAAGCTTTTTGGTCAGACATGTCAGCCCACTTGGACCACTATACTCCTTCCCATTGGTCAGTCAAATTGGACCACTTGTATCTTTGAGCGTTTTATATAAAACGCCGGGCTCCTTTTTTTTCAAAAAAAATTCAAAATAACACCCTATGTAATGGGTGAGGAGGCGTTTTCGGGCGTTTTTTGAAATTTTTTAAAAAAAAACGCCTCACTACACATGGTCTAAGTCTTGCCAAATTACAATTGTATCCTAACTTTAAAATTACGATTATGCCCTCCCTTCAAAATAAAATTTGTCTTTTGCCCCTGCCTAAATTTATGTTTTTCCCTTCAGTAAAAAAAAAAATACACTTTTGCCCCAGTTCAAAATAAAATTATGTTTTTTGCCCCAGCTAGAGTCCTGCCAAATTATGATTTGGTTCTCAGTTTAAAATTATGAGTTCGCCCCCTCTTCAAAATAAAACTTTGGTTGGCGGGAATAGTTATGTTATGTGGTTGGCCAAAAGTGACGGCCACTTTGGTTTTTTTTTTTCTTCATATAATAGTTATTTATAGGTCCTGCCAAATTACAATTTTATCCTAAGTTTAAAATTATGATTTTCTCTCCGGTTCAAAATAAAATTTTCGTTTTACCCCTGCTTAAATTTTCGCTTTTGTCCTCAGTTAAAAAATACGCTTTTGCCCCAAATTCAAATAAAATTATGGTTTTGCCCCCAGCTAGAGTCCTGCCAAATTACGATTTGGTTCCTGGTTTAAAATTACGATTTGGCCCCCAGTTCAAAATAAAACTTTGGTTTTGCCCCAAGCTAAAAATTATCATTTCGCCCGCAGTTAAAAACTTATTGTTAGTGCATTACGTCTATTGACTTCGTCTTGTATCATGTATTAGAATAGGATAGAATAGGATATTCAGTGCACGAGGTTCGAGAGTCGAAATTTAGTGGTTATGCAAGAGGTTCTGCTTATATGGACAATGTTCATAAAAGCGAAACCACAGCATGTAGTTTCGCTTATATGGACATGTCCATATAAGTGAAACCTCCCCAACTATAAATAGTGTACTTGTTCATTCATTTGGCACGGATCCAGAACTTGTAACGAAGTGCTGCCAAAGTCAGTCCAGGTTGTAATCATTGTTATTATCAATAAAAGTGACAGATCTTAAAGTATCAAGCTGTTTTCGCGTCTAGTTCTCTGATTCCGCCTTTGAACTGGACATAAAGCTCTTCTGATCGACTCAATCGGGTCAAACAACGATCCTACAAGTGGTATCAGAGCTCAGGAAGAAGAGTTTAGCTTGATTTCGCTTATATTCTGACTTCTACACCTTCTTTCATCATTTCCGAAAGTTTTACTGATCAAAACCGGATCAAAATTTCACAGATTGTTTAAAATTGGATATAGATAAACCCTTGAAAGTTTCATACTGAAATTCGGATTAAAAATGGACTAAAATTGGTTCGGACTAGGTTTCGCTTTTACGGACAATGTGTAATTTCGCTCATGTGAACACCTAGTTTCGCTCATACGAACACAAAAGACACCTAGTTTCGCTCTTGTGTCACAAATTTTGAGGGGTTTCGCTCTTGGAACATTAGGTTTCGCTCCAATGGACATTATTGTTTAAGGTTCCGCTCATAAGGTTCCGCTCATAAGGTCTTCATCGAGGTTTCGCTCATTTGAAAAACAGGGGTTTCGCTCTTTTGAACTTGCTGATTTCGCTTATGTGACATACTTTGAGGTTTCGCTCAAAAGGCAACTGATTTCGCTTTTGAGACACAAAGAAACATGATTTCACTTATATGAACATTCTGATTTCGCTCCAGTGACACATAATCTGCTATTTCGCTCCAAGAGTCCAAACTGATTTCGCTGATTAGGTCTTAGGGATTTCACTCATCAGGTTCTAGGGTGATTTCGCTTATCCAGACACCTGATTTCGCTCAAAGGGACACCCAAAATCCTGATTTCGCTCAAGTGTCATATTTGGCTTGAAAGTGAACTTTTTCGTGTCGAGATCATTTCACGTCGATTGAGTGTCAGTCTGTTACAATTTATTTGATATTGATTGTACTGATTGTGTTTGTTTGATTGTCTGTCCAGGTTTACATCATGGCTGAGGAATTCTACAACACGTTTTTCAACGCATTCACATCTGAATCGTCTGAGGTTACAAATGTTACACCAAAAACAATCACGAAGGCGATCAACGAAAACATCAAGCATGATAACTTTTACGGAACTCACTCAAAGCCACCAACTCTGGAAAGCATTGAAGATTATACCTGGTGGAAAGAACGTTTCATCAACTGGGCAAAAGCGTATGCTCATGAAAGCTGGTTCTGCCTGAAGTATGGATATGAAAAACCAAAAGATGATAAAGGAGAATATCTTTCATTCAAGAAGTTTTCCAGAGAAGATAAATCTGAATTCGGAGCTGAACAGAGAATGATAGCATTGATCCAGTCGGCAATCAGAAATGATATTTTTGCTTTACTGACTCATGACGGGTCATCTAAATCTGTTTGGGAAGCTTTACGAGTTAAAGCTCAGGGGGGTAAACAAATTAAAAAGAACAAAATCGCTTTATTAAAGAAAAATTTGATCTGTTTGATTGTATTAAAGGAGAGACAGTGAGGCAAATGATTGAGAGGTTTTGCCATTTAAAACTTGAACTTGAGAGATTTGAGACAGTGAAACCGAGAGAGGAACTGATAGACAAAGTAATTGAAGCGTTACCACGAGCAGATCAGTGGCAAACGTTTGTTTTTATTCTGAAAAATGATGTTTTGTTTGATACAATTTCTCTTGATGCATTGTTTGAAAAGATAGAGAGTCATGATCTGGAGCTACAAAAGCAAAATAAGATGACTGATTCTTCAAACCAACAGAATATTGGCTTGTACTACAAAAGGAGTGTACCTTTGGAGAAAAGTGTTGGTTCACCAAAGACAGCATTCATTGGTGAGAAAACAAAAGAACCCGAGAAAAGCTCATCAAGTTACAATCCGGGTTATCATTCATCAGCTTCAAAAGCTAGTTCTGAAGATGCAGAGGAGATTCTGTGCAACATAGCTCTTAAACTGAAGAATTCTCCAGCAATGAGCATCAATGCAGCAAAGCAGCAAATGAGTTTTCTTGCATCTGTTCTGGAGTCATATGAAGGTCTAGTAGCTGGCAAAATTGGAAACTCTGAATTGACCAAAGAAGACTATGACCAGATTGATCCGGAAGAGATGGAGCTCATTGACATCCGTTGGTGTTTAGCTAGTTGTATTCGCAGAGCTCAGAGGTATATGGAGATTACCGGGAAACAATCGCTTGGAGGTGCTTCAACAAAGCTTGGATTCGACAAATCCAAAGTGACCTGCTTCAAATGCAAGCAAAAGGGTCATTTCAAAAGAGAATGCAGAAACTCTGAAGTTGCTGAAGGAAATGAACGTCCTTTCAACGATGAATATTATCAAAAGGCGATTTACCATCGAAGCAGAGAAGAGCCAAAGTTGATTGAAGATAAACCGAAAGAGAAATCAAGAGCTTATGCTGTTATTTACGAAGATGAAGGTTATGATTGGTCTGAAATTTGTCCAGAAGAAGATCGTTTAGAGAATGTTCGTAAAACAGCTAATGGGAGAGCTATGACATAAGAAAGAAAGTTTGTTTTTGTTGCTGAGATTCAAGATGAAAACAAAGACAAAGACACTGCTGAAATCCGTGAAGAAAAAGTTGAGATCAAAGAGAAAACTCGAAAAGAAATCTTAAGTGAGAAAACTTACAGAGAAAGAAACATCGTTCTGAACAGAATGGATGATATGCAGGAAGAATATGAGATTGCTGTCAGTAGCAAAAGATGGGATAAAAAGAGAGAATGTTACTATAACAGAGAAGGAGAACCAGTTGTTCCAAAGAAAGACATAATCTTTGAAGATGTTCTTCTCATAATTCCTTCAAGAGCCGAATATTATAGGAATGTGTTGAAAGATGACATATATGCAAAAAGGCATGAAAAAGAGATCAGATATGCCATGTTATCGTGTCTGAGAAAAAGGGATGAGGAGAGGATGAAAAAGAATGTTGAAGAAATGGTGAACAATCTAAAGAAAGTTGCTGAAGAGATTAAAGCAGAAGCTGTTGAAGTTGAGGTTGTGAAGGAAATCAAAAGTGAAGAAGTTGTTGTAAATGAAGAGGTTGAGAGAGCTGTTACTGAAGAACAGCAAATTGGAGAAGATGTGAAGAAAGAAGAAGATGAAGAAAAGAATGAGAATTTGGTAGCTAGTAATGTTGGTGATGAAGTCGACATTGAAGAAAAGCAAAATGATGCTGAGTTGAAGCAGACAAAAGCTGCTGAAAACACCGAAGTGCTAATCACTGAGGTAAATTATGATTCTGAAAACTTGAAACTGATTTATCAGTGCAAGAAATGCATGGAACCGTGCAGAGCTTGTACTGAAAAAGATGAGCAATTTAGAACAAGAGATCTTGAGTTCACAAAAATTGAAAAGATTTTCAAAGAAAAATGCAAAGAAATGCTAGAAAAAGAAAAAGTTTTTAAAGAAAATGATGAAAAACTTTCAGAAAAATGTAACAAATTTGAGAAAGAAAATGAAGTTTTGAAAGAAAATGTTTTGAAAATGACAAATGAATGTGAACAAAAAGAAATTGCTTGTCAAGAAATGAAAAAGGAATATGACTCAATGAAATTATCATATCACATTACAAAAGAGTCATATGATAAAGTAAAAGACGAAATGAAATATGCTCAATCAAGAATGAATTATCTTGCTGAAACAACCAAAGAGCTTAAACGAATGTATTCTATAAAACAAGATGTTGTTAATTCTTATATTGAGGATGTGGCTAAGTTAAAGCGACAGATTGCTGATTTAGAACAGGATAACAACAAGTTAAAGAGTTACCACGTGTCGTCATATGTGCTTGAACGAATTTTCAATATAAAACCGGGTGATGGTGAGTCTGAGCAGAACAAGAAAGGCATTGGCTCAGAGTTTCATCAAGTTCCACCACCGGGAAAATTTGCATTTTATGATGAGGAAAAGGTCGAAAAAGCTTTCAACATGGTAGACAAATTGCCAGACAACATTGACATAACCTATTCCAAATCTGATGAGTCTCATGATTTAGAGGTGGTAGGTAAAGTCGTTGAAAGTGTGTTGAAAGAAGAGTCAGTTGATACAGGTAAATCTGAATCACAGGATGAAAATGAAGGAAATCTTCATGATGGATATCTGAAAAACATAAAATCTGAGAAAAAATTGAATGATGATTCAAAAGGATTGGTTTATACCATGATTGGATCAGACAAATTGTTCTTAGATGTTGTATTCCCGATTCAGAATGTGATTTCAGAAAAGGTTGACAAAGTTTTCAAAATGGTTGAGATTGAGAAGTCTGAGATTTCAAAGTTTGCTGGTAAGAGTCATAGAGGTTCATATAACAAACCTGGTTACAAGAAGAAAAATATGAAGGCTGGGTTGGGTTATAAGAAGAAACAGAATCGAAACAAAAATGAGACGCCAAATTATCAGGCAAAAATGAGTTTTGTTCAAGGAAACAGTTTAGCAGAAGAAAAAGAACTCAAAATGAGACAGTCTAATGATGAGTTCTTTGCTAAAAAGCAAAAGCAAAAGCAACAACCACAGGTCAAAGATGTATCCATGAGAACATGTTTCAAATGTGATCAAAAAGGACATCTTGCACGCAAGTGTCCAAATCTAAAACCTGTGGATGTTGATCAAAAGAAGATTGATGCTGAGAAACAAAAATCTGAGACTGTGAGACAAAGGTCAACCAAATTTGATTCGAAACAAACTTGGAGGTACAATGAAAACAAGTTTGCTTCAAATCAAAATTGGAAATCAAACCAGAACAGGTTCGATTCTAGACTGACTTGGAATTCTCACACACCCAGATTTAGAACAACACAAAGTTGGCAAAAATCAGTTGATATGACAAAACCCCAAGAGTTTTGGAAACCAAAAGTTGTTGTTCAAAATCAAAAAGTTCAAAACGAATCACATTTTTACAAAAGAGGTACTCCGAAAGGTCAAACATGGAGTGTAAAGAAACAGGTGATTCTTGAAAAAGATGAAAAAGTTGAAGTAAAAATTGAAAAGATTTTTGTGAAAAATGACAAAGAGTTTCCAGCATTGAATGAAAATTATTGTGTTGAAATGCCTAAGGTTCAACAGACCTGGGCTAAATTGTTTAAGTAATTCAGTTAGTTGAATGTGCAGGTGCTCAAGAATACCAAAGATTGTGAGATTGAAAGTTGGAGCAGCCTGGCACATGGAGAGGAAGAAGAGGCTGCTGCTGGACTCTGGTTTGGTTGAACAGGGAATTTATATGTTTTTCTGTAAATAAATAAACAATATTTCAAAAACCCAAAAAATTGAAAAATTTGAAAAACCAAAAATATGTTTGTTTTTAAATTTTGTCAAAAATAGAAAATTACAAAAATATGTGTTGATTGAATATGCCGAAACCCTCACGGCTGAACAAACATGATTACTTTCACCAGATTGAAAAACGGTTTTCAAACTGTAAAAATCAATGTGTTGTAAATCATGGGGGTACTTTATGTTAGTTTTTCTGCTAACTGTGCTATATAGTATGTTATATTTTTCTGCAAATCAGAGCACGATAAGCAAAAAATGGATGGCGAGACAAAGCTATCAGTGTTGGTTGTCAAATTTTCTTTATATGATTTTGCATTTTAGGGGGAGAAAAATTGTCAGAAAATACAAAAACATTTGAAAATTTGAAAAAGTCAAAAACATGATAAAATTAAAAAATTGAGTTTTTGCGTAAAAAGAGGAAATGATAGTACATCAGTAGACAGTTACAGTATGCTAAAGAATTGTAATGATTAAATAGCGTTAAACAGTCTCACTGATGATATGCCGATAGGTTTTCATACATTTAGTAAACTTTTTCGGGATATAAACCTAAATTCAAACTTACTCATTTTGTGGGGAACACTACTTGGATATATAGGTAACCCCTGGAATCTCGTTTGAAAGATTCCTTTTTCTGATATACTAGGTCTTTATACTCAGTGATATCTGGGGTATTATTCCGGGACTTCTGCTGAATGGAAGTTCTGACCTAGTCCTTGAATAATACTTTTCACAAATGCTTGAAACATAGCATCACCCTCAGCATATATGATAAGACAATAAAATTGCTTAGCAATGCTGTTGTAAAAAAGATCCTCTAAAGGGGACACACCCAAAAGTTGAGTCATGATCTCTCTGCTGAACGGTAGTTCTGACCTGAGCTCTCATGATTCTTCATAATTTATTAACCCCTTACAGATATCATTTGTGTTATAATTACCTGTAAGACTGAATATTGGGATCTGGATACGGGAGTATATTCAAGAGGTGGGACACATGAATGAGTTTAAGTTCCTAAAATACCTAATTTGTATCCTGAATCAGTTGAAATGTGTGTGAAAATTTAAGTGGATCAGTATATCGACAATCTAAGTGAATTGTTTAATTCTTAAAGTGTTATTAAGCTCAACGGTACTTGTGATTTGTCAAAAACTGATATGATCCTCTAACGCATACTCAAACAAAAATATTGTCTGTAAATATGTTTGTACATATTTCTTTACTGCTTTATATTTTCAGAAAATACAAAAAGATTTTGATTTCTGCTTTATTTTCGACAACCGATATCTGAAATGCTGAGTTTCAAAATCTAACTAAGCTGATTGTGTTTATGAAAATAAAACAAGTTCATTAATTTGAAACTTGAATTAAAATCAAAAATTTCAAAAACAGTTTGTGACATCTCAAAGGTCATTAACTTGAACTTGGATGATTAACTGTGAGGGAGTTGGATTCTTTAACGCTGCCAAATCTATAAAGTTTGTTGATAGGAGGAGTGGATTAGAGAAGTTGATTGATAATATGAAAACATTGTATTTATGAATGTTTGAGTGATTGTAGATTGTCCAAACTACGATCCCGAGAGCAGAGTTTAAGGGGGAGTCTGAAGACAAGTTTGAAGCAAAGAGAAGCTTGTAGATGGAAAGCTAGGCGTCGATCCCAAAGCACGGAAGCTTGACGAAAGGGGGAGCCTGAAGCTGATAAGAAGAAGAGAAAGATTGTTGGATGCTTACATTGTTACAACTTGAAAGAAAAGGCAGAATGATCAAGACTGAAGATGTGTCATATTGAAGATTAGTCACTGAAGATTTCGTCAATATTCGAGGGGGAGTCTGTTAGTGCATTACGTCTATTGACTTCGTCTTGTATCATGTATTAGAATAGGATAGAATAGGATATTCAGTGCACGAGGTTCGAGAGTCGAAATTTAGTGGTTATGCAAGAGGTTCCGCTTATATGGACAATGTTCATAAAAGCGAAACCACAGCATGTAGTTTCGCTTATATGGACATGTCCATATAAGTGAAACCTCCCCAACTATAAATAGTGTACTTGTTCATTCATTTGGCACGGATCCAGAACTTGTAACGAAGTGCTGCCAAAGTCAGTCCAGGTTGTAATCATTGTTATTATCAATAAAAGTGACAGATCTTAAAGTATCAAGCTGTTTTCGCGTCTAGTTCTCTAATTCCGCCTTTGAACTGGACATAAAGCTCTTCTGATCGACTCAATCGGGTCAAACAACGATCCTACAATTATGATTTTGCCCCCAATTCAAAATAAAAAATTAGTTTTGCCCTCAGTTAAAAATAATATTTTACCTCCATTATAAAATTATGATTTGACCTCAGCTAAAAATTGCAATCTTGCCATCGTTTTTTTGAGCAAAACCATGGTAGTATTTTATTTTACTTGGTTGAGTCAATTTTGTTTTTATTCGTGCGAAACAGCTGTCTAGCACTTGCTAATTGGTCCTGACAAATTATTCTTTTGCCCCCAACTCTAAATTACACGCTTGCCATCGTTTTAGTTGTTTTTTTGTCATAACTATGATACTGTTTTTCTTTAATTGGTTAACTTGATGTATCTTTTTTTATATCGTGTTATAAGTAGCATGTATATCTAACCGACATAAAGACGTACGTGTTATTAAACTATGAAATATTTGGTTTAGCGCCCCGCAACGCGGGCGGCACATAACTCTAGTTAGTGTTATACAAAAGGTAGATAGCCCTAATTAGATGGGCCGGGCCCCGTGAGAATAAAAACAATACAATTTCTGGACAACGAAGCCACAGCCCACAAACAATGATCCCAAGACAACCTAACATGTGGAAACCAAGTGGTTGTCCGTCACTATTTATATATCTTAGTTATGTAACTGATGTTAAAGCGGTGTATTCCTCAATAAAGTAATTGTGGGTTCAGATTCAGAACTTGTAAAAGGCAAGTGTAGTATGATTTTAGCCGTTTACAAAAAGGAAAAAAAAACATATACCGATCAGATTCTAAAACAGTTGATTGAACGTTCAAACCTTTATTCAAATACTCACGTATTCTAACCTCACGACTTGGGATGTTTAACGAATTGAATTTCGTAATTGAATCGAGTTATTCAAATACTCATGCATTCCAACCCGGTTATACCTGATCTGAACCGGTCAAAATCCATAACAAAGATCGAGTAAACTCGACTCATTCCTCTGTCAAATCAGGTTTCATATCCGGCCCGGGTATCGCCATACTTAGATTTTGACCTTGTTAACCATACCCATGACTTGTTTCAAACGGAACCGAGTATGACTTAATACCAGATTGGTGCACCACTATCGGGAAGCATGTAGCACGTGCACTTGTTTATACCATCTTTCCATATGATTAAAATAATAGTGGCTATTTTATAAAATAAAGTAGTTCATAAGAAACTTTATCAACTTTTAAGAATTTGTTTTAGTTTATACTCCTTTGGTTATAAACTATATAGTATATTTGACAACAACCTTATTTATTGTATTACTTATTATTTTCTATACCATAAACAATTTAAATCCGTTTTTTTTAGCTTAAATTACATCAAATCCGTTTTCGACAAGGCTCGAACCTTTGACTCTAAGGGTAGCAACATCTTAACTCCAATTGTTTTGCCAATTAGACCCAACCCCACCCAATTTAACCTGGTTTTAGTTTTACAAAAATAAAAGCTAAGTCGCATTTTAATTACTATAACAATACAAATTGTCAGATTGCTTAATCTTTTTAAGAGATTTTATTTCACAACTTTTCTTTAACTTTTTATAAGTTGAGGATTGTATTTGCTATTTTTCATCAGATTGAGTAGTTTCTTAAATTTGAATAAATTATTAATTATAAAAATTAAGGCCATGTCATAAGAAAAAGAAAAGTGAATGAACAAATGATGCACATGTACTACACAGATGTTTCCATAATATAATAGTTATGTTTAAGATTCATACCAAGTTCAACGTACATAACTTAACTTATGATCATGACAAAGACCTCTTCGATTATTTACAACGCACTAAACAGTCAATACCCAATGCCTTTTCCTTAATCATATGTATATTAATAATTCTACGCCTCTTGAAGACTCGAACTACAAACATTCATGTAACCTACACATGTGTATGTTATTCGTGTGACCCCCAGAAGCCTTTTTCTTGATCACCCTTCAGTTTTTCTTCTCTTCAAACACGTCCAATAGCGAGAGAGCCTGCCAGTTTTCATGACCCGCACGTTAGTTTTTGTGCAAAAACACCAACTGTTTTGGTGTGACTAATGATTAAAAACTAAAAAGCCTTACCTCTGGAATGTTGAGTTCGAGGCGGAACTTAGGGCCGTCGTAATGATGAAGAATCGGTCTAAACGAGTCCTCCTCTAATGGCTTGTACTTGTACAGGCTCCTTGTTGTGACTCGCACCTGTAACCAACAACCACCCGTATATCAACGACACGTTATATTATTATATTATATTATATTATATTATATTATATGATATTATATATATAACAATTACCAACTTTGGGTGAATAGTAACTATGACAACAACTTTGACTTTTTTTTAGTTTCAATTACACAACTTATATTATAAATAATATTTATTTTTAACTCTATAACAATTACCAAACACTAACTTTGACATTTTTTATAATTAAGTTTCTATTATACACCTCCTATAAATAATAAACGTTTTTAATCCTATAGTTTTGTTTTTTTCTTATGATTTTCTATCATGCGTTTTATTATAAAGACTACATACGCATGTAAAGGTAACGTACCTGAGCAGGAAAGGAGGACTCGCCTTGGTTTTTCTTATCCTCCCAAGCAGTGGGATCGATGTTTGTACCCCCAAAGCTGGCAGCCTGCACAAATTAACAACTCGGTGTTAGTTAAGGTGGGCTCCACTCATGCTTCTCCCGATAGACACCAAGATAGGTTCGCAGAATGCTCGATCCGGGTTTAACAATCGAATGAGCCCCAGTCTGAGCTTCACTTACTGAGCTCGACTTGGCTCGCGAGCCTAAACAAGCATATTATTTATATAGTTTTAATTAAAACTTTGAATATATAGTTATATATATTATTAAATATTATGTAAAATTTATAGCTAAAAAATTATTGGATAATAATTATACACACTAATTAATAAACAATAAGTGAGCCAAACTCGGACCGTGATCGAGTTAGAAAACTAGTTAGGAGTCGAGCTCAAGTTTTAGAAATAGAGCTCAAAACGATCTTAAGCTCGAAAAACGTCTTATAAACCGAGCTCTGGAAAAGCGTCTTATATGCGAAATAAAACTATATTTGTTAGTACTCTAGTTAAGATTACCTCAAAAACTCCATGAAGTTGGTGGGTTGAATAATTGTAGAGAAAAAGGGGTAAACCAGGCGTGATTTGCCTAACTGAGTCACGGTAACGCGGTGGTAAACCTGCCATACGAATTCAACATGTCACAATTAGACTTTCATTCACTCTTGCTTTTTTAAGTTATTTTGTTATTTTCATTATATATTCATTTTATTTATTAAACATAATATAATCGAACTTTAACAAACAAAAAAACCCATCTCTGACCACTACTTAGTTTAAAAACAAGGGATTTTGGATTTAAATAACCACAACTTTCACTAATTGACCGATAACACTTTCCAGCTTTCGATTTATACTACATCACTCTTAGTTTTCAACTTATTTTCCTCTTGCACTCTGAAACTAACTAAATCATAACCTAGTTCACGTCATCAAACAAGTGCCACATCAAATGTTATGTCATCAAAAAGCCATACCAGATGACACGTCATCAACCATATCACTAAATAAGTGCAACGTCAGATGCCACGTCAGCAAAAAACGCCACGTCAGATACCATGTCACTAAACAAAGTGTAACCTTAGGAAAAAACTAACTGGGTTCTGATTCAGTTAATTTCAGAATGCCAGAGCAAAATAAGTGGAACGTTGAGAGGGGTGTAGTATAAATTGAAAATTGGAAGTGTTATCCGTCAACCGATGAAAATTAAGGTTATTTAAATCTGATATCCTTAAAAACAAAGATGGAGTTAAAAAGTGTGTGACTTGTTCTAAAACTAAAAATAAAGCGTATCGAATTAGAAAGTGTGTGAGTTATCATAACAATAACGTACCAAATAACTCCCGCTTGAGATTCTCCGGCATAGTATCATTGTTGCAGACAAAGATATAACCGCCAACCGTTTCATCTCTCGGCAAAGATTCTGACGGCGGCAGTGTCTTGAATCTCTTATCCACACTATTCTTCCCGCCGTCTTTTTCACTTTTACTAACGTTGTTGTTACCACGATTCTTTTTGTTCTTCCCATGCTTACGTTTATCTTTATCATTCACAACTTTAACAACATTACTAACCTGATTAATATTCTGGTTAATATTCAAACCAGGGTTTAAATAAACCCCTTTATGAAACCCACCATTAATCCCATAATCACCAACCGGGTTCGGACTACTTGACCTGATTACCCCAGAGGACCCGATCTTCCAACCAAAGTTGAACCCGTTGAAATCCGGGTTTGACGGTCCGGAACTATTGTTTCCATCGGTGGTGGTGTTGTGGGCATTTCCTCCTACGCGAATGTCGAAATTCCGACGGTCTTTTTCGGGCAGTTTCGATACGTAAGAGGTGCTCCAGATGGAGTCGTTAAGAGAAAGATTTGAGAGATTGTTGGTTTGAACACGAAGCTGATCACTGAACTGCCGAAAGGATGATTGATAGTTGTTCTCCATGATGAAAAAAAGTTGGAAATTAATTTGTGTGTTTCGTTTTTTTTTTCTGCTACAAAGAAACCAATAGGTGAAAGATATATAGAAAGAGTGAGGAAATTTCTAGGAAGTGTGTTGAAATTAAAAGTAGTTTGAAAAATTATTATTATTTGCCAAATTAGATTTAAATAATCTAAACTCGTTTTTTTTTTTCCAATAATAATCTCAACTGGGCTTTTTTTTTTCCTGACAGTGGTCCAACCTTTATATTATGTTTGTATAACGGTTTGTCGTTAAAAATAATTTAACAGGGTTAAGTTTTTTCTTTTTTTTTCTGAATAACAAACCGATGTCTTAGAGATTTTGATCAGAACGAGCATACAAGTTGATTGATGTAAAACTTACCTTGAAACGGTGCTCCAAACAGCTTGATTTTTGTTAATTGGAAGTTTAAACAACCGAACCGAAGCACAGTTTACATCATTTGTAGCACTGTTTCGAGGTAAATCTTATATCAATCGACTCGTAACCTAATTTTGGTTAAAAGCCTAAAACATTAGTTTGTAAGTCGAAAAAAAACTTAACGGAACTCCGTTAAGTTTTTTTAATTGAGGACCCGTGGAGGCAAAATATTCGAAAAGTGGGAGTGTCAATTTGAATAAAAAAAATGGGACTACCAATGGCTAATAACGTCTCCTAGGGATTATTAAAACCCAATTTCTCAAAAATTATTATTATTATTTTTATTTTTGTGGAAATTGAAGGAGATGATGACACAAAAACGCGTAGAGGTGGAAGAGAGACAAAGACTTGGTGAATCGGTGTTACGAAGACGTTTTCTTGAAAGGGACCAAAGCCTTAGTTTGGTTGTAAAATACATTGATGGTCCCTACAAGTTTATGGGTTGGTATAGTGTCTCTTTAACTTAAATATGTTTAATAATTAATGTGTTAAGGATGATTAATCACACATAGAAAATAATGACAGGGTAACCAAGGTTAATCACTTTAATACAAATGAACTTCTTGTCATATTATGAAAAACAAAGTGGTTGGTTTCTCAAATTATAAAATTTAGGATATTACCTTTCTTTTTCTTGCTTAAAGATCTTCAATAAAAAAATGGTTTAGTCATTCACCTAGAAACATTAATATGGTAATAACGGGACATGTCTATACAAGATTCATATTCGGTTCCGGTTAAGAGATTTTGGGGAATGTGGTGGCGATAAATGGTTTTAGGACGTGGAAGAAATTAATTGGGGTCGTGATTCAAGTTACGGCGTAGAAAATTTGGAAAGCTGGAAATGAGAAAACCTTCAATGAGCGGCATATTCACTTCAACCGAACAACGGATGTCATTAAAGAAACTTCTTTTCTTTGTTACGGGAAGTTCTAAATTATGTAACCTTAAGTGGGATAGGTGGGTCGATTTTAACATTCGTGATGTAATTTTGTAATTTCGGGTCCTAGTTTCTTGCTCACTCGTTTCCTATATTCTATATAGAAGTTTCGCCGTTAAAAAAATGTAATATTTTGTGGATTTTGCTTGTTTGATGCATGTCCAATAATATCCATAAAGTTTTGATATGAAATATATAGTGATATGTTTTGAGATTTACAACTTAAGTTCAATTGATAGCGACTTAGAATTCAAAATCCAACTCTAAATAAGCTTCCAGAAACAGAAATGTTGATTATCAAATGCAACAGGCAAATCAAAATTGGTTGGGAGCGAGGGCCAAGAACCAACTACTTCTATACCAAATAGGTTAGTTTTAAGTTTTAATAAAACCTATATTTAAGGGTGCAAATTATAAGTTTGGAATTAAAGGTGTTCACACGTAAACGCTTTTTTTTCTTTTTGTTCTCAATAGTGTCTTCATCATTAAGAAAACTACGATTATGATTACATTTTAAATCTATATATGAGTTAGGTTCATTTGTGAAGAACTCTCTTGATAGCGAACTGTGTGAACTAGTCCTAGCCCTTGATTATCAATACACAAGGTAAATCAATGACCATGATTTGATTAAGATTTGATGATGAAAATACACTAGTGTATTTTACAATTTGATGATGTAAATCAATGGTCAAGATTTGTTCACTCACTTCACAAATACACTAGTGTTTACTCTAGAACTCCACCCATATATGTGGAACTACATTTAAGGGTGAACCCGTTAAAGAAGCTTCCGGATCTTCATTGAATGTCGTCGTACCACCGGCAACACTCCGTGGTGGTTGGTTGTTCAACTCAGCCATGTTTAATGCAAAAGCTTGTCAATTGTGTGTCTGGGTTTCACTCCTTTCCACTTTTGTTTGGAGAAATGAGATGTGAGGAGATTTGAAATCATATTTATGTTACATAAAACAAAATAAACTAAAAGATGTCATAGTACAAAGTAAACTTCATAATCAATGCGGGAGAGGAGAAAACAAGCAAATAGTTGCGCCGTCTCTCATACACATTCAATCAAAAACAGGGAAAATGACGAAATTGCCCTTGTCTTCATCTTTATACATAAAGTGAATCCTAGCCACACAAGAGGGTTTACTGGGTTTTCTTAACTGGTGTGAGTTTTCTCATTATAATTAGCCTCTATATATATATATATATATATGAAGGTTTAAATGAGAACGCTAAATATTGTGAGAACCGTGAGAACAAATCAAAAAATCGCGAAAACTTTGTCAAAAACAATTCAAATTCAAAAAAAAATTCTACACTTATCATTATTATTCGAATACAATGTTAGAAATTTAATTTACACGTCTAAATTTACGTGAATTCGTAAATAAAGAAAATGTACACATGTGTAAGTTTGCCATTTACACATGTGTAAATCTGTTATATTTACACATGTGTAAAAAATCTTAAAAAGGTGATTTTGAAAGGAGAAATGAATTACTTGATGTTGTAAATTCCTTTTTGATGTTGTATTTTAATTGCAATGAGGTTTGTATTAAAAAAATGGTTTTGATTGGTTTTTTCATTCGTTCTCACGGTTCTCGCAACATTTAGCGTTCTCAAAATAACCCTCCCCTATATATATAGGTAGAGGATCCTATACATTAATCCAGAAGTGTGAGAAGTGTATTATAACACTATATATAACACTATATAAACACCGTATATCACTATGTAACACCATATAACACTATGTAACACTATATAACACTATATAACAAATATAACATTGTATTTTGTCTGATAGCATGTCTATGATAGATGTATAGTGTTATATATTGTTATATAGTGTTATATAGTGTTACATAGTGTTATATGGTGTTATATGGTGTTACATAGTGATATACGGTGTTTATATGGTGTTATATATAGTGTTATAATACACTTCTCACACTTCTGAATTAATGTACACTATCCCTACCCTATATATATATATATATAGGTTCAGGATTTAGGGAAAACGGTAAAAAGTGTGAGAACGGTGAGAACGATTTTGGTGTTGACATGTGGCATTGATGCTAAATTACACTAAGCGGTAATATTGTCAAAAAACCCACTAACATGAACTGGTGTTCATATAAAACGCCATAAAAACACCCAATTCAGAAAAAAAAAACGCTTTGAAAATACCTAGTTAAAAACGCCATAAAACACTCAGTTCAGAAAAACGCCATGAAAAACTCAGTTGAAAACGTCATAAAAACACTCAGTTTAGAAAAACGGCATGAAAATACCTAGTTAAAACGCCATAAAAACACATAGTTCAGAAAAACGCCATGAAAATACCTAGTCTAAAACGCCATAAAACACCCAGTTCAGAAAAACGCCATAAAACCCAGTTCATTTTTTTCGAAAAGTATATCAATAGTATACTCATTGGAAAGATAAAAAAACGCTGAGTTTTATGGTGTAATTTTTTTAGAAAAATAATCACGTATAAAAAAGTTATTGCCATTTAAATATGATGGGGGGGAAATGGCATGTGATTAGCATGTGCACCCTTGTTTGGATCTTCCAATTTTACCCCCTCCTGGTAGTTATAAGGTTCCTATTATTTACAAAAATGCCACCGCATCATCTTAGCCACAAATCACAAAGATCCTATGGCTGAAAATCGTTCTCACACTTTAAATCATTTTCTCATGATCCCATTCCTATATATATATTTTATAGGTATATATTTTAATAATTCCAAGTTCGATCTATTGACAGGGATTAATTATAACCCAGGAAATGTCAACCAACAGTCTCAACTTTAAACATATTTTTCTTCATGGATCTCGTAGTAACTGTAAATTAACCCAGTTAGTTTTTGTTGACGTAAAGAGCATATGTGGTTAACAAAGTCAATGTTTTGATGACGTAGATTGCTTATGTGGCAAATAATTCAAAGTTTTGATGACATAGATTGCTTATGTGACAAACTTTTTTGCTAACGTGGATTGATTATGTGGTAATCCACGTCAACAAAAACTAACTGAGTTAACTTTCATTTAGTATAGGATCACTAAAGAAAAATATGTTCAAATTTCAGACTGTTGACTAACATTTCCTATGTTGGGATTGATCTCGATCAATAGATTAAAGTTAAGAGTGTTTAATTCCTGTCGGCATTTAAAAAATGAATAGTTCAAACAACTATTCCGAAAGCTCAATAATTTGGGTTTAATTCCTTTCTCTTCTTTGTCGAGAAAGGTGGGTAGAGGTGATAACACGTTTTTTTTGGTTGGGTAGTTGTTTGGTCCTTGCCATCGATTTCATTCGTTTGTTCGCATTAGAGTCGGATTAGGGTTGTATGGTGAGGGATCAGATGGTACGTCAAAACTAGGCATGGAGGAAGAGTGTTAAAAGTGGAAGGGAAGCCGATGAGATTGCTAACATGTATGGTTATCTAGCCGAGGTTCATCTTAGCGAGGATCCCAATGCATGGACTTAAACTACCTTTGGTGTCACGGAGTTCTCAGTTCATGTCATTCGTCAGCGTATCAAGGCTTATATTCTTCCTTCCTCATATATGGCCGCGGTTTGGATCAATTACGTGCCTCGGAAGGTTAACATATGCGCTTGGAGGGTTCGACTGGATAGTTGCCTACGAGATACAATTTGGATGCTAAAGAAGTGTATATTACTTGCAGTTTATGTCCTCTTTGTGGTGTCCCGTGTGAAATTATATCTCACATGTCATGGAGTGCCTGGCTAGATCTTTGGTATGGAGGCTTATTGAAGGATAGGTAGGGATCCAATTTCTAGGGCATTACTTCCAGATGATTTAATCGAGTGGATCGAGCTATCTTCTATCTCTGCTGCAAAGAAAGAAATGGCGGGGTCGATTATCTTTGTCACTTGGTGGTCTATTTCAGAGTCGTCCCCTAGAATGATAAAAAAAAATTTGGGCCGCGTGCGAGACAAAACAAAATTGAGTTCCTTCCTATAATATAAACTCCTCAATCATATATATATATACACACACACAATACGGCGATTTTGTGTGTGGATTCGGTGTAGCTTCTGGTTCAGAAAACGGAATATTGCAAAAATAGAAACCTAATCGCTGATGATGATGATCAAACCCCCAATCGCAGGTGCCTTGTTCTGCGATGTCGCTGATGTCACTGGGAGTAGGAAACCCCAATCGCACTCAAGTTTTAACGCCCTATCCTTGTTAATTTTTTTTAATTGGGTTTCAAATTTGGGCTTAAATGAAGAATTGGACCTTTTACAGATTTGGTAAGTTAATATTTAGGCAAGTAGGAGTTTTTTGGTCCTTTTATTATACATAATATATATAACAATTTTTAAAAACTTGTCGGGCCCCTTGAATTTTTGGGCCTCGGGCCGACTAGCCGGCCCTGGTCTATTTGGGGGTTAAGGAACTAAGCGATCTTCACGCATAGGAGAAAGAAGAATTTCCTTTTGATCGCTAATCTTTTACACTTTTCCTTTACGTGGTTTGGGAACAAGGTAAAGGTTAAGCTTTAAGTCCTATGGGAACAAGGTTAAGAAGTGTAAATTAAATGAACCTTGTGGATGAAACATCTGTTCTTATTCATGTATTGTTTATAGTGGATGAAACATCTGTTCTTATTCATGTATTGTTTATAGTGGATGAAACATCTGTTCTTATTCATGTATTGTTTATATGTTTAACCGACTAGCTTCCTGCTGGTTGCTTTGTTCTTTTCTCTTTTTGTAAAATTCATCGTTAAGAAAAATAGTTCAGACAACTAATCAAAAAGTGTGGAGCGTAATGATTTACAAAAATATAAACCATTAAGTTAAAAAAATATTTAAAACATGTAGTTTTTCCATGCAAATTATCTAATAACTATTGTTAAATCTATAATGATACAAGGGTGTAAGGGGTGCTCCATTGGGGGAGTAGTCCCCTCTTTACCCAAGCAAATCCTACTATGCCATGTCAACTCTTTCTGCACTCCCTATGCACTCAAACGTAAGAGCTGCTCCACTTGTTGGCATTATAGTCATTGCACGTTCTTCAAAGGTCAAAAAACCAAACAACACACTTGGTAACTCCTCCCCGTCCTTTTCGTTTTAGGGCATCAATTGCGGGGTTGGCGGCGGTTTTGCCTCACGGTGAACGGTCACCGCCCACCTTCCCCGCGAGACACCCCGTTCACCCTAAGGTGATTTAGTAACAAATTATAGAAAACAAGAAACTATACTTGTATGCATGTACATAAAAATAATAGTTGAATGGTTCTTATAATGTGTTTCTATCAATCATATAACTTCATCAAGTTTTCATTTTGATATCCGGAGAGTGATGGAATTCTAGAGAGAAAAACAATTTTTTTTAAAAGAAAACTTCATTAAAATACATCTTCAACCCAGAGAGAAACATTTAAGTTGTACAATTTTCAGACAGACAGATATCAAGAAAATATCAACAAGGAAAGCTTATATATTAATGATATCAATATTTTCTATAGGATTACACTTAGTATTTTCAGACTATCACAAAAGAAATGTAGAATACATAGAAGTCACAAAATTTAACTTTTATTTTAAACCGAGCGTTATAGGCAATGTGACATTTTCTCAAATTTCAAATATACATCTTCGACTGTTTTTTA
Source organism: Helianthus tuberosus (assembly GCA_030545235.1). Taxonomy (NCBI): domain Eukaryota; kingdom Viridiplantae; phylum Streptophyta; class Magnoliopsida; order Asterales; family Asteraceae; genus Helianthus; species Helianthus tuberosus. The sequence continues at coordinate 12,458,468 of CM060381.1, forward strand.
TCTACATTTCCATTTTCAAAACCGGCTCATATTTCAACTGTTTTTTATCTACATTTCCATTTTAAAACCGGCTCATATTGAAAACGTACACGTTGTTAGATATTCTAGTGTAATCGGGGGATTGACTTGGTGATCAAAGCGAATAATAATACACATCATGCAAGTTAGGAGGTGCGGGAGTGCACGCTTGTTTGAGTTATTATAATTCGGAGTGTACGGGCGGATCCCGTACCCTACGGGGGTTCCAAGGGGGCAGCGCCCCCTTGGCGGGGGTCTGTGGACAGCGCCCCTGGGAGCAGGGTCCAAGGGGCGGCAACCCCTGGCGGGGTCCAAAGGGCAGAGCCCCTGACTGGGGTCGAGCTGCCAGGTCAGCTTGGAAAAAATTTATTTTAATGAATCGAGTATTTAGGTACTTGAAAGGAACCATGAAATATGGTTTGACCTATACTGAATTTCCTTCGGTTTTAGAAGGTTATTCGGATGCAAGTTGGATTAAAAACAAGGAAGATCATTCTTCCACGAGTGGATGGACTTTTCCGCTTGGAGGAGGTGCCATATCTTGGGCATCTAAGAAACAGACTTGCATTACTGATTCGACAATGGAGTATGAGTTTGTAGCATTAGCCGCAGCTGGCAAAGAAGCTGAGTGGCTAAGAAACTTGATTTATGAGATTCCATTGTGGCCTAAACCTATATCACCAATATCTATTAGATGTGATAGTGCTGCTACCTTGGCTAAGGCCTATAGCCAAGTGGATAATGGAAAGTCTAGACACTTAGGTGTTAGACACAGCATGATTCGTGAGCTCATCATGCATGGGGTGATATCGGTGGAGTTTGTGAGAACTCAACAGAATTTAGCCGACCACTTAACTAAAGAGTTATGTAGAGATTTTGTGCACAAGGCGGCCGTAGGGATGGGATTAAAGTCCACATGAGATTTCTTGAGTTAAGATACCCAATTCCCACCTAATATGACGTTAGGTGCTGAATTCAATGTGGAAAGCTTAACATCTAGAAATTGGAACACATTAGTAGCATCACCCCAAGGTGCAAGAATAAAGAGCTACCTATATGAGCATGAAGTTTAGCCGTTTCAAGAAGCTAGGACTTGGCTTTGATATGTTCATTGAAGGATGGGACACAGGCTAGTAAAAATAGTGTCAAGAAAGAACATTAGAATATGTAAACTTGTGTGTATATTATCTTCATGTATTCACTGAATAGAAAGGGTTCAATCCTTAGCAACACCCCTATATTCGAATATTTGGAATGTGTAATATACTAATGTGAAATTCAATCGTCGCGATATTTTCATTTATGCATAAGTTTGATTGTTGTGAATTTGTTTAAGTTAATCAAGGATTACGCTAAAATGGGGGAGGAATGTTAGATATTTTAGTGTAATCGGGGATTGACTTGGTGATCAAAGCGAATAATAATACACATCAAGCAAGTTAGAAGGTGCGGGAGTGCACGCTTATTTGAGTTATTATAATTCAGAGTGTACGGGCAGAGCCCGTACCCTACGGGGGTTCCAAGGGGGCAGCGCCCCCTTGGCTGGGGTCCGGGGGCAGCGCCCCTAGGAGCAGGGTCCAAGGGGCGGCAGCCCCTGGCGGGGTCCAAGGGGCAGAGCCCCTGGCTGGGGTCGAGCTGCCAGAGGCAGTTATCTGCAGAGGGAGTTTTAATGCAATTTAATTAAATTGGAATATAACTGCCAGAGACAGTTATCTGCAAACATCCCCAAAAATTCGATTACACAGTTTTGATCATCTTCCTGGTTCGAAAAATTCATAGACACACCAACATACCCTGGTTCAATTTCTCATAAAATCATAGTTGTATCCGATTGAATTTTTCGGGTGAACCACCAAAATAATTTGATCTGAGAGTGATTACACGCCTCTCTGATCATTCGGTTTCTGAAATTCCCCAACACACGTGCAACCAGTAGTGTTATCATTCAATCAAAAATAATTGTCGAAAGTTACTATGTAAACCATAATTAGCAAAATGTTGGGGTAAAGCTGGCCTTGTAAGTTGTAACTAAGAAACGGAACTTGGGCCTGAATTTGGGCTTTAGGTGTTCGGCCCGAAACTAACCTCGTAATTCATCGTGGATCAAAAGTTACAAACGTTTTTGCAAATGATTAAACGATATCATACAACCAGATTTTATAATCAGTCGATGGTATGGTAGTATGGTACCAAACAAACAACCAGTTGAAATAATAAATGATAAATAAATAAAGAACCTTCTAGAAAAACTCTATATATGAATATTTATAACTATTATGTTACCCGCCGCGCTTTGTGGCGGCGTCAAAACATACAATAACCCGAATTTATACCAGCTTAAATCTAGATAAAGTTCATGACAAAACATAGATAAGTAACACAGTACATTTCACCTAAATAATTAATGTAGGCCAACTAAACTTGAATTATCTAAACTATACAAGTGCAAGTTATTAGTGAAATAATTATAAAGAGTTGTAAAAATGAAACTTAAAAAGCCTTGTGATATAATTATATCATCTATAGTATAAGAGTTGTAAAAATGAAACCTAAATACAAGCCTTAAAAGTGTTAACACAGACCAAACACTTTAGATATATACAATGCTCTTATTATAATCTTATTCTCATATGGTGTATACAGACCGTATAAGATTATACGGTCCGGGCATAGCCTTTGTCAGTTCATTTTATTCTATACGGGTCGTAAAACCTTATACGGCTCGTATAAACCATATCATGCTCTCCGTATTTATCCATACCAGCTTTAAGGCATATCGGGCAAGTTTCATCTTCTGGGTACATAGGGATTATCAACCGGTATTTAAGGATGGCTCTGTATTCTACTGCTGACATACATTGTCCCAACCCCTCAATCGGGATAACGGTCAAAAAATCCTGAGCATGGGAACCCTTCAAACACTCCAACACCGCCTTCTAGCGAGATGACAAATCAAAATTTTCTCCCAGTCTTTGAGATTTATAACTTATTAAACAAACACAACACTTTACTTTAACAAGAAACTGTTACCAGTTGTTGGTCTGATTAGTGCAAGCCATAAAGTCAGATTACCAGTCATTAACTTTAAGATCTATGCAATCATTCTTAATTTTTATTTTTCTTAAACTAAAAGACATGGTTTCAAAACGTCATTTGTATCGTCACATACAACATTTAAGATTAAATTATATTCTTATCAATAAAAAAATTGAAAAATATCAGAGAAAAGTCCACTTGCATATTGATTAAACCTTTATAATTTCAATCCTAGCTGGAAGTTGATTAGTAAAGTTGCTACTTTCATTATAAAACATTCTGTTTTTAGTGAATTTAATATCAAGATTATTGTCTTAATCTCTACTTTATAATAAAGATAATCAAATACTGACAGAGCAATGACATCACCAGGTTAATCTCCTCACTAAAAAACTTTCCAACTCTGTTGCTTTTCTATAATTACGTAAATCTAATTAATATATTGCAAATATATAAACCATTGCAAATTTCGTTCATAAATAGCCTTATAATTTTTAGAAATAATGGATTTTAATAATCCAAACTATTAGACGTTGGCCGGCAACGGTCCCAACTTAAAAAATAACCAGTGGTGGTCTCACCTTTTCACATATTGTAAACTAATAGACATTTACTAACAGAATCTTAATTTTTTTTGTCCTCTTATCCTTTTCGGTTTAGTAAAAGTCCATTAGTTTACAATATGTGAAAAGGTGAGACCACCACTAGTTATTTTTTATGTTGGGACCGTTGCCGGCCAACGGCTAATAGATTAGATTATTAAAATCCATTATTCGTAATTTTTATTATAATATCAATGATCTAAAATAAGGTTTTTCATAAATTTGTAATTTGGTATTGTAGTCACCAACAGACCTATGATTTATTTTATATGGAGGAGGGTGGATTTGAGGGCTTAACCATACTTTTAGTGTGGTCGATCGGGGATTTTTGTCTAAATAATACATTAAAAAAAGTTTCCGCCCTGAAGAAGTTAATCTCAAATTGAAGAGATAAAGATCAAACGAGTTATAGATAATTCTTGAAGAATTATTTATTGGATCTTTTATAATTTATTTAGAGATAATTATTAATATAAACTAATAAGGTTTATATAGGACTTTATTAATTTATATAAATAGAGTTGAGTCGCGTTAGGACTAGAGTGAGTTTAATATAAATAGATGGTTAGGGTTATTGTATTTGGGTGCTTCTCATTGTTATATAATAAAAAGAGTCGAACAGTTCGTTCAAATATCGTGTTTGCGTGTTCGTTCATGGGTCTGATTTCCAACACGCCCCACAAAGCTTGGTTGTAGATCCGCCCCTTATTGGAGTTTCATCTATTCATATTCAATTATTTGTTTAATCTAACCTAAATAGTTAGTCAATTAACTATTAAGTAATAATACCCATGGCATTATAGCCTAGTGGTATCTTGGTGGTGGGATAAGGCTTATGACCATTAGGTCATGAGTTCGATTCCCACAAGGGGGGTTTTCCCAAATTTGTTGGGTTTTCTCCTGAATTGGTGTATAGGCATTATTGCCTAGTGGAGATGGATATGATCGGATGGTTCCGCTGGTGACACGATGATACTCCAGTGGTCCGTCAGTGATCCAAATTTGCCGTTCAAAAAAAAACTATTAAGTAATAATGTGGAGTAATTAGAAAAATCCCACTCCATTTAAGTTGATGGTGATTATTATTATTATTAACAACTAGAACGTTGTTCAACCACCGGCAGTGCTTAATGTCGGCAGGTAAGCCATCATTAAACTCTATGACCTTATAGATAATTTTATGTAGCATTCATCTTACAAAAATAGTCGATTTTTGTTTTTAATGCAATTATAATATAAACTTGTATATTTGTAGTTTGATCGACAAGCTATTAACATGTGTTTTATTTAAGTGCACCTACACATAGGATGCAAATTTCGATCTTACGGGTTTATAAATTTTGAACTTGCAAAATATGCAACCGACAAACATGAATGTTGAATTAGAAGGGGCGGTTTGTTTAGCTTTTAATGAGACTCTTAATGGTTCATACTGTTTGTTTCGTGAGTAACTGTCTGTATGGTTCAAACATTTGACTCTGAATGATTAAGCATTATCCTGAGTCTGAATGATTAAGACCTCTAATCTGAATTGGTCAGACATTTGCATCTGAACGGTTAATCGTTATATTGGCTCTTAATAGTTCAGATCTATTACTGATTCAACATTTAATGGTTCAGTACTTAACCATTCAGATTACCAAACAACCCCTTAGCCTATTTGGTTAAATATCGGTTATTTTTTAAAGTTAGCATAGAAGTGAAGAAAAATCCTCTCTTAGACCCCCTGTAGTGGGTAGGGTTGTCCAAACTGCTCGACGATCGAGGATCGCTCGAAAAATGCTCGTTCGATTCCTGCTCAGTTTGTAAATGAGCCGCTTTGATCGGTTCGATTCAAATTCAATCCAAGCATGAGCAAAGGTCCGTTCGCTCGTCGATCGCTCGGTTTCGCTCGAATTACTTTTATTAATAAGTAATATATATATAGTCTTAGGATCCTGTAAAAATGACACTTTTCGTGAGAAGTGTGAGAAGGCATAAAGATACATATGTAGATATCTTGTTTTGGACTTATGCATAATGTTTTGGGTTGTTTTGGCAAGAAAAACACCAAAAATAACAATTTAAAACACAATGCAATAAATTCTAGGGTTAAAACTTAAAACACCATGCAGTGGTGTGTTTTAAGTGTTAAGTAGTGTGTTTTAAATTTCACGCCCATAATACGTTGCATTGTGTTTTAAATTGTTATATTTGGTGTTTTTTTTACTAAAACAACCCAAAACATCATGCCTAAGTTCAAAACATGATGCCTACATGTCAAATTCTATGTCTTCTCACGTTTCTCACGAAAAATGTCATTTTTACATGAACCTCACCCTATATATATATTATAGATTTTAATGATTAAAAACCCAAAAAATATACTAACCCAAAAAAAAAAAATTAAAAGCCCAAAAAATATTCAGCCCAACTTAATAGTTAATATCAAAATCTAGGGTGGAGATACAATAAGAAGTTAATTTGGCTAGGAAGGCTAGGAAGTGATCTTGACCATCCATTTAGTTAATCAAGAGCTAAGATTAAATCAGGAAAATTGAAAAGAAGAAAAGAGGCGCGTGAGTTTGTTTAGGGGCATTCTAGTCAATCCAAGCCAATAGTTTTTCTCTCCTCCAATTCCCCCCATTTTTTAAACGTTAATAACTCTTTCATACGACATTATTTTTTTATAAAAATTGCACCAAAAAAACGAGCGCTTTTTTATCTTTAAAACGAGTATACTATTGCTATATTTAAAAAAAAAATTAAAACCCAGTTGCGTAAAACGCAATAGAAAAACCCCCAGTTACGTAAAATGCAATGAAAAAAAAACCTAAAAAATGACATTTTTCTAAAACGCAATGCACCAAAAACACAAATAAATGACTTATTTGTAAAACGCAATGGCCAGAAAACACAAAGAAATGTCTTATTTCTAAAACGCAATAGCCTAAAACCTCAAAAGAAAATATACTTTATAAAACGCAATGGACTAAAAACCCATAAAAATGTGTTTTACCTAAAACGTAATGCACCAAAAACACATAAAAATGTGTTTTACCTAAAACGCAATGCACAAAAAACACAAAGAAATGTCTTATTTGTAAAACGCAATGGCCAGAAAACACTTAAAAATTACTCATTCTAAAACGCAATGGACTGAAAACACCTAAAAATGTCTGGGAACTGTCTGTGACTGTGTTTTACCTAAAACGCAATGACTAAAAACACTTAAAAATGTGTTTTTTCTAAAACGCAATAGCTAGAAAACACATAAAACTCTCTTATTTCTAAAACGCAATGGACACATAAAACTGTCTGGGAACTGTCTGTGACTGTGAACTGTCTGAATTGTCTACGAATTACTGTCTTTGAAATGAGCCAATTTTCTGGAAAATCAACCCCAGCCAGGGGCTCTGCCCCTTGGACCCCGCCAGGGGCTGCCGCCCCTGGGACCCCGCTACCGGGGGCGCTGCCCCCGGACCCCCACCAAGATCGTAAAACGCAATGACTAAATCAAAAACCCAGATCGTAAAAATGAAATTAAAGAATTTCTTACCTGGATCAAAGTGATTTCTTCAACAATTGACGAATTTTGAATGATTGAAACACTTATCAGCGCTCGAATCGAACGGATCGAGTGATTATCTTCAAAATCACCGGAAAAAACGAGATTTTGTATGAAATTAAACTGGGTTTTCTTCAAAAAAAAAAAGCTGAAGAACACGTTGATCGGGTGTTTGAATCATTGATTGGTGATGAAAATCGCACTATAATGTAGTGATTATTGAGATAGAAAGTGAAGAAATGGTTGAAGATGGTGGGTTTTGAAAATGGTGGGTTTTGAAGTTACTGGGTTTTGAAAAGGCAGAAGAAAGGGTTGGATTGACTAAAATACCCTTTTTCTTTATTTTAAATGTTGTCACATGTCATCCTCTTATTGCTTCCTATCCTTCCTAGCGAAATTAATCTTCCTATTTGATCTTTTCCCTCAAAATCTAACCCTAAATCCCTATTCCTAAAACAATATTCAAAATCTGCATATCGCCGCTCCACAAACACACCAAAATCTAACCCTAAATGACTTTTGAACTAAATGACAATTTGTATTTCGCACTTTATTTTGTGTTTCTTGATATTGTTAAGAACATTTTTAGAATCATGATTTTAGTTATGTATTGCTTTTGTTAGTAAAGTGTTGGACATGTTTTAATTAAGTTAGGATTTGTTTTTGTTGAACGCAGCCTTATAATTCAATCGAGCGAAACCGAGCGAAAATGATCCGCTCGATTTTTTTAGGATTTGATAAAAACCGAGCGAAAATGATCCGATCGATTCAAACTCAATCCGAGCATGAGCATCACTTTTATGCTCGATTTTGCAAATTCGATCCGATCGGATCGGATCGGTTGTAATTCAATCCGAGCATGAGCAGACCCTCGATCGGATTGGATCGGCTCATGAACACCCCTAGTAGTGGGGCGCGATTTGTGCATTTTTTTTGAAGGATAGCGCCCCATAGCGCCCCGAACACCACGACGGGCGGCGCTATGGGGGCTTTTTTGGTGGGTGGCGCCATGCACATAGCGGCGCTATGTGTGTTTGGTTTTCAAACTTTGACCAATCAAAAATAGTCAAGGGTTTTTATAATTAATTAATAAAATTGAAAATTAATAATTAGGTAACGATGGGTAGGAGCTTTATGACTACGGGCTCTAGTGATATAACGTCTCATAAAGTCCCGGTGTGACGTGCCACGACACGTGTCGCATAACGCCCACAAATGGGCTTTATGACTACGGATGGACTTAGAAAACATCCGATTTTATGTATAATTAAAACATTATTAATACTATTATTAAATAAAAAAGGGAAATTGTATTTTAGTTTGGTGATTAAATGTGTAATTTATTTCGAAATGTTGAATACAAATTCAATGTAAAAATAAAATAAAATTTATTGTTATAATGAAAATGTGTCGATTAGAGTGTTTAATTACTGAAATAATAAAACTTCAGGGGTCATTTATGATAGGTTTACAATTTAAAATTCAGGAAATTTCCGTCAAAGGGGAAGTGGCCACATATGAAAGTGGAAAGAAAACATCTTTTCTCTTTTTTCAGAGAATGAAAGTGGCTATTATGAGAAGAAATTAAGCTAATCCAAATCAGTGAGTCCAGCTTTGTCTTAGTTAGGGGATTAATTTTCATATATTTTTGTGGCTTTGCATGTACATTCTTCTTATCTTCGGGTCTCTATTGTGTTTTTATATGTTACTATTATACTTTTTGTTGTTACTTTTAGATTACATGAAAATCACTCTTTGTTTCGAATATGCTTTTCAGTTCTAATTATGGTTTGGCGACATCTCACCCTCTCTGGACATTACCAGAGTACCAAAAGGTTTGCGATTGGTGAGATTTTCAACGGACATGGTTGTTGTTATAGTGTTAGAGATGAAGATTAAGATTTGGTTAGTCAACTCCTTTTTAATCCTATCATCTTGAGTTTTAAGACACTCAATGTAACGTTTTAACAAGCGCATTAGTATTCTAAACGCATCTGATGCTTATAGACGCTCAATGTAACGTTTTAACAAGCGAAATAGGTAAACAAGCCAAGAACCGTGAACGCCGGAACTTGCTTTAACACATAAGCTACCTTTTTTCCTTTATTAAACTTCGACACACGAATTATTAAGAAAAACTTTGACTCAAATACATAAATTCCAAACAAGGGTTTATATAGCACCTATTCGAATCCAAATACTTTAAATTTAAAATTCCAACTTAAAAGATAAACAATAAACTTATCCTATTTTAATACAAATTGGACTCGAAAACTTGACTCGCACGTTACTTCATTTAGGCGTGACTCAAGCCAACGCCTAGGCGTCAACTCACTCTAGCCGCAGCTCAACACCTCCAATGGCTGCGGCTTACCTTAGCTCCATATTTCCAGCCACAACTTAGCATTCTTCTAGTCAATCTTTAGCTTGTGATCTCCTTCTGCCGAAGCTAACTGCTCCGGCTGCGGCTTGGCAACCTTCCAACCACGACTCAATTAGATATTTGCATGCCAGTATTCCTAAGTAATATTGTCTCTAAGTTTGACCAAGAGTAACATTATATTAAATATTATGTTATAAACCCTACTTAATCATCAAAATTAATCGTAGTAGCTATTAGAAAGATTATGGAAAGTAACCTACTCTTAAAACTGTAAATTTTGTAATTAACAAAAATGATAAAATTGTTTTAAATTGACGTACTTCGAAATAATCTCAGAATTAATCGACTAATTAAGTCAATAGTAGATTTAATTGATCAAAATGAAACACTACATATGAATTTCACATAGCATAGCATGGTTATGATAACTCGATTAGTAACTTGATTCAAATATTTGGTGTAGCAAACATGAATACATGAACTTACTAACAATGGACTTAAATCACGCATAAAATTGTGAACATTTCACATATTTGATATTTGATTTGCGAATTATGATTCACAACTATAAGAATTATGGTGAAAAATATTCATTCACACCTCATGTATTTATTGCTTTGTATTGCATGATAAAATGTTAGTGGCATTTCATAATCATTGATCTATCTTGTGCTAATAATAACCATGAATAAATTGTATAAGTTCTAAAAAATTGTAAATGTAGGAATTAGGTTCACCTTTTGTAAAATATAATTACAAAATATATCATAACGAGACTCTCGTTATTCGTAGGAAATATCATAGTACAATACCGGTTGCAATAACTAAATAAAAAGAATATAAATATAATTATATATATACCAATCTTGATTCAAGCCGCATCTCTGATGGGTCCTTCACGCGCACTTGATAGCATCCTTGACTCGAGTATTCATCATCTTGAGTCTTGAAAAATACTCCTTGACTGCAACAAAGAGCACACTAAAACGTTGACGATTTTGGTTGAGGCACGTGTTCAACACGCTTCCCTTAAAACAGATTTCGCGCCTCTACTAAAGACGACGCGTCTGTCTCCCAGGGTACAACAGCCGAAGCAGTCTGTACTGCCGGAGATGGCTCACCGGCCCAAGGTTACATCCGGTAATTGTAGTGTTTGAACTCATGTGGTGGAAAACAAGTAGAGAATACTCATCTCTCTAGTTGGTCTTCAAGTGTTTTTCCAACTTCTAGTATTCTTCATGTATAAAACAATACCTTATTATCTTGTCACAAAAGAAAGCACAAAGTCTACTATATGTACAAGACTAGTGAAAAGTTTCACTTAATTATTCACTTAATTAGTCACTTAATTAGAGACTTAAAAACTCTAATAAAACTAATTAAATACTCAAGAGTTACTCTTTAACTTACCACATGAATATTCTAATTAATATTTATAATTTCATTAAATTATAAATATATTTAATATCCATTCACCAAAATTCCAACAATCCCTCACATGAATGGAGATCATTCAAAACACTTAAAATTTCCAATGTAACCTCGACAGTTGAGTTTTGCATACGATAGGTAGGTGTTACCCTTTGAACCTTCGCTCATGAAATGCACTTAGCCCACTAGCTCTGAGTAGATCTCGTTGTCTTTGAACTCGTCTGCCGTTTGTGTAGACGACAATACACTTCACACAAGACTCTCCCTAGCCGGGTCATCTCCTCATAGTCGTGTCCAATAATGGTCGTGGAACATTTTCCTGGTTCTGCGAGAGCTCTAGGAATTGTGCCCTCAATTCCATTCGAAGCGACCCCACTTCTCTCTAACATAGGTGATTCTCCTTAGATCATTAAAAGCATTGTGGTTATCATGATCTATCCAAATCATTTACCACATATTATGCTTAGCCTCATACTTGTCACTTTTAGGAATGGACTAGGAAGTTTATTAATCTTTATAATAAACTACCTTATTAAATGCGTAGGGTTATTTCCCCATAGTGACCTCGCTTATTCATACAATTAGGTTTTCCTATTGAACTCAATTCTTGGGATCTCCAGTCTACTGAGTTAGGTTTCCATCATATGAACTTCATTTTTCAAGGGCTTCAGTCCCATTCCACAACTTGATCTCTAATAAACCCTTAGGTTGTTGGATCCATAACATTAGCAAATAACTTTGCGTATTTGAGATCAGTTGTCATGATGTGTTCTTAACTCGTAAGTTAATTTTGCCTATTGTCAACTTCTAAGACTATAACCTTAGTGGCCATCTGAATATGGTTATAACATATGTCTTCGTAAGATACGTGTATCATTTAAGGCAAACACATCTCCATTATGCACTACGACCTTTGTGTCCTCCACTTAGTCGTCTATTTGCAATGTTAGATTGGATTACAAAATCCTTATTGCTAAAAACAAATGCAAGACACCCCCCACATTTAAATGTTATTGGATAACATTTAGATGTGTTAATGAGAACCATTTCTACATACCCTTATAGGGTTGTTTCTTAAATGGTTCCTCCCCCACATTTCTTGCCATTTGATCAACATTTTCGTAACACCACTTATGGAGACATTTATACACATATGATTGAACAAGACCAACCTTATTGTATCAGTGAATTCAACTCATATTGCATTAGCTTACACAAGCTTCCGAGCTGACCAAAGCAACACATGCCATTGTCATAAGTTTGTCTCCAACTTAGAATAATTCTAATTTAACATCTAGAATAAGCTTAGACAATGAGTTCTCCTCATTAGCTTTTCAAACAAACTTTTAAAAGTTACATGTCATTTCCTTATAATGAATGAAAATTCTCTCTCAACTTTGTCCATACACAAATTCTTTTTGTGTTCATACAAATTTGAATGTTTAGAGTTAATTAGTCTCCGTCAAGACCCATAATTAACCAAGTACTAGTCTAGCATGCTTTAGACTACAATATTTTAGCTTGTGAACAGAAGATGCATCATTCTGATTCTTCACAGCCCTAAGGATATCATAATATCACTTTGCAACATTCATCCCTTGTTAAGACAAAATAATGAGACTTATTCATAATCCTAAAACATCAATATTTAGGAAGGTCTCACAAATTATTGTATATAGCACAAAGCTAAATTTCATCATTCATTTAAGGAACATAACTTGTTTACCTTTGATCTCCAACGATCTACCATTGACTCATAAGTACTTAACCATAAGCCTTAATCCAAGTCACTTGGTGAACACATTCATCACCAACAAGATGAATGTTTCTCATCTACAATCACTATTATGTGTGAGATAGAGTCAACTAGATTGACACTCAACAACATGGCATTCATAATTTTTCCATAAGTGATTTGCACACATCTATTGGTATTCATTAGGAGACATGTATATTTAGGATGCTCTCCCAAATGAAGGTAAAATCTCCATATAGATCTAACAATAATCAAGTGGTAGACGCATCTACTTATAAATCTCGCAAGATTTATTAAAGGTATACAATAACATATAGTACTTTTACTTTCATATGTTAGAATTCACACTTGTGAATTTTTCAATGACTTCTAATGAAGTATGCGACATGAATGTCGTTAGTGTATTTCATCTCAATACACTCACTACGTTCTTTCATTACTCATTCATGATGTGGTTATACATTTGATGTTTCGTCTTTGACTTTTAGTCAATGTAACAACTCACAAGTTGTTTATGTCCAAGTATTTTCATGTACTATCCGTTTAAAACCATATTCTTTTAAACAATGTATAGCCGACGTTATAATTATTTTCCACAAAAATAATTTATACGTCACAACCATTAGTGATTTATTTCTTTGTAAAAAATTGTATGTGTTATCCGAAGATATTGAACACAAAACAATAAAATACATTGGAAACGAAATCATAAGTGTCAATCACTTTTGAAATTTAAACGGAAGCATAGACAATATGTAGACATCAAATAGCAAAGTGCTTTTATCTTCAACACTTTATAATCTGACCGAAATCTTCTCAACAATATTGTCCCATGGCGTGTCTTGAGGTACTCCCTCAATAAGACTCCATGCACTTGTAAGTACAAGTTTCCCATTTCATCTTGAAACTTTAAACTTGGACAATTATGCTCAAAACAACACCAAGTTGTTACAAATACTACATTTAAGTAGTAAACTTGAACAATTAAATTTGTTCACAACAACACCAAGTTGTTTTCACCAAATAACTTTTTTTTTTAACACACATGTTGGAAAAAAAAGTTATAACAAGCACATTATAGAATCGAACGTTTACATAAAACGTTTTCCAAAGATATAGTTTATAAAATAAACTGTTTCTCATCAGCTTTAATGCACACATAGGCAATTAAATGTTTACATAAAACATTTATGTCTATTATGAACAATCCCTAACCTCGTATTCGTGATACACATTTTCTAACACACATGTTAGAAAACTTTAAGTCATTTTATCTATATATATAACATGACCAAATTAAAGCATCAAATGTCATCACTAAAACTCTACTCAAGAGTTTCACCATATGAAGAGTTAAGAGTCTCAATAATTATAGACTTAAACTCTAATAAAACTCATCAAATGTTATCATTAAAACTCTACTCAAGAGTTTCACATATGAAGAGTTAAGAGTCTCAATAATTATATATTTAAACTCTAATAAAACTCATCAAATGTCACAATTAAAACTCTACTCAAGAGTTTCACATATGAAGAGTTAAGAGTCTCAATAATTATATATTTAAACTCCAATAAAACTCATCAAATGTCACCATTAAAACTCTACTCAAGAGTTTCACATATGAAGAGTTAAGAGTCTCAATAATTATATATTTAAACTCTAATAAAACTCATCAAATGTCACCATTAAAACTCTACTCAAGAGTTTCACATATGAAGAGTTAAGAGTCTCAATAATTATTTATTTAAACTCTAATAAAACTCATCAAATGTCACCATTAAAACTCTACTTAAGAGTTTCACATATGAAGAGTCAAAAGTCTCAATAATTGTCACACCCCGAATTTCCACGTGTTACCGGTGGGCCCGGTAGGGGAGTATCGTGACGTGGTTGGCAACATAATAGTCAAACAACACAATATTTAAATGCACAGCGGAAGCAAAGTATAGATTTAATTCAACCAAACGATATTGTAATATTAAGTATCACAAATAGTCGAATATAAATCCACAGGTAGATCAAATAACAAGGAAACAAATGTTCAACAGTTTATGACATCCAAGCTGGCGAGACTTAATGTGGATGCTAGGAGACAGGCCAGCCTATTTCGCGTAGTACCTGCACTTAACCTTTTTTAAGAAAAATACGTCAGTTTACACTGGTAAATACAATCAACCGACTCATTTTGAAAAGAGTTTAAGAAAATGCATTTAAGGCACAAGGCACAAATAATATTTTATAACTTGGGATACTTATTTAAATATATAAACTTGTACAGGATTTACATGTTTCTTATGCGTTCAGTAGCCCGGATCGAGCCGGGTTAAAGATCAATTAACACACCACTTTAGTTATGAGACACTGACAGGTGTACGCCTACACCTGAGTGCTAAGGTCGTGGCCATTTCGTAAAATGATGCCAGGGATATCCGGGACACGGTCATTAACCCCCCAAAGGCCTTAAGCAACAAAACAAATTAAACGGAGACATCTCAATCATTTAACCATAATAAGATTAAATATTCAACGCCCGACCAAGCGGTATTTTATATACCGTACCCAAGCCCGTATAGGGAAATAAGTTAAAAGTATTTACCTGAGCAAGTATAGTTCAAAATCAGCAAGTGCAAGTATCTTTTACTGGTTCTCCTATTCTGGAACGAAGGTTTATAATAACCTATTAGAATCCTAACGGGTCTTTAGTTAAGCTTACGCTTAGACCGATTAGTTTTAAAGATACGGTTCGTACGCACGATTAAGCGAAGACCGGATAGAATGTGATTTAGACCCGACAAGTTTGAAGACTTGCTTAATATGGGTATATGATACACATTCTGGATTTTGAGACAAAACCGATAAGGTTTGACCCGTTTCGGCTAATTTATGTAAACTAGTTACATAAACCGAACCGAACGCGCATGAAGCGTAACGGGTATCCGTAAGAGTCCTAAACAGGTTTCCTAAGTTAACATGCCTTAAATAAGTTGTGATATCAGTAGGATATCACCCATGATGCCCAAAACAAGTTTAATCTCTTTAATAAGCCCCGTAGGGGTATTTTGGTCATTTTAAAGATTATAAAAGGATTTAATTAGGTTTCTGTGAACCGGGTCTGGTTACAACAGTAAAATGGCTTATTTAAACAGGTTATAACATTTGGTTATAAGTCTTATATGTCAAAATAGTTTTAAACCCAAACTATGCGTATAATACGCGTATAAAGCCGTTTTAAGCGACGTACGGTTTAAAATACGATTCTGAGTTTCCTGATCATTTAAACAAGTTCAAAACACTCTATTTAATATTTAAAATCAGTAGCAATTGGATTGGCGTCTAAAGGATTTGTAAAACTCATTTTATGGCCGAAAAGGGTATATTCGGTATTAACCGAATTAAGGCGCTAATCCAAGCTTATGATCAGTTTAAAAATAATTAAAAATCTTTAAAAATCCTAAAATATTATTTAACATCAGTGGGTAAAAGATTTGGTGTCAAAACTGAGTTTAGATAGGCTTTACGCTAATGGCGCCGTTTAATTAATAAACATGTTTATAAATACGCCATTAAGCATAACTCCTAATCTAGACTTCCGATTGACGTGAAATTTTGCAGACATGTTCAATAATCAGTATTAAAGACTTTTGCACTTTTACATTTTCTAAAATCTCGTTCTATGGTAATAAGGGCATTATGGTCATTATTAGGCATTTAACGGAAACGTTGGATAGTTACGGATTCGGGTAGTATAAACGCAGAGGATTATACTAACATGTAACTAGGTCCTAATGGAACTTTAAGGCATGTCTAAATCTATAAGAATCGGGTCAGAACTGAGGTCAAAGCAAAAGTCAAACTTTTGCGTATCTCGGTTCCGAATCGGTTCTAAACATAAAGTTGTCGAATCAAGCAAGCGTATACAAGTTTTTATACTTATTTTCAGTTGGTAAGAATGATAAAATAGGCTATACGCCATTTACATCGCAAATCATGCATTAAACCAAACATAATAATTCTGTTGACTTTTTCGGAATAGGTTTGACTCGATAAACGACCTAGTTAGGATTCGAATTAGTGAATGCCCTTTTAGGGGTTTATCAACCATATAAATACCAACTTATAACAACCTTGGATTCGACTAAACTCTGGACCGATTATTTATTATCGAAAAGTCAAACCGTAGTTACGACGGTTTGATTTCTAGGCCATAAACTAAGTATGAATGAACTAGAGAAGATCAAGGGTACTTACACAAGTCTAAGGGATGATATGGAATGCTTGTGGCCTGCTTGAATGCTCTGGAAATGCTCAGGAGTGAAGAATGAACAATGTGGTAACATGTGGGTCTTGATATAAGGCTTCAAACACTCTTAGATGATCAACACATAAGTCTAGGGGTGTTGCATTATCATCCACAAGTGCTCTATAGGCTAGAAACCATCCTAGGCAGCCCAAGGTTTCGAAAAACTAAGATATAAGTCGGTTATACAGCAACAGGCAGCTGTCTGTTGGTTTTTCGCAACTGGGCACCCCCATACGCATCGTAGGTGTTTAAGCCCTACGATGCGCAGAGCATCATACGATGCGCAGCAACATCAAGCCTACGGTGCGCAAGCCTACAATCAGCCATCTTTAAATTTGCAATTTAGTCCCTGGTCCCTCGAAAGGTCGTTTTCACCATCCTACTTGCATAAGAAGCTTTGTTATTTAACATATGGGGCTTTAAGACTTATACCCACTTTGTTAAGTCCTCGGGTAACTTTGTGATCACCCGAAAAGCCCTAAATTTCAACGTTGACACTTATAACCCTCGTACACGAATTTTATCACAACTTGCTCATACGATATCGAAACTTCATGAAATTTTTGTGGTACATTCTAGTGAGCATAATTAATCGTTACAAAGCTTCGGGTTTGTCAAAAGGTCACTCAGAGGTATAACTTAAACATGTTGGCACATTTAACCCCTGTAGTTTGTAATCTCTCACTTTCTTTCACTATTCGCTTCGTATGATCCATGATCTATTCATTTAAGGTTATAAACATCATGTAGAGTTATTGCAAAGTCTATTTATTCATTGTTGACACTTTGAACCCTTATAATTACACAGTTTCACTGTTTGTCAACTTTAGTCCTTCAAGAACATTCTTTCACACGTTCAAACCTATGACACGTGTCAACACCTTATAGGACGTAAATTTTCGGGGTGTTACATCCTCACCCCCTTAAAAGAAATCTCGACCCGAGATTTACTGAAACAAGTAAGGGTACTTTTCCTTCATTGTGGATTCAACTTCCCACGTGAATTCGGGACCTCTACGGGCATCCCATTTGACCTTTACAAAAGGTATATGCTTCCTTCGAAGCTTCCTCACCTGTTGATCTTCGATCGACAAAGGTTTTTCCACAAATTTCAAACTCTCATCGATCTGCACATCTGTATAGGGTATAACCACTGATTCGTGAGCGAAACATTTCTTCAGATTGCAGATGTGGAACACATTGTGTATACTACTGAGCTCTTCAGGTAAGTTTAACTTGTAGGCAACTGACCCAACACGTTCGATAACCTTGAAGGGTCCTATGTATCTCGGGCTTAGTTTTCCTTTCTTACCAAACCGCATTACTCCTTTCCAGGGTGACACTTTAAGTAGGACTTTGTCACCTACTTCGAAGTGAAAATCCTTACGATTTGGATCGGCGTAAATCTTCTGCCTATTCCGGGCAGCTTGGAGATTGTTACGAATCTGGACAATCTTGTCCGTCGTTTCGAACACAATCTCTGGTCCTGATAACTGGACTTCTCCAACTTCCGCCCAACAAACAGGCGATCTACACTTTCTACCGTATAATGCCTCAAAAGGCGCAGCCTTTATGCTGGTATGGTAGCTATTGTTGTAGGAGAATTCGATTAATGGCAGGTTCTTATCCCAGCTACCTCCCAAATCGATCGCACATGCACGAAGCATGTCTTCCAACGTTTGAATAGTACGCTCACTCTGACCGTCTGTCTGTGGATGGTAAGCCGTACTAAAGTTCAAACGTGTGCCCAAAGATTGTTGGAAACTTTTCCAAAAATGTGATGTGTATCTAGTATCTCGGTCAGAGATAATAGCTACAGGTATGCCATGTAGAGCTACAATCTTATCAACGTACAGTTGAGCTAACATATCGGAGCTGTAGGTCTCCTTAATAGGTAGGAAATGTGCTGACTTAGTCAGTCGGTCAACTATCACCCAGATGGTGTCATTTCCTTTCTTTGTCTTGGGTAACTTGGTGATAAAATCCATAGTTACCATTTCCCACTTCCAAGTAGGAAGTTCGGGTTGTTGTAGCAAACCTGACGGTTTTTGATGTTCTGCCTTGACTTGCGCACACGTCAAGCATCTAGCTACATAGGTAGCTACAGACTTCTTCAAGCCTATCCACCAATAATTTGCCCTAAGATCATGGTACATTTTATCAGCTCCAGGATGAACAGAATATTTAGAGCTGTGGGCTTCCTGGAGGATAACATCTCGAAGTCCTCCATAAATTGGAACCCATATCCTTCCATTCAATCTAAGAATTCCATCCTTACTAAGAGATAACTGCTCCTCAGTTACTCCTAGCTTTTCATTAGGATAGTTAGCTTCCAACACAGCTTCCTTCTGTGCAGCTAACAACATTTCCATCAAATTATTCTTTATTTCCATGCTCTTGGCATTGATTCGGATGGGTTTCACCCTTTCTTTCCGACTCAAGGCATCGGCGACTACATTCGCCTTGCCGGGATGGTATCTTATTTCACAATCGTAATCATTCAGAGTTTCCATCCAACGACGTTGCCTCATGTTCAAGTCCTTCTGGTTGAACAGATGTTGAAGGCTTTTGTGATCAGAATAGATCACACATTTGATTCCATACAAGTAGTGCCTCCACAGTTTTAGTGCAAATACAACGGCACCCAACTCCAAGTCGTGGGTGGTGTAATTCTTTTCGTGCACCTTTAACTGACGTGAAGCATAGGCAATGACTTTGCCTTTCTGCATAAGCACACATCCCATCCCGGTGTGTGATGCATCACAATAAACTACAAACTCCTCTATTCCATCAGGCAATGTTAGTACCGGAGCATTGCTCAACTTTTGTTTCAGAATATCGAAGGATTCCTGCTGCTTAGGACCCCAGTCAAACTTAATCTTCTTACGAGTCAGCGAAGTCAGGGGTGCAGCAATCCTTGAGAAGTTTTCTATGAATCGCCTATAGTATCCTGCCAAACCTAGGAAGCTACGAATTTCTGTAGGCGTCTTTGGCTCATGCCAATTCATGACAGCTTCAACTTTAGCAGGATCTACTTGGATACCATGCTCACTAACAACATGCCCAAGAAATTGAACTGCTCGAAGCCAGAATTCACACTTCGAGAACTTGGCATAGAGTTTTTCTTTATGAAGTAGTTCCAAAATGCAGTGAAGGTGCTTCTCGTGGTCAGCTTGGTTCTTTGAGTAGATGAGAATGTCGTCGATGAAGACGATGACGAATTTATCTAGGTGCGGCTTGCAAACGCGATTCATGAGATCCATGAATGCGGCCGGTGCATTAGTGAGCCCGAAAGGCATCACTAGGAACTCGTAATGGCCATAACGAGTCCTAAATGCTGTTTTGTGCACGTCTTCATCTCTAACCTTCAATTGATGGTAGCCTGACCTTAAGTCAATCTTTGAGAAGAAACTCGCCCCTTGAAGTTGATCGAACAGATCGTCGATTCTGGGCAAAGGATACCTATTCTTGATAGTAACCTTATTAAGCTCGCGGTAGTCGATGCACAGACGCATCGACCCATCCTTCTTCTTAACAAATAAAACCGGTGCTCCCCAAGGAGACGAACTAGGTTTGATGAAACCTTTGTCTAGCAAATCATCTAGCTGCATTCTCAATTCCTTCATCTCTGTTGGTGCCAACCTATAAGGCGCCCTTGCCACCGGTGCTGATCCAGGAATAATGTCAATTCTGAATTCCACTTGTCTCTCTGGTGGCAAACCAGGAAGTTCTTCAGGAAAAACATCAGGGTATTCAGAAACGACGGGTATATCCCCAATCTTGGGCTTCGGCTCATCTATAATCACTTGCGCCATGTAGATGACACAACCTTTCTTTAAACACTTAGAGTCCTTGAGTATAGACATTTTCTCGGGTAGCCCATACTGGGTATCTCCCTGGATAGTAAGTGATTCACCAGACGGAGTCTTGATCATCACTTGCTTCTTATTGCATACAATCTGGGCCTGGTTATGCGATAACCAGTCCATACCCAATACTATGTCAAAGCCGGCTAACTTAAAGGGAAGTAAGGACAAAGGAAAAGAGTGATTCCTAATGGATATAAAACATCCATCTAATAAAGTTGAAGCGGTTTCTAAAGTGCCATCTGCTAGTTCCACCTCATACTTCACACTTAAAGTTCTAACAGGTAGTTTCAACAATTCACAAAACTTATTATCTACAAACGACTTATCAGCGCCTGAATCAAATAACACTCTCGCATAAACATCATTTACGAGAAAGGTACCTGTTATCACGTTATCATCCTTGACGGCTTCCTTAGCATCCATTCTGAAGACCCTAGCATTGGTCTTCTTCCCCTCTTCATTTTTCCTTGCAGATTTTGGGCAGTTGGACTTGATATGCCCCTTTTCATTGCAACCATAGCAGGTCGCATCCTTTATCTTCTTGCAATCCAGGGTTTTGTGTTCCCTGGATTTGCATAACCCACAAGCAAAAGGTTTCGATTGTGATTGTGAGTTGGATTCAAACCTGCACTTTCCAAAGTGCTGCCTCTTGCAGATTTTGCATTTGGGTTTTTCACCCGACTGCTGACCGTCTCTCTTGAATCCTGACCCCTTCTTAGAGCCATTGTTTCCCTTCTGCTTCTTATCTGAACGCCGTGAGTTGTCATCCTCACGCTTTCTTTTCTCCGTATCAGTTTTCCTCAGTGACCTCAGCCTGACAGCATCTGAGGTCAGAGATAACGATATGTCCGTTACTGACCGAAAAGTGGTTGGTCTGGAGGCCTTTACACTAGCTTTGATCTCCGGTTCCAAACCCCCGATAAAACGAGCTATACGTTTAGGCTCCGGAGTCACCAAATAAGGGACCAACCTTGACAAAGTATTGAAAGTGGTAAGGTAGGCCTGACAGTCCAGGTTCTTCATGACCAGCGCTAGGAAATCAGATTCAATTCTCTCAACCTCGTGTTGAGGGCAGAAATTTTCTTTGATTAGTGCCATGAACTCTTCCCATGTCATGTTGTATAACGGGACTTTCCCTGTGGCCTGGATCAAAGATCTCCACCAGGCTAAGGCTTCTCCTTTGAAAGACTGTGAGACAAACTTCACAATATCCCGATTATGGCAACCACTAATATCCACCACAGTATCCATTTCATCCATCCACGTCATGCAATCAACAGCTCCTTTTTCCCCATTGAAGTCTCTGGGTTTGCATGACACGAAGTATTTATAGGTGCAACCCCTATTACGAGGTTCTTGGTTCTGTAGAACTCTTTGGGATGGATTACTCCTTTGATTCGAGGAGTGGTGAGAATTACTGTTGTGGGCAGTGTGGGTCCTGGAGGGTGTTCTAGTGTGTGATGCAGAATGGGTCCTCGTATGGGTACCACTTGACCCATGGTGCTGTCTATCCATAGCTCTATTAACCGCATTATCTATCATAGCTTGTAACTCTGCACCCGCTACGTTAACTTGGGCATTATCATTCACTATCCCTGGGTGACTGTTGACCTCGTTTGAGTCTGCCATGTATCTCGAACTGTAACACATCGACAATAATTTATTGGTGAGTTTATTATAGAATTGTCTTTTATGGCAATTTTATTAACCGTGGTTACATAGACCATATATGGTTAATTTATTACTCACATAATTTTAGGATTTCTAATATAATTTATCCTAATTATAAAACAATAACAGTTTTATTAGCACTTAAGGCCTAGTCACAGGGACAATTTAGATTTTTAAGCCATGATTTCAGAGAATCAAAGCATGCAGGTTTGAACAAAGTTCATTACCTTTATCAGACAGGGTCACAGACTAATACTGTCTTTTGTCTCATATGAAAATGAGAAGGGACCGTAGGCATTCCATTACCAATGGATGGTAAAAGAACTAATCATATTTATTAATGATTTAACCCATGATTCATATATCATTTATTGGGTCAGGAAAAATCCTTATATAAAATGACATGTGTGATTTTAACGAATCACATCTGCCAGGAGTGTTAACATGTTTTCAGATGTTAACCGGGATTGGAATCTTTTATGCAGGCCTTACCATTTTGGCCAAGTCTTATAATGACATGTAGGCTAGGTTTTACCTTTAAGATCCTTAATTGATATTAAATAGGCAGATCATTTACAAAAGGAAAAATGTTATTTTTGTTTATTTCATGTATAATATATAAATGCATAAATGACAGAAATAAAATTTTTCAACTTAACATTCCATTATAATTTACAAATTTTACATTTTTGCCCTAAACGGGTCTTTTACAAATATTTGCCCACGCAGGAGCTATACATAAATACATGTCCTCGCAGGGACTGTTTACAAACCTAAGTGTCCACGCAGGGACTAATAAAGACAAGTCCTCGTAGGGACTAAGTACAAGGTAAATGTCCACGCAGGGACTTGATTTAAACAAGAACATACAATATTACATATGGGGATTTAACGATCCCTTTTCTTCTTCCCCTTCAGCAAATCTGCTAAACCACTCATGAATCCTTGGTTCTTCTTACGCTCTCTCTGGAGGTCTCGCTCAACCCTATCCAACCTATGACGGAGCTCCACCTGCTCAGGAGGAGGAACCCGTGGTGGCTGATGCTGAAATGGTGGATGAGTAGGTACTTGATACCCCTGAGCTGGATGTCCCATTCCCCAAGGAGTTCCATATGGTCCCTCAGGGTTTTGGGCATAGTAGTTTGCTGCCACTAGGTATGGGTCGGCCTCGGCATAGTTATAGTTATGGTATGATGGTGGTCCATATGGGTTGTAAGCCGGAGCAGTATATGCAGGGATAGGTTCGCCAAAACCTGTTGGTGGCGGTGCAATAGGTACCGAATTCACCTCCGAAACTGGAACGGAAGGTCCACCCATCTGTGGAACTTCATAAGTAGGCGGGTAATGGCTGCTGCTAGAGTGTTGAGGAGTGGTGATATGAACTCCCACTGGTCGTGCTGATATCCGCGCGCCAGTCCTCCTACGTCTCGGCGGTTCTGGAGGCTCTACATAAACTGGCGGCGGTGGAGGCGGTGGCGTGACTGCCTCGAAATGTGGATCCCCAGAGGGATCTTGTTGCTGCTGTTGCAGATGCTGGTGAGATGATGACTGGTGAGACGGTGTATGGTGGGATGGTGTATGGTGAGACGGTGAGTGTTCAGATGGTGTATAGTACCACTCACATCGTTCGAACCTCGCCATGTGACTATCCGGACCTTCGTAGGGTGGTCCGTGGTAAGATGAACCATCAGAGATCGAAAAAGGATGGTTCTGAGATCCAGTTGAAGCCACGACGGGATCTGTGTCCTCGTCCATATCTTGATCACCAGAAAAGTGATCCTCCGGCCCTAGCGGGTTAAAGCCCACGTGCTCTGGTAGATACTCTGCTGGGTTAAACTGACCCTGAAATACCGGAGTAGGATCGCCGAAGGAGTTGTGCGCCGGAGATTGCTGTTGCTGGTCGTGGGGCTCATTCTCTGACTGAGGCCCAAAGGAGTGCTGATATGAAGGCGTTGAAACATGTGATGTGGATCGCCTGGCAAGCTCCTCATAAACCCTCCAAGGTTCGTCATGATTGTGACTCCTTGTAGAAGAAGAAGTTCGTCGGTGCGAAGGACCTGCCTCATGGTCGTTAGGCGCGTTAACTCGTCCTCTTAGTCCTCTGAATCTTGGCGGCATTGTTTAACCTGTTAATATAAATAAGGTAACACCAAGGAAAAATAATAAAGGACAAAATTTAAAATTTTAAAATAAAACATTTTCGGATTATTCCTAAGTTCTTTGTCTAGACTCGAAGATTTAGGAATGTGCATTTGTGTCATTGAGATTAAACACAAAAGGCTAGTGTTTAATTCACTCAATGTTGGCTCTGATACCAACCTGTCACACCCCGAATTTCCACGTGTTACCGGTGGGCCCGGTAGGGGAGTATCGTGACGTGGTTGGCAACATAATAGTCAAACAACACAATATTTAAATGCACAGCGGAAGCAAAGTATAGATTTAATTCAACCAAACGATATTGTAATATTAAGTATCACAAATAGTCGAATATAAATCCACAGGTAGATCAAATAACAAGGAAACAAATGTTCAACAGTTTATGACATCCAAGCTGGCGAGACTTAATGTGGATGCTAGGAGACAGGCCAGCCTATTTCGCGTAGTACCTGCACTTAACCTTTTTTAAGAAAAATACGTCAGTTTACACTGGTAAATACAATCAACCGACTCATTTTGAAAAGAGTTTAAGAAAATGCATTTAAGGCACAAGGCACAAATAATATTTTATAACTTGGGATACTTATTTAAATATATAAACTTGTACAGGATTTACATGTTTCTTATGCGTTCAGTAGCCCGGATCGAGCCGGGTTAAAGATCAATTAACACACCACTTTAGTTATGAGACACTGACAGGTGTACGCCTACACCTGAGTGCTAAGGTCGTGGTCATTTCGTAAAATGATGCCAGGGATATCCGGGACACGGTCATTAACCCCCCAAAGGCCTTAAGCAACAAAACAAATTAAACGGAGACATCTCAATCATTTAACCATAATAAGATTAAATATTCAACGCCCGACCAAGCGGTATTTTATATACCGTACCCAAGCCCGTATAGGGAAATAAGTTAAAAGTATTTACCTGAGCAAGTATAGTTCAAAATCAGCAAGTGCAAGTATCTTTTACTGGTTCTCCTATTCTGGAACGAAGGTTTATAATAACCTATTAGAATCCTAACGGGTCTTTAGTTAAGCTTACGCTTAGACCGATTAGTTTTAAAGATACGGTTCGTACGCACGATTAAGCGAAGACCGGATAGAATGTGATTTAGACCCGACAAGTTTGAAGACTTGCTTAATATGGGTATATGATACACATTCTGGATTTTGAGACAAAACCGATAAGGTTTGACCCGTTTCGGCTAATTTATGTAAACTAGTTACATAAACCGAACCGAACGCGCATGAAGCGTAACGGGTATCCGTAAGAGTCCTAAACAGGTTTCCTAAGTTAACATGCCTTAAATAAGTTGTGATATCAGTAGGATATCACCCATGATGCCCAAAACAAGTTTAATCTCTTTAATAAGCCCCGTAGGGGTATTTTGGTCATTTTAAAGATTATAAAAGGATTTAATTAGGTTTCTGTGAACCGGGTCTGGTTACAACAGTAAAATGGCTTATTTAAACAGGTTATAACATTTGGTTATAAGTCTTATATGTCAAAATAGTTTTAAACCCAAACTATGCGTATAATACGCGTATAAAGCCGTTTTAAGCGACGTACGGTTTAAAATACGATTCTGAGTTTCCTGATCAGTTAAACAGGTTCAAAACACTCTATTTAATATTTAAAATCAGTAGCAATTGGATTGGCGTCTAAAGGATTTGTAAAACTCATTTTATGGCCGAAAAGGGTATATTCGGTATTAACCGAATTAAGGCGCTAATCCAAGCTTATGATCAGTTTAAAAATAATTAAAAATCTTTAAAAATCCTAAATATTATTTAACATCAGTGGGTAAAATATTTGGTGTCAAAACTGAGTTTAGATAGGCTTTACGCTAATGGCGCCGTTTAATTAATAAACATGTTTATAAATACGCCATTAAGCATAACTCGTAATCTAGACTTCCGATTGACGTGAAATTTTGCAGACATGTTCAATAATCAGTATTAAAGACTTTTGCACTTTTACATTTTCTAAAATCTCGTTCTATGGTAATAAGGGCATTATGGTCATTATTAGGCATTTAACGGAAACGTTGGATAGTTACGGATTCGGGTAGTATAAACGCAGAGGATTATACTAACATGTAACTAGGTCCTAATGGAACTTTAAGGCATGTCTAAATCTATAAGAATCGGGTCAGAACTGAGGTCAAAGCAAAAGTCAAACTTTTGCGTATCTCGGTTCCGAATCGGTTCTAAACATAAAGTTGTCGAATCAAGCAAGCGTATACAAGTTTTTATACTTATTTTCAGTTGGTAAGAATGATAAAATAGGCTATACGCCATTTACATCGCAA
This sequence comes from Helianthus tuberosus, assembly GCA_030545235.1. Classification (NCBI taxonomy): domain Eukaryota; kingdom Viridiplantae; phylum Streptophyta; class Magnoliopsida; order Asterales; family Asteraceae; genus Helianthus; species Helianthus tuberosus. The sequence goes on from CM060381.1 coordinate 12,485,556, forward strand.
ATCATGCATTAAACCAAACATAATAATTCTGTTGACTTTTTTGGAATAGGTTTGACTCGATAAACGACCTAGTTAGGATTCGAATTAGTGAATGCCCTTTTAGGGGTTTATCAACCATATAAATACCAACTTATAACAACCTTTGATTCGACTAAACTCTGGACCGATTATTTATTATCGAAAAGTCAAACCGTAGTTACGACGGTTTGATTTCTAGGCCATAAACTAAGTATGAATGAACTAGAGAAGATCAAGGGTACTTACACAAGTCTAAGGGATGATATGGAATGCTTGTGGCCTGCTTGAATGCTCTGGAAATGCTCAGGAGTGAAGAATGAACAATGTGGTAACATGTGGGTCTTGATATAAGGCTTCAAACACTCTTAGATGATCAACACATAAGTCTAGGGGTGTTGCATTATCATCCACAAGTGCTCTATAGGCTAGAAACCATCCTAGGCAGCCCAAGGTTTCGAAAAACTAAGATATAAGTCGGTTATACAGCAACAGGCAGCTGTCTGTTGGTTTTTCGCAACTGGGCACCCCCATACGCATCGTAGGTGTTTAAGCCCTACGATGCGCAGAGCATCATACGATGCGCAGCAACATCAAGCCTACGGTGCGCAAGCCTACAATCAGCCATCTTTAAATTTGCAATTTAGTCCCTGGTCCCTCGAAAGGTCGTTTTCACCATCCTACTTGCATAAGAAGCTTTGTTATTTAACATATGGGGCTTTAAGACTTATACCCACTTTGTTAAGTCCTCGGGTAACTTTGTGATCACCCGAAAAGCCCTAAATTTCAACGTTGACACTTATAACCCTCGTACACGAATTTTATCACAACTTGCTCATACGATATCGAAACTTCATGAAATTTTTGTGGTACATTCTAGTGAGCATAATTAATCGTTACAAAGCTTCGGGTTTGTCAAAAGGTCACTCAGAGGTATAACTTAAACATGTTGGCACATTTAACCCCTGTAGTTTGTAATCTCTCACTTTCTTTCACTATTCGCTTCGTATGATCCATGATCTATTCATTTAAGGTTATAAACATCATGTAGAGTTATTGCAAAGTCTATTTATTCATTGTTGACACTTTGAACCCTTATAATTACACAGTTTCACTGTTTGTCAACTTTAGTCCTTCAAGAACATTCCTTCACACGTTCAAACCTATGACACGTGTCAACACCTTATAGGACGTAAATTTTCGGGGTGTTACAATAATTATAGACTTAAACTCTAATAAAAGTCATCAAATGTCATCATTAAAACTCTACTCAAGAGTTTCACATATGAAGAGTTAAAAGTCTCAATAATTATAGACTTAAACTCTAATAAAAGTCTCACTTTATTAGAGATTTTATTAGAGACACAAACTCTAATAAAAACTAATAAATTGATATAAAACTATCCTTAAGAGTTTATCTTCCATATGAAGAGTCTAGTATATGATTTTAATTTCATTAAATTCATATAAATACCACACCATCACTTTATGGTGCTTTAATTCCTTGAAGCCAATCAAACATCAACTTCAATGTATGACATTCTATTTCTAAGTCATACAAAGCATTGAAAACAATGCCACAACAAATTGCTTATATAAAATGTTTACATAAAATATTTCATAGCATTTGTATTTTAACCATTTTTAACAATCATGTTAAAATGAAAGAAATTCTAACGCGCACGTTAGAAATATTAACATTTCCACAAAATGTTAATTCGACTTGCTAAACACATATATGGTTCAAATAAATAAGTCATTTCTAATACACACGTTAGAAACTAAACAATTAAAAAATTGCTTCCAAACTAACGCTTTTCATGATCGTTTCTAACACAATTGTTAGAAGACAAATGATTACAAAAATCATTATAAGACTTATTTGTTCATATCAATCCATGGGTGGATGAAAAGTCTATTTTAAATAGAGACTTAATTAGATACATAAAACTCTAATCAAGTAACATAAAACTCTTATTTAAAGACATAAAAAACTCTACTTAAGAGAATTTAACGTTTACAAAAAAACGTATGGTTTACACCAATAATTCCGGTCTAACACACATGTTAGAGAATTTAACGTTTACAAAAAACGTATGGTTTACACTAATAAACCCGATCTAACACAAAAGTTAGAAAAATTAACGATTCCCAAAATCGTTTTATAACCAAATGTTGGAACCAAAACTATTCGTTTTGTACCACGGTATAGGATTTAAGATTGTATCTCAATCTCAAAAAATCCAAACACAACAAGTTGTACTACATACATATTTCCAAAAAAAATATTTATAAGATCATAACCTCTAACAATATATATATATATATATATATATATATATATATATATATATATTTTAATTCTATTATAAATCCTTTCGTAAACCCAAAATCCTTATAAATAAGGTTTTTAAGATTGTACCAACAATCTCATGAAATTTGTTTTAAGTTTGTAGGAATTAGGTTCACCTTTTGTAAAATATAATTACAAAATATATCATAACGAGACTCTCGTTATTCGTAGGAAATATCATAGTACAATACCGGTTGCAATAACTAAATAAAAAGAATATAAATATAATTATATATATACCAATCTTGATTCAAGCCGCATCTCTGATGGGTCCTTCACGCGCACTTGATAGCATCCTTGACTCGAGTATTCATCATCTTGAGTCTTGAAAAATACTCCTTGACTGCAACAAAGAGCACACTAAAACGTTGACGATTTTGGTTGAGGCACGTGTTCAACACGCTTCCCTTAAAACAGATTTCGCGCCTCTACTAAAGACGACGCGTCTGTCTCCCAGGGTACAACAGCCGAAGCAGTCTGTACTGCCGGAGATGGCTCACCGGCCCAAGGTTACATCCGGTAATTGTAGTGTTTGAACTCATGTGGTGGAAAACAAGTAGAGAATACTCATCTCTCTAGTTGGTCTTCAAGTGTTTTTCCAACTTCTAGTATTCTTCATGTATAAAACAATACCTTATTATCTTGTCATAAAAGAAAGCACAAAGTCTACTATATGTACAAGACTAGTGAAAAGTTTCACTTAATTATTCACTTAATTAGAGACTTAAAAACTCTAATAAAACTAATTAAATACTCAAGAGTTACTCTTTAACTTACCACATGAATATTCTAATTAATATTTATAATTTCATTAAATTATAAATATATTTAATATCCATTCACCAAAATTCCAACAGTAAACATTTCACATATTTGATATTTGATTTGCGAATTATAATTCAAAATTATGAGAATTATGGTGAAATACATTCATTCATTCACGCCTCATTTGTTTAGTGCTTTGTATGATAAATGTTAGTGGCATTTCATAATCATTGAACCATCTTGTAGTAATGATAACCATGAATTAATGGTTCTTAGTATATCTTGGATTATGCACCAAACGTTATATTATATTATATTATATTATATTATATTTTCATTTTCAACATATACATTTTATATGGTAGGAATAGTGGTTGGCAGCCATTGCTGAAATGGGCGGCCGGTCCTTCCCTATTGGACCAAACAGTTTATTATTTTATACACGCTTTCAAATTACGTTTTTGCCCCGGAATAGTGTCTCTCCGCCATTGGTTCAAATGGGCGGCAAGCAATACCCATTGGACCAACCAGTTTATTCTTTTATAGCCACTTTAAAATTACGGTTTTGCCCCCCGTTAAAAAATACGGTTTTGCCTCAACTTCAAAATACATTTACCCTTTTGCCCCGAGCTAAGAAATACGATTTCGCCCTTGGTAAAAAATTACGCTTTTACCCTCAGCCAAAATTACGTTTTCGCCCCAGTTCTAAATAAAATTTTGTCTTCCCCCCGGCTCAAAATTATAATTTTACACCAGTTTATTATTTTATACCTACTTTACAATTACGGTTTTGCCCACAGTTTAAAATTACGTCTTCGCCCCCAGTTCAAAATAAATTTATGTTTTTGCCCCCAGCTAAAATTTACGATTTTCCACTCGGTTCAAAATTACGATATCACCCTCAATTCAAAATTATGTTTTTGCCCCCAGTGCAAAATAAAAATATGGTTTTCCCTAGCTAAAAATTAGGATTTTACCCTTTGGAAAAAAAAATTGATTTTTCCCCCAAGTAAAAATAAAAATATGACTTTGCCCCAGCTAAAAATCGTGTCAAAGAGCTGCCTAACACTCATTTTCTTTTTATTATCAATGGACGTTCGCGATGTAATAGGGGTTGTCATGTGCGATGTACTGTTTTTTTAATTGGTTGAGAATTATTCAACCAACGCCCCGCAACGCGGGCGGAGCAACACTAGTTAAAAACAAAGTCACAAACATTTAAACAGTAGCTTTCAATTATCAATGGACGTTCGCGATGTAATAGGGGTTGTCATGTGCTAACCACTTATCTCCTTTCTTTTTCAAAATTTTGTTGCATTGTGTTCCAATTGACTTGAGTGGTAAGAGTGTGTTTACTTCCGGGCATACCCTGGTTCGAATCCCCCTCCCCCTCTCTTACTGTATTTATTCTTCTGTTGACATGTGTGTATATATACATATACAGAGAGAGAGGATAAAATAAAAACTGACTTGAGTTCCAAAATAACTAGTGGAAACCTTATATAACAAGCTAATTTTTTTTATAAAAAAAACTTTAAGGCATCTAATACACGTATGGGCTCGACTAGATTATAAACCGAGCCGACTCGGCTCGACTCGAATTTAAACTCGAGCTGAAAATCTAACCTCAAGCTCGGCTCTATATTTAACTAAACTTATTGAGCTCGACTTGATTATAGTCGAATTTAAAAAGAAAATTTAATACATAACTTTTAAATCAACATAGTCTATAAAATATTCAACATAAGTTCGACCTAATACATTAAAAACCAAAATCAAATTTAACATAATACAAAATAAGTTTCAAATTTCAAATCCGAGCAAACTTCAAGCTAGCTCCAGGCCGCAAGCTTTTCGAAAACAACCATCTTAATATCTAACCTTTAAATAAGGATTTGGTTATATGTAACTCACACCTTCTAACTTTTTCATCATACTTCGTGATGAAAAGTTAAAAAAAAAAAACATACTTCGTGATGAAAACTTAAAAAAAAATAAAAAAAATATTGATAATTTGATAACTAACAAGTAACAATAAATAGATATATAGTAACAATACTTTTAGCATAAACCGATTTATAGATTACTAGTCGGCTAAGATGCCTTCCTATTCTTCTAAACATACGCACTGATAATATATCTTTTCATATATACGCTTTTATGATATATGGAACTTACTAAGAGGCACCTTTTTTTAATTATAATTTACTAGCCTTTGATATCGTTACTTTAAAGTTCTGTTAGGATCTAATAACATATATTAACAATTGCTTTATTCTTTTCAGATGTTTAAATTGTTTTCTATTCTAAGTTGCGGTGGAAATTTGTCACACTTTTAAGACTTCGTTTTTTTCTTAAACTCATATTATTAATGCTTAATCTTAATCAAAGCATATTTAATACTTTTAATTGGCACACACGTACACCCTAAAATAGTAAACTCTATCTAAAAATCTACATATTACCCACTTAATTTGTAGGACTCGAACCTACACCGCTTTAATAAGGAGAGATATGTGTCTGTTGCTTTTGCTTGAACTTAAATCATAAGCAAGTTTTATAGCTACCCTTTGGCCAGGGTGGGCGGACCTACCCTTTGGCCAGGGTGGGCGGCCGCACCCTTTGAAAAAAAAATCAGTGTATATTTTAGGCAAAAAACCGGACCGCACCATGAAAATATGGTTAAACACCTCATCCGCACCCCCAGCAAATAATTTCTGAGTCCGCCTCTGGTATAAATTACTAGATACACGATTCATATAATCTTGAATTACATATATATATTACATAAACTTGTAACTCACCATTCTTTTTTACAATTTAATAGATATTTTGTGGTGGTTCATTGAGAAAGACAAAACCTTTAAACACAACGGCAAAGCTTGAGATTTCTGACCGAGAGGTCGAAAACGTATATATCCAAAAATTTCTATACAAAAACTACATACTCTCCACTACTGAGTGAAAAGTTCGGGGGATCGGCCGCCCTCTCCCAACCCTAGAAGCCGCGCCCCTGCATAAACACTTGGGTTTGAGAGGGGAAGGTCTTGCGTTTAGGTTCTACAGACGACAAGGATTAAAAGAAATTCTTCTTTGTTAAAGAGGGAGAATAAGGTGGTGTGTACTTTAGATTGATGCCGTAATTGACCTAATCTTCTACACTAATATCATAACTAATAGGGATTGGTCAGCAAATCGTTGAGATTTGTATTGATGCCGTAATTGACCTAATCTTCTACACTAATATCATAACTAATAGGGATTGGTCAGCAAATCGTAGAGATTTGTAATGTGCTTCCTTGACTTTTTTTTATAACTAGTGCTTTTCATTTAATTATTCTCTTCGACGTATCTTCTAGATTTCAATTCTAACTTTGGTATATTTTGCATTTTTAATCATTCTATTTGTCTTACATGTCGGTGAAAACTACTTTCTTTCATATCAAGGGAACTATACATATTTTTGAATTCTCACAATTTGTTCTTGCCTAATCAAGGTTAAAACTTAAAGTATAGAGTAATTTTTTTTTTCGTAAATTCGGTATGAATTAGTTTTAACAACTATATTCATATGCACGTGATGTTTGTGCATCAAATTCTACTAATACATTTGAAATGACTCAACAAGTGATAAGAGGGCACTTCTTGTGAAATACTTAGATAGTGTTTGTTTCACAGAATGGAATTAAATTGATGGAATTTGAACGTTGATTTCACTTCTTATTTTTGTTGGTTTCCACAAGAAAATGAATTGAAATTCAACATCATAAGGAAGGGAATTTACATCATCCAATATTCATTTCATTTTGCTAAAAAACACACCTAAATTACAAATCAAATTTAATTTCTACGCGAATTCACATTCCAATTCCATTACAATCCATGAAACGAATACGACCTTAGTTTTTACCTAAGTATTTGTATAAATAGTTATAGGTAAAGCAACGTAAGAAATATATAAATACTTTTATTTTTTAGTTTAAACGTAACGGGCAGTTGTCTAATCGGTTATCCCCACTCGTTTAACATCATTATATCTCTCAAGCACTATATAAAATTGTATATACGATTCTTACTTAAAGTTATATGTTATCTAATGAATGTCACTAACCAAGATTAAGAAGGTGGCCGCGTTTTACAAATTAGAAAATGTGGCAAGGGATGGGCAAAAGGGTAATAGCCATCATCAATGATTTTATCTAGTGCCAACAACTTTTTAATGTAATTACTTCCTTTTTAAGATATACCATAAGATCGAACATTTTCTATCTTTAATTCAAGTATTATTGTTATATTTGAAAGCCATGATAGAATGATGAGTAGAACGGTACATTATGGTTGTTTTACATGATACATTTAACATTCAAAAGTGAAAGTGCACTAATTTTAACGTTATTTTACTAATTTCGTGAAAATAACGTTAAAAGAGGGGAATGGTTAATCATGCATCATGTGGTGGCGTTGATAGCCGAAAGACAAGGGGGTACATGCATTAATCAGGCGTTTGTCTCAATTCCTGAGTGTTATGTGCCTTATGTCCAAGGCTTGACGCAAAACTACTATCGAGCCGGGGGTCTCACTGGAAGCAGCCTCTCTATTCCTACGGGGTAGAGGTAAGACTGTCTACATTTTACCCTCCTCAGACCCTATCTTTGCTTTGCTATTGGTGGGATATATCGAGTATGATGATGATTTAACATTCAAAAATGGTATGTCAACATCATATAAGGTGTGTCAACCTAACTTGCATTTTAATTGGGCTTTTTATATTTTTTGTTGGACATATATGCCTATTACCCCATTGTACACGTAATGTCTTCTTATCGCTTTTCACGCTTATTAAGAATTTAAAACTTTTTAATATAACATGGCCATGTAATAATTATATGGGTGTGGTGATTTCTAATTTCCTATGGATTTATATTTTTGTTCCAACATACACATGTGATTAAGGTTTGTCCCTGCTAAGTTGGGAAAGGGAGATGTTGGAGTTAAAAAACCTAGAATGATTGAAGTTGTTTTCTTTCCTCTTATGTAACTAGAAAGAAGAGTGAATGAATACATACTCCAAGCCCATGGTATTATAGCTTAGGACCACGAGGTTTTGAGTTCGATTCTCATAACGAGGGTTTTCTCAGATTTATTAAGTTTCCTCCTGAATTGGTGTATAGGCATTATTGTCTAGTGGAGATGGATATGATCAGATGGCTCCACTGGAAGCAAGATGATACTCTAGTGGTACGTCAATGGTTCATTTTTGCGGTTAAACAAGCATACTCGACTCCATGGTCATGGGCTAAGAGTCTAAGACCATATCCACAACATCAAGGTTCCTGATTTCAGAAATGGCTTGGGCTTGGTCAAAAGTTGGTCAGAACTTCAACTGCTTCTTGGGGACCATCCCCCTCTTTTTTAACCTTATCATGTTTTTTTCTTCTTTTGTCCTGAACTATAAATTTGAACCCTCAATAAAAAGTATACAATTTTAGAGATTTGGAATTTTTATATCATTCAAAGTTTTGTCATTATATTGTTAGTTCATTGGGCAATGGTATGTGCATTCTTGTTTTAAGTTTTGTTAGTCTTGCATTCACATCCAACCCATTAAAACCTGTGAGTGTGTAGTTTTTATAATATAAAGAGTATAAAAAGTGGTTGTGAGTGGAGGAGAGAGAAAATGTTACTGTTCATCTGTATATTTGAGGGGACACTGTTCACCCCCTATAATTTTTTAATATATTTCGAAAATGGTTGTGAGTGGATGAGAGAGAATAGGTAATGATAAAGGTATAAAAGAATATTATTTAATTGAAAATGAGAGAGAATATGTAGTGTTTTTTAGTGTAATTTAGGGTGAAAAAATGATGGAATGGATGTGAATGCTCTTATACGTTAAAGTTTTAAAAAAATGTAAATCAAAAGTTTGGAGACTTGTTCGTGACAAAAAGTTATGCGCGAGCCAGGGGTTTTACTACAGTGTTAATTCAGGTGGTGGGTTTCCACTAGAATTTTTGACGAACCGGGTCACCAACAACGTCTGCAATCGCAAGCGTGAGTGGCCTTTTGCCATTGGGGCATGGGTGTACCCGAATCGTGACGCTTTATTAAACATTAAATAAAAAGGATATCATAATAATACCTAATCGTATAAAACTAGTTTCCAAAGGTATCTAAGCATAAAGGGAAGTAGAATCAACTTACACCGTTTGGGAAAATCTTTTTTCAAGGTTCCCATAATTGTCATGGTCATCACATGGATTCCAACCCAAAGTTGTATTTTTCCCCTAATGACATTATCAACCTTAATTACATTATTTTTATTTTAATCATTTTTTGCTTTAAACCTACTTTCTTGGGGTCTCAATAGAGTTGTGGGTTCTTCAGCCAAGGAAAACCTACCACATTGGTCTCCACATGGGGGATGAACTCTTAAATAATTATTAGTCTCAATCATACTTATTTATTGTTTTTTGTCTATTTATAAAATTTACATGATGATAAAATATAATGTTTAATAACGATGCCTATTATTGTCACTAAAGCTAGATAGTTATGTTATAGTTTATTATACCGAAAGCGTGTACAAATGTTAATATATTGAACCTATTGAAATTATGATATGTAATTTAAGTATGTTGTCCCTTCTGCTATTGGAGAACTGTCTTCGCTTTTCCAAACAATATTTTTATGTTTGGCCTATATTTTAACCATAATAAATCCAAAGCCTTAACATCTTCAAAAATGTCTTTTCATTCCTCGCCTTCCAGATACACCAGCTTGTGATGATTACGAGCCCATGAACCACCTCCTTTTCTTTCATGCCCAAGACGCACCCATTGTAATACTCAAGCAAAACCATGAAAGCAAAAGCAAAATAAAAAATGGGAGGATGTTTGGCCCAAGTACTTAGTTGGTTCCATACCCGAAGAGAAACTCTACACGCTGTGAAAATATGGTCCATCGTTTCCTGATCATCCCCGTAGAGAACACATACATCCATCTCCACTACAATATTCTTTTTAACCAGAGCTTGCCTTGTCAATAAACGATCAAGATCTTCCATCTATACGAAAATCCTACACTTCGCTGGCACCCAATTACATTTCTTGATCACAAACAACTGCCCCGAAACTAATCCATCCAACATTAACCTTTTAACCGAAGATGTCGAGAATTTTCCAGCCTCATCGGCCGTCCACCTCCACTTATTAGTTTGATATGAAAGTTTGACGCTAGCCAACACATGATATTTAATAAAAATGACTTGTAGACCTAAAAAAATCAATATAGATATATCTATAATTTATTTAGTGACACATGACTTTTAGAAGTTTATGTGCATTTTTAGAAGTGTCTTTAAATTACTGATAAACAGTTTTTTTAACATATAATAAATAGTTTAATAATTGAAGAGAGAGGATAAAAAGAAATAAAAAGTATCCCTTTTTTGGGGGTTGGTGGGGAACATATGTTATGTCTCTTGGGGGGCTATAGAGGGGATCTCAAAGGTCCTAAATTAAACAAAATTTCCCTTAACAACTGACGTATATCATCACCTAACTTAAACAAAATTTCTCTTTTATTTGTGTAATGAACTTTTTATGTTTGTAGCGAAGTTCTCTTCAATGAATAGGAACGGTTCTAATTTTAAGCATTATGGACACCACGTCCGTATTTCATTTGCTATATAGACAAACGTATATTGATTTGAGAATGTTAGTGACAGACAGAGACGGCGCTATGTGTTGCTACTTGCTACTCTTAACTAGGGTTTTAGGCCTCAATAACAAATATTTATATAAAATAAAGAAGTTTCTAAAAAAATACCATATGCATCAAATAACCATGAAAATCAAATTTTGTCTGAACATATTTATACACACATGAGATATGTAATATTGTTTAAACTATGTCAACTATAAAGTTTTTAGCTTATTATTGTTAATTCCAAACTTGGGATAGGAGGATGGTTTATATCAAAGAGTTTTAGTCTATTAGATAAAAGTTCCCAACATTTTAGTTTGCGTTGGGCATCCGAAAATGTTGAGCCGCCTTGATGACGTTGTGACGGGCGCGTATGTAGCAAAGTATATTAAACACCAATTAGTATACTTTATTTTGTGAGTGTTAAATATTGCGTCCTAACTTAATAAAAATATTTATAAATAACATAAAACAATCATGTTTTCTTATTTAAACATAAGGAAATCATTTTAGCATTCACTTTATACTGTAATTGTAATGAGTTACACTAATAGACAAACCATCACACAAGTGACACAACCTAATCTTCATTGGTTTGTCTTCTGTTGTGCACCATTCTTATGATTTAAACTTATTCTTTTTTTTCTTTTTGGCATAAGGACTTTAAATAAACATTTTTTTACTAAAGTATTTCATTATTTGTTTCAGTTTTTCATTAAGATTTTTTAATACTACCTTTTACACTTAAATTCACTTATTATTATACTTACAAGGATTTCAACTCTTAATAAATTTGTAAGGATCTAAACACTATATTACTAGACCACTATTATGAACGTTTTTCATTTAGTAATCAAACATCACGACTCTCAATGATTTTAGAAAACAAAATATTTTTTTTATATAAATAGAGTAAAGTCATTTTTGAGTCCCTGTGGTTTGTGCATTTTAACTATTTGAATCCAAAAACCAAACTTGTCTTGATTTGAGTCCTTGTGGTTTGTATTTTTAATCATTTGAATCCAAAATGAAACCTCATCCAACCCTTTGAGTCCCTGTGGTTTGTATTTTTAACCCTTTGAATCCAACCCTTTTAGTCCCATGGGCGGACCTAGCCTTTGGCCAGGGTGGGCGGCCGCACCCCTTGAAAAAAAAAATTAGTGTATATTTTAGGCAAAAAATTCGACCGCACCCCTTGAAAATATGGTTGAACACTTCATCCGCACCCCCAGCAAAAAATTTCTGGGTCCGCCACTGTTTAGTCCATGATTTGGATGAGGTTTGCGTTTTGGATTCAAAGGGTTAAAAATACAAACAACAGGGACTCAAATCAAGACAAGTTTGGTTTTTGGATTCAAATAGTGAAAATGCACAAACCACAGGGACTCAAAAAAGACTTTACTATTATAAATAACTAGCTAGTTTTTTTAAAGACGACACATGTTCAACTATTTTGTAAAATATTAAAGTTTTGTTCTTATGAAAATCAACAACATTTCACAATCACAACAAGCGTTTGGTAATTAAGCATGTCATGTTTATTTTGTAAAAAGGTATAAATATTGATCTGACAGCATGTTGAAAATTTAACTAAAACAAATATTAATATTAATTTTATATGTACAATTAGTCATGATTGTGATTCGTTTAATATGTCTTTGACACGAAGTATATACAAGTTGTGTTCAAGTTCATTAAGACTATGTATTTAGTTATATTAATAAAAAATTAATGAGCACAAGTTGTTAAAGACAATTTAAATGTTTCTAAAGTATTATTGAGAATAAAAAAAGCCTCATCACATGTGTTATACAGTTTATTACTAAAAAAACAATTTAGATGTTTATAAAGTTTTATTATCCTCTTAGGTTGCGTTTGGTTCGCCAGAATTATATGGAATTTAATGAAATTAAAATTTGGATTCCAACACTTAACATGTTTGGTTTAAAGAATTTGATGGAATTAGAATCTCACTTCCAATTTCATGTGTTTGGTTGACAATAGAATTGAAATTAAGCATGAAGTTCAAATTCCTTTAACTAAAGAAATTCAAAATTCTTCCAATATGTGAAGGATCTAAACAAGTAAATTCATTGGAATCAATGATCATTTCGACGCGCACCGTTTCTACCCTCATCTAGCCAAACTCTTCAACCCGAACCGTCCGCACCATTCCCACCCTAACCGTTTCGACACGTAACGTTTCGACCCGAATAGAGTGTTATTAGCAATCTTTAGAAAGTACCAGACAGCAGCCTGACACTATTTCCCGGCATGAAAAATGTAGTGCATAGTAAAGTAGTAGTAATGAATTGAATGAATTTAACGGGTATTAATAGCAATCTTTAAGAAAGGTATATTTAATGTATATTATTTTTATATTAATTCTTAAGCCTCAAAATAATAAGTAAAGTCTATTATCTAAACTATTACACGTTTACACCATATTGCTAAGATGGATTAGCAAGTTTAGGCATGAATGATGGGAGTTTATTCATGAAGATTTAAACGCAGTAACTAACTAGTCATGTATTCGATTTTGTTTAGCCATGATAGTAAGTACTCTAACACTTAATGTTAGTACATGTATGGATATTTGACAAATAATGGTTGTGACGAAGTAGCAAATGTATGTATAGAACACTAAAAACCCTCACTTAGCTTTGCTAATTCAGATTATGATGATTGATATCCACAGGTTCACAAGTCTAGTCAACTCTGAAATTAAAGATTGGGTCTGAAGATTTGGTTGTATGAGTCAAGCAGTAATGGACGATTCATTAAATATGTTATAAAAATCATCTAGAAAGAAAGAATTGTAACATCTGATAATTCTTTAAAAGATTTTACTTTGGAAATATGTTGTTTGTGTGTAATAGTAAACAAAAAAAAATTGAGGATCGTTTTCCGCTGCTAATTAAATGGTTAAATCTTGTTTTCAAACTAGGGCGTTACACATATCAAATTATCATCAAAGATCGACAAAACTTTGTGGCTTGATTAAAAACTATTGAAACCGTCTTCCTTAATAGGTTTCAAATGCTTTTGAGAGCATTAATACTATGAGTTCAGTTCTGGCCAGTGGCCACCCAACTAGTGCTTGATATGTTCGAGTGGATTTTCATTGTCGGGGTACATTTATCACAATTATCGTGTTCAATCCAACCACCATACGTTTCGTCTAGTACTTGTTAACTATAAGTTAAACATATTCATTGTGTTTACAAATTCTCATCTTACGGTCAAGGGCGGACTTAAGAGAAACCCAGGGTGGGCGGGCGCACCCCCGGGAAAAAAAAATTAGTGCTAAGTTCCGTCGAAAATCCCGTCCGCACCCCTTGGAATTTTCCGTCCGCACCTCTTGGAATTTTTCGTCTGCACCCCTTAGGTAAAAAGTGTTATCAATTTATATTTTAAATTTTTTTAGTAAACTCTTATTTTTTTTAAATACTACCTAAATTATATGACTTTTAATACCTAAATAACTAAACCCAAATACCCAATACCTTTAACTAGCCCACTACTAAGTCTTAGCCCAATAAACAAACCTAACAAATCAACAATATTTCAAACTAAAATAAAATAAACAAACCCAAAACCCTTACATATTCTCTCCCGCTCTCTCTATACCACCGTAATCAGCCACCATACCACCGACGATCGAACACGGGTAAATTTCTTTGTTATTTTTGATGAATTTTGGTTGATATTAGCCGCATACTAACCATGACAGTAGACACGTGCTTCGTTTTGTTTTTCATTATGTTATATGGTGGGTTATATTTTGTTAGTGATGATATTTTGCCTTTTTGTATAGCCGAATACACCATACAGTAGATCTGGTGGGTTATATTTGTTAGTGAAGCATGTTTGGCTTTTTCTTTTTATGATGTATATGTTGTTTAGATGATTTTTAGGGTTATTTACATTATGATTTATAGGGCTTGAATAGTTGATATATTATGTAATATGTTATGGGGCCATGTTTTAGATAGATTTCAAAAAATAAAGACCCGTAGGGTGACGTTTTAATTATGTTTGTAACATGGTTTAACATATTTTTGATGATTATATAAATTTAGTTCGATGTTCTTTTGTTTTACATGACCCGACCCGATACGAACCGATTTTTTACTTATATACCTTGGGGCCTAAAATTTTTAAAAATGGTCCGCACCCCTATGGAAAAATTCTTGGGTCCGTCATTGCTTACGGTAAGTTGAAATTGCTACACATTATTTAAACCATAAACTTAGTGCTCAATGTTAACAGTATATTAATGTAACATTTAACAACACACAATGATGGATTATACACTTATACTATATACCTTCTTAGTAGAGTAAGACCTTAAGAAAATGATCGAAAAATAACCGCTTTATGCAAATACTTAATAAGATAGGTATTATAGGTCTTCTCAACGAGTGTCTCCTCTTAGGAAAACATGTAATTCAACCAAACTAATTTTAACGTTATTTTACTAATTTCGGGTGGCAAAAGTGAAATTGCACTAATTTTAACGTTATTTTACTAATTTCGTGAAAATAACGTTAAAAGAGGGGGATGGTTAATCATGCATCATTTGGTGGCGTTGATGACCGAAAGACATGGGGGTACATGCACTAATCGGCAGTTATCTCAATTGCTGAGTGTTATGTGTCTTATGTCCAAGGCTTGATGCAAAACTACTATCGAGGCGGGGTCTCACTGGCAGTAGTATCTCTATTCCTACAGAGTAGAGGTAAAACTGTCTACATTTTAACCTCCTCAGACCCTACCTTAGTTTTACTATTAATGGGATTTACTGAGTATGAAGAGAGTAATTCAACCAAACTCTAGTGTGTTAAGATTGCGTTATGTTGTTAATATTGGTCAATTAATTGTTAAAATCATAAAAATTATAAGGACATTTTAAACTTAAACATATAATGATAATATATTTGACAATTAATCAATATGTAACGTGATTTCAAAAAATTTAAATGGTGCAATAAGTGGTTAGAATAACTTATTAGTTTCAATGAGAAAAAGATGATAAAAACGCCATATCACACAACATTGAATAGATATATATGATTTTTTCCCCTTTAAACTAATACATGGAAATGTACCACGAGAAATTAATATAACTAGGTTTAAAGAAGTTCGCCGTGTTGCGGTGAATTTCTTTTGTTATTTAGTCTGTGTGTTACATGTATTTTGAAATCACTACGAGCGTGTTGCGAACGAAACCGCTGACAAGAATAGAAAGAAAATGTAGAAAAAAACACTAAAAGATAACCGAAAGAAAATCAACCAAAAAAGTTGTATGGTAATGATGTTGTTCGTATGAAACCCGTGGTCAGAGATGAGCAAATTGTTCTGGGTACCGGTACCAAATTTGCGGAACCGAAAGATCTTAAGTACCAATTCGGTATCGACTTTTGGCGTTACTGGTGCCGGTTCACTACCGTTTTTTACCTTCATATAACGGTACCGTAAACGGTATTTTCGATATCAGTACCGATTTTGTATCAGTTGGAACCGAGTTCATCCCTACCCCTAAAACTAAAAAAAGAAAAAATTAAAAGTTGAAGAAAATCAACAAAAAAAAGTTGTACGATACCGTTGTTCGTACGAGAACCGTGATCAGGGATGAGCAAATGGTACCGGGTAGCAACACTGAATTTCCCGAACCAAAAGATTTCCAATATCAATTCGGCACCAACTTTTGGCGTTTTCTGTATTAGTGTCGGTATGTACTGATACCGAACAAGACCGTACGGATATTTTCGATACCAGTACTGGTTCGATAACGGTTGACACCAAGCTTATCCCAACCCCTAATACTAAAAAATGGATTAAAGTAAAAAAATTAAAGAAAATAAATATTATTATAATAATAAAATAATAAAAATATTAAAAAACTATATATATTATAATATTGAAATCACTATTCATTTCAATTTGTTTAGTAATATATAGTAATAGTAATAATATATAGTTGGAAAATTGGTTTTCAATAAACCAACCTTTGCCCCATTGGTAAATAATAATCCTACCTACGTAATTGGTATACAATAATCCTACTTATCAACATGTTGGTACTCAATGAACTTTCGTTAATTTTTTTTAACTGAAGTTAGTTTTTAAGTTTTATTTATTACACAAACAGTCCCTGTAGTTGTAATTTACTAGTTTTAACTATTTTATAAAATTTAATTACATGGCCCTTGACGTTTTTTTGTTTTACAAAATAGTTAAAAGTAGTAAATTATAACTACAGGGACTGTTTGTGTAATAAATAAAACTTAAAAACTAACTTCAGTTAAAAAAAATTAACGGAAGTTCATTGAGTACCAACATGTTGATAGGTAGGATTATTGTATACCAATTACGTAGGTAGGATTATTATTTACCAATGGGGCAAAGGTTGGTTTATTAAAAACCAATTTTCCTATATAGTAATATATAGTAATAATAATAATAATTTTAAATTTTCTATAGTATTCAATATATTAAATGGTCACTTGTATTAAATACTATTAAAGATGTTTGTGGTTCAACTCGTATTCAAACACGGGAGTAGGATCAAATACAAATCACGTTTCACATACAAATTGTAAGAACCATTTAAAAAGTGTCACGTGACATCCAATCAATTATAGAGAAATGATAAAATAATATCCTAAATAATATCAATTATATTGAATTTCCTATAAATATGCTAACAAGCAATTAATTCTTTATTTGGATCCTTTTTTTTTCAATGTGCTAATTAAGAAAAGTGCTGATATCATTTAAATATGTGCTAAAATCAATTATATTGATTAATTTTCATTTGCTAATATAATTTAAAAGTGCTATTTTTATGTATGTATTGTTTTGGTATGTGTTAATTTAACTTTTTTTAATTGTTAGGATCTGTTCTTACTGTTTGTAGGATAAATATGGTTTGTATCGAAACCAAACCCTTCAAACACGATATGAGCTTTAGTTTTAACTATATGTAGATAACTTATTTCACGTCGTTTATATGTGATATAAAAGACTTTAAGTTGTTTGATTTAAACCATAAGAGACAAATACCCGAAGTTAAGACAACCGAAGGAGTTGAGGTATATTGCTTCCATAGGGAGAAGACCAAGTACTTGTGGATTGTTCCTAGAAAGAGATATTCAAAATAGTAAACGTCGTTAGCCTCGTCACAGGAAAGGGTTGCTCCACGTGACTACATGAGAATAAGTATAAGTATCAAAAGATAGTAGAGTTAAGACCGCCCGTAGTGGGGCGTGTTTTTTAAAAATTTATCAAAAAAAACGCCCTATAACGCCCCGGTAACCGCTACACCGGGCGTTATTTTCGAGAAAAATTGCGTCCGGCGTTTAAATTAAAACGCTTAAAATGAGGGGGGCCCACCTTTTTTACCGTTGACAAACGGTCATATTATGTATTTATTTTTTAATTTAAAATATTACCCCACTATATATATATCACCCCACATTCTCACCTTTTTTATAAAAAACCCACTTTATCTTCTACTTTCTCTCCCACTTTTCTTCTATTTTTTATAAAAAAACACCCACTTTCTCCTACATTTTTATACAATCATGCATCCATTTCGACCCCCTTTTGGTGTCCCTGCAAGACCCACGAACCCGAACACAACTCAACCGCAAAACCCGTATAACCTTCAAGACATGGACCCGAGCTTTTTAACGTACGCAGCTTACTTGAGTGGCGCCCCTCCGTTTGTGCCTCCCACTTTCGGCTATGGTCAAGCCGGCGGGTCTCAACCCGAATCCGAACCCGATGTCGAAGTCGTGCCGGAGACGCAACCCGAACCGGTGCAAGAAACATCGAAACGCGGCAAAAGGTCGCATAAGAAGAAGGAAAAAGACGCACCACGGCGTACAAAAAATATCATTAAGTGGACGAAGGACGAGGAATTCACGTTGGCTCGGGCGTGGCTCGACATTTCGGAGGACGAAGATACCGGTAACCATTTTATATATATATTATTTTACTTATTTTGTTACTATATTTTTTAACATACAACTTATAATTTTTTTTAATTTGTAGCAAACTTTCAAACTAGCCCGGTTTTTTGGGATAGGGTTCTTGCACACTCTTTTTTAGCACGTGGGGTCAAGGCGAACATCGGGACAAAGATTCCATTTCTAGCAAATGGACCGACATCAACAACAAGTGTCATGCGTTCCAAGAAGTCTTCCAACGTAACTACGATAATCGCCCGAGCGGTGAAGGTGACGTCTGGGTTTTAACGAAGACTTTGGAGGAGTTCGAGAGGACAAAATGCCCTTTCACGTACTATAAGTGTTGGGAGCTACTACGAAAAAGTCCAAAGTGGGCGGTAGTTAATCCAATGACGTCAAGTAGTAGACGTCGGGCTAAAAGGTCAAAAACATCATCCTCCGTTGACCCGTCAACTCCGACATCGGATGCCCGCAATGTTGATTTAAATGAGGCGGTGGACGTTGACGAGGGAATTCAAGAAGAGTTGTTCCGACCCACCGGTAGAAGAAAGGGAACCGGGAAAAAAACGGTCGAGTCGTCTTCCGATCTCGAGTTAAAGGAAGATTTCGAGGAGATGAACCGTCGTCTCCAAGACATTCGCGACCTCGGCCACCAACGTTATGAGATTATGAAGGAACGAGTGGCCGAAACCAAAAAATTTAACGAGATGCAAGAGGAGAGACAAATGGAAAAGGACATTGAGTTTTTGTCCAAACCTATCGACCACCTACAAGGCGATGCGTTAATCCTTGCGCAAATGCGTCGCCAAAAAATTAAAGAAAAATATGGTCTCTAGATCATGTTATTTTTTTTAACTTTATTTTATTTTTTTTGGTTTTTTTCTGTTTTTTTTTATTTTCGGTTTTATTTTCTGTTTTTTTTTATTTTCTGTTTTTTTTATTTATTTTTATTTCAAGTAATGTAATTTTTTTAATTAATGAATTTTTTTATGTTTTAAATTAAAATAAATAATTGTGAAATGATTGTGAAATGATTGAATGGGGGGTTATTGGCATAATGCCCCACTACGCCACTTTTGCTATAATGCCCCATCGCTGACTAGGACGCCACGTGTCGGATAATGCCCCATGGTGGGAGCATTATAACACATTACCACTACACATGGTCTAAGTAAGAAAAGGAGAAGAAAATGGTGGGAACAAGTCATCTTTCCCTTGATGACTTCAGCGATATTTATACCATGAATGGTTAAATGTCTCTTCCATAGAGGCATGGTCCACTCTAAGACTAAGCGGTATGGGGGCCGGCTTAGGCCCGGCGCCGGTCCCCCACACCGCCCTCCTCATCCAGTCCCGGCGTAACCGGCTATCCACAGACGAAGTCGACGGGCCATGATTCAAAACATATAGCCGTTATAACGGCTAGATTTAATAAAAAAAATTACCTTTTCACTTTAAATATATACCACTTTCATCCATTTTTTATACAATTCTCATCCATTTCTTCCATTCTTCTCCCATTCTCTCATCCATTTTTATAAAAAAACACTCCCATTTTTTATACAATCATGAATCCCGTCAACCCAAACAACCCCAACCCGAACAATCCCAACCCGAACAATCCTAACTTTTTTTCGAGTCCCGCTTACACTCCGACTATGGATCCTTCGTGGGGGTCTCCACCATTTACGTTTTCGGGTTTCCAACAATCACCTAACGCCTTCTCCCAAATCTCCCAAGTTCAACAAATGCAACAATACCAAGCACTCCAACAATTCATGCAACGCAACTCGGTTCAACTTGATCAATTCCAATCGCAACCGCCAACTTCGCAACCGCAACCCTCGGTTCAACTTGACGATGATGTTGAAGTCGTCCCCGAATCGCCACCTAAAGAACTCAAGCGCAAAAAAAACACGGGGAAGGGGAAGGCGTTTGAAACCGAACCCGACACCGCAAAAAAAGCGGTTCGAGAGCAAAGTCGAGACAATGGACAAAAGTAGAGGAGGAGGCGCTAGCAATTGCGTATGTTAAGGCCTCAACTTGCCCGATTGTCGGTATGAACCAAAGTTAATTTTTTTAATTTAAATTTAAAAAGATTTATTTTTTAGTTTTACTAATGCAATTTTTTTTTTAATTTTAGGGAAGAGAAAAATGCCCGGATAGTCCCTGTGGTTTCGCCTTTTTTCACCTATAGTCCCCAACTTTCTAAAATTACCTGAATAGTCCCCAACTTTTTATTTTTTGTTCCCAGATAGTCCCTGGGTCTAACTTCAGTTTGTTTTCTCTGTTAAGAGGGTGTGAAATGACAAAAATACCCTTTCCTTAAAAGGTCAAAACATAGGGACTATCCGAGCATCTTCTTCATTTTTATTTATAAAACCTCACCACCACACTTCATCTTCAACCTCCACCCACCATCACCCTCCTCCACCCTCCACCATCACCGCCGCGCAGAACCACCGTCGTTGTCGTCGTCCTCGTTGAGTTTCAGTTGTAATTTTGATAATTTCGACGATTTTCGGACTGTTTCTGGTGTGTTGTTTGAAATTTTCGAACTTTCATTTAAGCAATCTATTGATACACGATGAATTTCATACATGAATATGATTGGTTGATACAATTTAAGAATTGAAATCGTTTGGAATTGTTGATGTTTTCATTCAAAATCTGAATCGAATTTAAAAGATATAAATTTATTAATTAATGTTATCATTCATAGAATCAGAAGTTTTAGGTGTTAGTTGCTTTGTGTTTGTCAAATAGAAAAGGAAAAAGATAAGAGCAGATGCGATGGTTTCTTTGATGTTTACGGATTAAATCTGGAAGTAAGTTTTAGAGTTTCATTGAGACACGGAAGTGAATCGGATATAACTTGTGCTAGAGTTGCAGATTGAATCGTTTAAAACTTTGTTGTTGTTGCTCTTCGAGTAGAAAGAAGAAAACAAGAACGACAAGTTTTGGTAATTGCAGATTAGAAAACAAGCTCGTTTTATATTGTTTCCTCCGTCGCAGATCTCCAGCGGGATCCGGATCCGGTTAATGTTATGAGCAGAGTTGTGGTTGGGCGGCACAAGATTCGGATCCGATGGAGGTTAAACGAGAACAGAAGGTTCACTACGGGATTAGAAATCCAAGAGGTTTGATTGTTGTGGTCGGGCGCCGTCGATTTATCAACACTCGGCGGTTGTAATTTGATGCCGGAAAACATGGCGGCGGTTCATGGCGGTGGAGATCCGTTGTGCCGGCTACCCTCCATCTCCACCTTCCTATTTCTCTTGCTTCTCTCTCTGTTTCTCTATTTTACAGGTGTGTGTGAGTGAGGAAGATAAAGAAGTGGTGTAGGCATTGATTTGATGGTATTGGTGGCGGTGATGGTGGAGGGTGGAGGAGGGTGATGGTGGGTGGAGGTTGAAGATGAAGTGTGGTGGGGGGTTTTATAAATAAAAATGAAGAAGATGCCCGGATAGTCCCTATGGTTTGGCCTTTTAAGGAAAGGGTATTTTTGTCATTTCACACCCTGTTAACAGAGAAAACAAACTGAAGTTAGACCCAGGGACTATCCGGGAACAAAAAAAGAAAAGTTGGGGACTATTCAAGTAATTTTAGAAAGTTGGGGACTATAGGTGAAAAAAGGCGAAACCACAGGGACTATCCGGGCATTTTTCTCTTTAGGGAACAATCAAACGGGTTCTGGTTTTTGGAAGGCATGTAAGGATAGATTTAACGACCTTATGGGGCAAGGCCCGATACGTGATCTCGATTCCGTATCGGGCAAGTGGCGGAAAATGAACAAGATCGTGAATGATTTTTGCGGGATTTATAACCCACTTTACATCAATCGTCCTAGTGGGAGTAGCGACGAGGACGTTCTTAACCATGCGATGGCTAAATGGGAAGCAAAAAATCCGCCTTTCCCGCACCTCCGAGCATGGAACATTTTAAAGAAAGAACCTAAATGGGCGCCGGTTCCAAATGATGTCGCAACCGCCAAACGGACTAAAACTTCCGAGTCCGGAAGTTATAGTGCGGGAGGCTCCACCGCTCGTTGTCAAATCGACATAAACGACGACCCGGAATATGACGAGGATGCGTTGCCCGCTCACGAGATCGAACGTCCCGGCGGAAGGGACAAAGCAAAAAAAGAGGTGGCCGGAAAGCGCAAAGGGGCCGGCTCGGGTGGAGGTGGCGGCTCGAAGGTGTCTTAAAAAATGGACGAGTTGATTTCCGAATTCCATTTGTTTAAAGACTTTGCGGCCGAAAAATATAGTCACAAGAAAAACGTGTCGGCCGACTATGCTGGAGCGAAGGATTTTAGGATAATGAGGTTGGTTCTCGACTCGGTTCCGGAGGATGAACGAGAGGTGGATCGGAGGATGAAGGAAGAGGTGAAGAAAAAATGGACGTCGTAGGTTTTTTTTTATTTTTAGGAAATGTAATTTTTTTTTATTTTTAGGAAATGTTTTTTTTTAGAAAGTGTAATTTTTTTTATGTTATGAAATGAATTTATTTATGTTGTATTTTTTAATTTTTATAAAGTTTTTATTAAGTTAATAAAAAAAACTTAGAAAATTATAAAATATTAAGGTGGGGTAACCCATCCTCCACCCCCCTCAAAAGTGAAGGAGGTCCATCCCCCATGAGCCGGTGATGTGGCGCCTACGTGGCGACCCATCCTCATGAGGATGGGCCTCACCATACCCTCTAGTCTAAGATATAACTATATGATGTTGACATCTTCATTTCTATTGGTGCTCACATTCACATGCTCACTTGTGAGGTCATCCCACACATTAGTGGCGGATCTATAAGAAACATTCAGTAGTATCCTAAAAAGTCAGTGCATGTTGGGCCAGATTTAAAAAAAATCAGTGTATACAGTGCTGACTGGTGAGTCTACATAAGAAGAATTTTTTTTACACTTCGCCAAAAAACTTGAGAGATCTTCCGGGCACCCCCTCAACCCCCACCCCCTAAATCCACCCCTATCCCACATTGGCATATGGATCCATAGACCCTGGATCCATAGATCCTTGGTACATCAAATATGGTCGGTCCCGTTTAGGGTGTGTCCTTACTATTCCCAATCCATATTGGATTCGGACCATGTTTCTCCATATACAAAAACATTATATAAAAGTATCGCACAATGAAAAGAAACTTGAGACACAATGATCAATATAACAAGCATCATATGTACCCTGTATTTGTATATCCCACTATGGTCATATGTAACATGTTAGATGGTTATTTGCAGAATGAAACGACACCGATTGATAATGCATAAATGTGTGGTGTATGTCGACCCACATAATAAGAGACGAAACAAGTGAGGATGAAATGGATAATTGACTGATCATGTGGGCCCACGTAACCTATCACATGGCAACAATATAGGACTTGTACTAAATTTGGGGACCATGAAATAGGTAAGGGGGTTAATATTAACACATGGTAAATTCTGGTTTTAAGATGGTGTATACAGGCCATATAAGGTTATATGGTCGGTCGTATAAGGTTATATGGCCCGCATAGAATAAAATAAACTGACAAAGTCTGTGGGCGCAGACTTTGTCAGTTTATATATAACAACCCTCAAAAATATTTTTTCGACACCCCTAATATAATTAAAATATCCCAATATGTCTCAAAATATACCCCGTACGCGAAAACGGGCCCTGAATACCTTTATTTTTATAAAAATTAATTAAAAACAAGATTTTTATGTCGCTCGCGGGCCGCGTAGCCTTTGGCTACGTCTTACGCGGGGCGCGACAACTCCACATCAGGGCGACACCCTGAGCTGCCACGTGTCATCATCGTGTTGAACATAGATTGCTGACCCGGACAAGCTAGCCCCTACCACCCCTACTACGCGGGCCGCGTAAACCTTGGAGAACTCTTACGCGGGCCGCGAGAAACCTGAAATCAGCTCCTATAAATTGGAAGCTCGGGCCTTCAGTCTCAATTCGCTCACGATCTCTTTCTCTCTCGAATTTCTGAATAGGAAACATAATTTTCGGGCATAATACCCCCTAATTAACGAAGCTATGCTCCGTTGTAAGTATTATAACCCCGGTTACGTATTAGATACGCTGCCCGATTGATCCAGGGTTCCGTAACGGCTGTCGTGGTTCTGCCCGACGTAGTCGTTGGAATGCCGTCTCGGGGAGGGTATTACTAATGTAAATATAAAGGGTTATTATACTAACGCGTGTGCATTTGTGTAAATTATAGATAATCAACAGGAAACCTTAGAAGAAATCTAAGACAGCAATGTGAGTAATCTCCTTTTTGCAAATTGTTTTTACAAAACCTCACTTAATTAATGATATATTAAACAGTGATTGAGTATTTGTATTCTACAATTATCGTCGGTATGTTGGGGTTTTGTATACAAAATTTGTTACTGCCTTGCGAGGAGTAACATGACCACACGTCAGGTTGACAGTACCGTGGGTGGTAGTTGAATAGATGGAAACAAACGTAATTGCGCGACCGCCCTCAATATTGTACAATGGTCTTTATTAAACTTGATTAAACTGGGATTCACTCACCAGTATTTCCCACTGACAAATGTTTTAAAACGCGTTTCAGGTAACAAAATGTGAAAGCCAAATAGAAGTCAGCTGGACAGCACTGAACGCTTGAGAAGTGGCTATAAAGTTACCTAAAATGAATAGATGTTTTATTTAAATAAAATAGGGTTTTATCCCTATGAAAAAGTGTGTACTTGAAACTTGGGATTTCCCATGTGTTTAATATTATAAAAGCGTGGTATTTTACTCTGATAAAATATTTCCTAACTACGGTCCTGATGCAAATTCCTCTGCCAAAATGACAAACCCAGATACCACCAAAACTGGACGCGGCCGCCCATTCCCGGGTGATTAGGGGACGGGGGTTGCGACATTATATTATCTATACGGGTCGTATAAACTTATACGACCCGTATATTGTCAGTTTATCTTATTCTATACGGGACATATAACCTTATACGGCTCGTATACACCATGTTAAAACAAACATTGGTCGTATACAACGTATACGATATCTTTATACGGACCGTATAATGGTATACGACCCGTATAGATAGGAATTTTTATTATAAGTTAATATTCACACATTTGGGTTTCGATCTGGTAGTCTATATAGTGTTCAGAACCATCAAATCGAACTTGCTTCTGCTATCAAGGAAAACGGGTTTTAGTTTTCTTTTTACTTTTAAATAAATCCTATTTCACACATTCGTGTTCGTCAATTGGACATCAATTGATGTTGATGTCCTAGTTTGGTAGTTTGTTTGAGCTTCCTGTTCTCAAGTTCACAATGATTATCAAGAGTCTGCGTCAATAAATTCCGAGTATATCTTGCAGGTGCTTAATGTTTATTAATTGGTCGTTTGTCTGCGTCAATAACGACCATTCGATCTGGCAGTCTATGTAGTGTTTAGAACCATCAAATCAAACGGCTTCTGCTTTCAAAGAAAACTGGTTTCAGTTTTCTTTTACTTTTAAATAAATATCATTTCACACATACGTGTTAGTCAATTGGACATCAATGGATACGGTAACAACTACCAAGGGGATATAGATATGTTGCTTAATTCATTTAGTTTCGGGTTGGCACCTTCAATCTTCGTTGCTTCATTAAAATTAACTAAGTGGTCTCGGCTACATGAAGCTTTGATGTATGTTGCAAGTTAAATCCACAATCAATGTATGTTGGTAAATTGTAAGTATTGCATTTGCATTAACAAACCTCATTTCATCTTTTTTTACTCTTTTCTTCGATTTCAACAAATCTTTTCAACATTCAGTAAGCAAATACACAACGATTCTCCAATTCCAGATCAGTAATGTAAGGAGAAGCATTGAGATAATGGACATCCATCAAGCTCAAAAAGAAAACTTGTGTTCAAAACCATCAAATAGAACGACTTCTACTATCAAGGAAAACTGATTTCAGTTTTCTTTTTACTTTTAAATAAATCCTGTTTCACACATTCGTCTTCGTCAATTGGACATCAATTGATGTTGATGTCCTAGTTTGGTGGTTTGTTTGAGTTTGGTGGTATGTTGATGACCATACGCGAAAAGGTGGTGGTTTTGGAGGGAATAGATTCACGGTTACGAGATTTTAGTTGGATTACAAATGGGTTGTATCAGTTATTCAGATTTCTATTCGGCCATCTTTCCAAAATGCAACACACGAATATGTGGTTCCCAATTTGTAACATATCATCACAAAGCCCCCTGTGTTTACATGCAGTGTACAGTGTTCTAATATCACTATATTGCTGCTATCAAGTTTAAGGATGCATTCCACGGTAAACGATGGGCCTGATATTAGGAAAATTATAACTATACCCTAATGAAATCTAGGGGATAATGGATAGATATTGTAATAACTGCCAAGCACTTCATTCATTTTATTGATACTAAATATCCATTATCCCCTTGG
The DNA here is from genome assembly GCA_030545235.1 of Helianthus tuberosus. Taxonomy (NCBI): domain Eukaryota; kingdom Viridiplantae; phylum Streptophyta; class Magnoliopsida; order Asterales; family Asteraceae; genus Helianthus; species Helianthus tuberosus. Next base: position 12,512,832 of record CM060381.1, read on the forward strand.
TAGTTGTTACCATATATATCCATTATCCCCTAGATTTCATTAGGGTATAGTTATAATTCCCCTAATATCAGGCCCATTGTTTACTGTGGAATGCATCCTTAAGCTTGATAGCAGCAATATGGTGATATTAGAACACTATACACTACATGTAAAGACATGGGCTTTGTGATGATATGTTACAAATTAGGAACCACATATTCGTGTGTTGCAGTTTGAAAGATGATCTAATAGAGATCTGAATAACTGATACAACCCATTTGTAAGCCAACTAAAATCTCGTACCGTGAATCTCTTCCCTCCAAAACCACCACCTTGTCGCGTATGGTCTTTTTGAGTCTAGATTCTTGCTTAAACGATCTTCTGATATCGAGAATGTTCGTTTGGGGAAAATGTTCTGGAAATTGAAGGAAAAGGAAGGTTGAAACTGTACAATAATAATGGTTCAACTGCTGCTATTGATGAAATGGGATTTGTTTCAAAGAAAAAAGAAAACCGAAACCTGTTTTCCTTGATAGATAAAAGTCTTCCATGCTTGCTTTATGTTTATCAACTGGTCGTTTGTCTGAGTTTTCTTTCTTTTTAATGAAATGGGATTCGTTTCAAAATAAAAAGAAAATTGAAACCCGTTTTCCTTGATAGTTAAAAGTCTTCCATGCTTGCTTTATGTTTATCAACTGGTCATTTGTCTGATTTTTCTTTCTCTTTAATGAAATGGGATATGTATAAGAGTAAAAAGAAAACTGAAACTCGTTTTCCTTGATAGTTAAAAGTCTTCCATGCTTGCTTTATGTTTATCAACTGATCGTTTGTCTGAGTTTTCTTTCCTAATGTGTGAATATTAACTCAAAAAAAATGATATCCTATCTATACGGGCCGTATACAAATATACGGCCCGTATAAAACTATCGTATACGTTGTATGTGACAAATGTTTGTTTTAACATGGTGTATACGGGCCGGATAACCTCACCATATTAAAATAAGATTTTATTATATGTTATTATTAACCCCCTTTAAATTATCCCTACCTATTTCCGGTATCAGTCGACTTAATTTATGTTTCTTTATCATTAATCCGTATTTTAAATCTAATCCATATGTTTTCTTTTTTCTTTTTTCTCTTGATATTGTTGAAAGTGAAGTGTTATAATTTATTTTCTTTATAGTTTTTAATCGAATCTATACGAAGTGTCATAAATTATTTTTTAAAGTTTTTAATTGAATCTATACAATATTACAAGTGTAGATGGACGTTTTGCCCAACTAACTCTAAGTAGAAACTATGATAATACATAAACAACTCTATCTTTTGTTTTAACAATGAGTAAGGACGGTCATATAACCATTTACCCTACTCTTTACATGTGGAAGTGGAAAACAATGCATTAAGTGTACTTTACGTTTTCTTTTACTCAAAAGAAGCCACTTTAGGGACACTTGTCATCATATTAGCCTATTAGGTCATCTCTTATAGATAATTATTATTTTAATTTAATATCTTCTAATTAATTATAGATAATCCTCCTACAAAATATTATTTAATTTAATATCTTATATTATAGATAACTCTCCTACTAAATATTATTAGTTTAATATCTTATGAATAATTATTATTTAGTTTAATCTCCTTCTCATTTATAATATTATTTATTTGAATTAATTATATTTGAACGTTTTGTTTAGTTTGGTATAAAATAAATTTTACGAAACTTAAAATAAAATTAACTAATATTATTAATCATTTATACATTTACGGAGTTTTAAATAAAGGGTTAAATTGATTGAGACTTCGTTAACAAATTTTGCAACAACAGAATAATCTATTTTTATCACGAAAACCAAACTTTGTATTAATATATAAATATTTTTATTTTCACTGTATAAAATTACATTTACTCGACCCATGTAACACATGAGGTTTTTTAAGATATAACTTTTTATTATTTGATATATAAAATTAGATTTACTCAATTCGTACAATACACGGGGTTTTTTAAGGATATATATTTTTTATTATTTAGTACAGAAAATTACATTTATTCAAACCGTGTAATACGCTTATTTTTAAAGATGTAATTTTTTTTATTGTTTGGTATATAAAATTACATTTATTCAACCCGTGTAATAAATGAGGGGTTTTAAAAATGTATTGTTTTATTATTTGATAAACAATATTACATTTGTTTAACCCGTGTAATACACGTGGTTTTAAAGATATAACTTTTTTATTTTGTATATAAAATTACATTTATTCAACCTGTACAATAAGGTTCTTATAGATATAATGTTTTTGTTATTTAATATATAAAATTATATTTATTTAACCCGTACAATAAATGAGGTTTTAAAGATGTATTGTTTTATTATTTAGTAAATAAAATTTATTTATTCAACCCCGTGTAATACACGGGGTTATAACCTAGTATTACATATATGGGGTGGAGATACAATAGGAAGTTAATTTGGCTAGGAAGGCTAGGAAGTGATCTTGACCATCCATTTAGTTAATCAAGGGCTAAGATTAAATCAGGGAAATTGAAAAGAAGAAAAGAGGCGCGTGAGTTTGTTCAAGGGCATTCTAGTCATTCCAAGCCAATAGTTTCTCTATCCTCCAATTCCCCCCCCCCCCATTTTTTAAACGTTAATAACTCTTTCATACGACATTATTTTTTTATAAAAATTGCATCAAAAAAACGAGCGTTTTTTTATCTTTAAAACGAGTATACTATTGCTATATTTAAAAAAAAAATTTAACCCAGTTGTGTAAAACGCAATAGAAAAACCACCAGTTACGTAAAACGCAATGAAAAAAAAACCTAAAAAATGACATTTTTCTAAAACGCAATGCACCAAAAACACAAAGAAATGACTTATTTGTAAAATGCAATGGCCAGAAAACACAAAGAAATGTCTTATTTCTAAAACGCAATAGACTGAAAACACATAAAAAAGTGTTTTTATCTAAAACGCAATGCACAAAAAACACAAAGAAATGTCTTATTTGTAAAACGCAATGGCCAGAAAACACAAAGAAATGTTTTATTTGTAAAACGCAATGGCTAGAAAACACTTAAAAATGTCTCATTTCTAAAACGCAATGACCTAAAAAAACAAAAGAAAGTGTTCTCTGTAAAACGCAATGGACTGAAAACACCTGTAAATGTGTTTTACCTAAAACGCAATGACTAAAAACACTTCAAAAATGTGTTTTTACCTAAAACGCAATGACTAAAGATACTTAAAAATGTGTTTTTTCTAAAACGCAATAGCCAGAAAACACATAAAACTCTCTTATTTCTAAAACGCAATGGACACATAAAACTGTTTCTGAACTGTTTGTGAATTGTCTGTGAACTGTCTGAATTGTCTACGAAATACTGTCTTCGAAATGAGCCAATTACTGGAAAATTAATTTTTCTGATGCGTTTTTAGTACAACAATTTAATCGGAAAAAAAAATTTCCGAGCTGACCTTGGACCCCAGCCAGGGGCTGCCGCCCCCGGACCCCCGCCAAGATCGTAAAACGCAATGACTAAATATAAACCCAGATCGTGAAAATGAAATTAAAGAATTTCTTACATGGATCGAAGCCGGTTTCTTTATCAATTGACGAAATTTGAAATGATAGAAACACTTATCAGCGATTGAATCGAACAAATCGAGTGATTATCTTCAAAATCACCGGAAAAAACGAGATTTTGTATGAAATTAAACTGGGTTTTCTTCAAAAAAAACTGAAGAACGCGTTGATCGGGGGTTTGAATCATTGATTGGTGAGGAAAATCGCACTATAATGTAGTGATTATTGAGATAGAAAGTGAAGAAATGGTTGAAGATGGTGGGTTTTGAAAATGGTGGGTTTTGAAGTTACTGGGTTTTGAAAAGGAAGAAGAAAGGGTTGGATTGACTAAAATTCCCTTTTTCTTTATTTTAAATGTTGCCACATGTCATCCTCTTATTGCTTCCTATCCTTCCTAGCGAAATTAATCTTCCTGTTTGATAATGTTAGCATGTACTACAAGAAATGGAAGAAATTAACCTAAAAACAAGTATTTTGAGCCAGATATTGGGTACTAGAAAGTCAATTCAATTTTTAACATTAGTACTCTTTATTTAAATATTTTACAAGCTGTTTTTTCTAACGAATCAATTCTGAGCACTCTCGGGGCACCCACTAGACCAAACGGAGTACTCCGAGAGTAACCCAAGTCCACCACCAATTCCGAGGAAAACCTGATAACCCACCCGTTCGTAGACACGATGGTGAAATTACCGGTAAAACCCATTTGGCTCAAGGGTCGAACTCAAGTTTCCCTAGGTCTCTTATCATTGTCCACAAATGGCTCACTCTGCACCAAGTGGGAGGAAACTACATCTTTCAAAAGAAATACAAGCTTTCAACCATTTAATCTAAAGATCGTTGGCTGTTTTACAAACTGTTTAATAAATTATAGAATATGTATCACATAAAATGGGTTTAATTTATTTCATGAAAAAAATCAAATTGAGAATAGAAGTTTTTAATCCGGACTATATTTTTAAATATGTAATATAACTTCTTTATAGTTTTATATAACCAAGTATAAGGTATAACGGAGCTAGATGAAAAAGATTCAATCCAAAAAGCAAAGTTTTTTAAGAGGGATTATTGTGTATAAAAGTTATACGTTTCATATATAATGTATTGAAAGGTGTTTCAGTTTACATAATTAGTAGGTATCTTAACAACATGATAACCCTCATACCTTAGAAAATCTTAAAAGTTGTTGGACCAAGTCTGTACTAAGAAGAGTTCGCGTATACGTTTTTTAATAAAACGTATTTGAAAAAAACAAACAGTCTGCAGATGACAATGTTTCCGCGTGGTTAGCGCGGTGCAGTCAAAAGAGCCTACACAAATATTTTTTTAGAAAAACAAACACCATCATACAATCGGTTTAGGTTTGATTCATGAAAATAGCAATTTAAAAGGAGAAGTTTTAAGCCGGATTATTGGGTATAAAGTTATAATGATTATTATATCATGCACTCAAAGTTGATTTCTGTTACATTATTTGTTAGTATTTGAATATAAGATAAGTTTTTTGGTTTTTTTTTTTTTTTAATTTATATATTACATAAAAAAGGGGTAAAAGTTTACTTGATGAGTTGATGAAGAAAAAAACAATTGAAATGTATAAAGTTTTCAACCCGAGTTATTGGGTATACAAATTATAATGATTTATACATCATGCACTAATACATCTTTAACATTATTAGTCAATAACTAGAATATCCTAAATGTTTGATGAATAACTTTATAAAGTTATATATCTCATAAAATAGTTTAAGTTTACTTTATGAATTAAGTCAAATTCGAATATATCTCATAAAATAGTATAATGTGATTCTGTTTTTATGCACTAAAGTTGATTCCGGTTACCGTATTATTAGACTATTAGTTGATGTTTAAAATATAATAGTTTAATACTAATTTTATTGGATAAAAAGGGTTTACGTTTATTTGGCGAAAATAAACAAATTCATGAAGGGGCACCTCCAGCATGGTGGTACGGGTTCATCAAGTTGAACGAGATGAGCGTTGCAAATGGTGTTGTGAAGGGGTATGGTCCCAAATCTCGCGTCAACACGACCGCGAATGACCATTACCCTCATCAAAAACCTCGAACAGCAATAAACTCTCCAGTGTCCGCGTGGGCACATGCGAACACTGCGGTCCAATCTGTCCATTGATGAGAAGACTTACCTTAAGGACGGAAACTAATGTTACACATAGCGATGCGACCCCGCACCGCATCATATGGACATTTTCGTCACGACAAGGGATCTAGATAACAGTAACAGTCACTCAGCAGGTAATGCGGCATAACACCGCATCCCGCGTAAATCATGGATGGAACAACCAAAGCGGGAACAACATCAAAGACCGCAAGCAGCGATGCGGCTTGGCACCGCATCTTGCCTACAAGGCAAGTGGGTCTGACACCACAGTGCAAGTGGCACTGGGAACGGTCGCCTACCGGCCCACGTGTATACAACAGTCTGACACCACAGCAGGACGTGGCATCACCACAGTATCCGACAGGTCTGACACACCTGCAAATAGTTGTGCGATGTCAGGCTAGCTACTCAACTACCCTCCTCCACTCCTCGGCTATAAATACTGACCCCAAACCAGGTTTGAGGTATCACTTCTGAACTCTCTCAATACTACTACTATCACACTTTGCTTCCCAAGCAAACTACTGATTCTCACGCCGGAGAGTGGTAACAAGGAGCACCCCCCACCCCATCCTCCTTGTTGCGAGTCACGGTTTGTTTCCTTGTGCAGGAAACCCACCACCAGAAGATCCAGCCGGCGATCCTCGGAAAGAAGGGATTAAGCCTCTTGACGAGACCAGTGAGTTAACCTACCCGGTTAACCATTGTTTCATCATTGGCGTCCACCGCTACTCTTAGCACTTTTTTCTGACCATCCCTTTCTCTCCAAAGATCATGTCTGATCGTCAAAACAACACTACCGGGGATAACCTAAACCCCGCAAACCAAGGGCCTGCGGGAACCAATCCCCCGGGCCCAAATGCTGAACACATTGGCCCATCAACGCAAGGGGGCGCATCCCTTACGTTTGGGCACGATTTATCACAATACGCTCCTGTGATACCTGCAGGCATGAACCTTCATGCCTGGTACGACCAACAAGCAGCTATGCTGGCTGCAACATATAACAGAGCTTGCGCAGAAGCGCAGGTATCTGTGAGACCCACCCCAGAACCACACACCCCTGCAGGTCGTACTTTACAGTACGAAGGCAGGGGCCCCATCACATCCAGCCTCCAGAAGCAGGCACGAAGATCGCGGTTCCTCTTACTGCGATGTCCGCACACTTCATGAGGACGACTCCACATATGGGTCCCGCCACAGGAGCCATATACAGAGTCGCCTAGGGCCACACGGCGAAACTAGGCGACAGTCTACAGCCCACCATGGTCTAGGCATCCACAGCCGATTGGGACCCCAGTCCTACCGTGAAGGGCAAGGCTATACCGACCCGGACGATGGTACATACCGCGCGGAATCCCATGCCACCAGCAACAGACCGGGAGGACGAAACTACGTTCCTCCCACTTATCCACGCACTACGTACCTCCGCGCTGCAAAGCAGCACCGCGGACAACCCTACAGGCCGAAATCAGCGGCCGAAAACTCCAAGTTCGTCCCAGAAATCGCCCACGCCGATGTCACCACCGCAAAATTCCCATTAAATATTGGGAAGTACAACGGTTCGACCGACCCAGATGATCACAACAACATCTTCGTCGGCGCCGGATGCAACGGTAGGTGGGATGAACCCACCTGGTGCCATTTTTTCCCCCAGACCCTAATAGGTCTGGCCAGGGCCTGGTTCGATTCTCTACCACCAGGGTCATTAACCTCATTCGAGGACTTGCAAGAAAAGTTCCTCGCACACTTCAGCCAACAACGACGCCATGAACGTGATTCCATGGACGTCATGAACATCTGGCGCAGGGATAACGAATCGCTTGACGCGTTCGTTGTCCGTTACAATAAAGAATGCCTAGAGATAGGCAATGTTGCCGATCAAATGGCGCGTAACCATTTCATTATCGCCGTTAAAGACGAGCAGATGGTTATGAATATCTCTGGCAAAGATGGGTTGCCTAAGAAGTGGGAAGATGTCATGGCTGCGGTCAAGACATACGCCCAGACTCAGCGGTCCCTAAAACCGCACATGTCAAAGGCACAACCCCAGGCGGAAGGCCAGTCTTCCCGCCAAGAGCCGAAGCGCAGCAATAAGCGCAACCGGGACACATGGAATCGTGGCAGCGATTCCAGACCATACGTCCCACGAAGCAACCAGCCCGATGCAAGGGCTACAATCAACGCCCAGCGTGAAAATCGGGCGTCAAAAAAGGAGTCTCGGGACCGCAGCTGGACCGAGATTAACCAGTCGCCAAGCGACGTTCTTCTCACGGACGCACAATTCCTGCGACTGGCCCAACCGATGAAGTCCAAAAAGAACCAGGATCTCGCACTATACTGCGAGTATCACAAGGACAACGGCCACACAACAAACAGCTGCATCAGTCTCCGACTGGAGATTGAGCGAGCCCTAAAAGAGGGAAAACTGCAACATCTGTTGACAGGCGCACAAAAAGCTACCAAGCGCATCACTTCCCACAACGAGGGCACCTCCACGGGAAAGAGGACCATGTACGTAGCCTCTACCCACATGATCAACGGAGGAAAAGGAAGGCCGCGCAAGGCAGGAAGAAGACCGGAGAATGACTGGAAGGACGAACAAGTCGTTTTTCCAAAAGTCTGAGGCGGCCCGCGCGATAGACGCGCCGTGGTTATCACAGGCCACTTAGCTCACTACTGTACCGAGCGATTGTTCATCGACCCAGGCAGTACATCCGGTATTATATACAAGCAATGCTTTAACCAGTTCGATCAAGAAGACAAAGATCGACTGCAACCAGCGGATTACCCGTTGGCCGGGTTTGCAGGGGAAACCGTATTCCCCCTGGGCCAGATTACTTTTCCTGTGCGCCTCACCAATGGGAGGCACACAAGAACGGAGGAGGTAAACTTCATGGTTTTACCGCACACCTCCAAATACGACGTACTTCTCGGGAGAGAATCCCAGGGTGATTTTAACATGATCACATCCGTCCCTCACTCTGCTATCGGTTTCCCAACCGAGACGGGGGTCGCGATAATATACGCCAGAAGGGAAGTTTTGTCTACGGACGACCTGCGTCCAGCCAAGGTAGCAAGGTCCACCCTCAACACGCAACCAGAAAAATGGGTGCTTAACACAAGACATCCAGAGCAAACGGTCACGTTGGGCCATGCCTTGACACCTACCATCAGAGCGCGCCTGAAGCAATTACTCTTCAGGAACCAAGACATTTTTGCGTGGACACCCGCAGACATGACAGGGGTACCGCGCGACATAGCGCAACACTTTTTGAATACCATGCCAGGTATCAAGCCAGTGATCCAAGGCCAACGCCACCTTGGATCAGCAAAAAACGCGGCGATGGAAGAGCAGGTACAGGAGCTGCTCTCCGCAGGTATCCTGCGGGAAGTAAAATACCAGACTTGGTTATCTAACCCAGTCATGGTCGAAAAACCAAGCGGGGGCTGGCGCATGTGTGTCGATTACAAAGACCTCAATAAGGCCTGCCCCAAGGATTGTTACGCACTTCCGGAGATCGACGAGAAGGTCGATAACCTCGCACCATTTCGATGGAAGTGCTTCCTCGATTGTTACAAAGGCTACCACCAAGTACAGATGGCAATCGAGGATGAAGATAAAACGGCATTCCGCACCCCTACCGGGAACTACTGTTACACCAAAATGCCGTTCGGGTTGCGCAACGCCGGCGCAACCTATCAAAAGTTGATGAACGACACTTTTCGCGGTTAAATCAGCAAAAGTGTCGAAATCTATATGGACGACCTGGTCGTCATGAGCATGGAGGAGGACACCATGCTAAACGATATCGAAAGAACATTCCAGACTCTGCGAAGCATCAACATGAAGCTTAATCCAGGAAAATGCTCGTTTGGAATGGAAGAAGGCAAATTCCTCGGATTCATCGTAACCAAAGATGGATTCAAGGTAAACCCGGAAAAGGTTCAGGCGATCGAACGCATGCCATCGCCCTCAACGATGAAAGAAATGCAACGACTAGCCGGCAGGTTAGCCGCACTAAACAAATTCTTATCCAACCACGCGGCTAAGTCATACCCTTTCATCAAGACCCTGCGGAGCTGCCTTAAAAAGGAACAATTCCAATGGACCGCAGAGGCCGAAAAAGCTTTCCGGGAGATGAAAGAGTGTTTGATCCAGCTCCCAACTTTAACCGCACCACGAAAAGATGAGCCACTTATTCTATACCTGTCTGCCGCAGACAGCGCGGTAGGCGCGGTACTCATAGTGGAGCGGGAAGGAGTTCAAACACCCATCTACTACATCAGCAAAATGCTCAACGACCCAGAGACAAGGTATTCCATCATGGAAAAGTTAGTACTCGCACTGGTGCACGCGTCGAGACGTCTACGACGCTACTTCGCCAACCACGTCATCACAGTACTAACCAACTACAGGATCGGCCCGATCCTATCTAAACCCAACATCTCTGGGAGGTTAGCAAAATGGGCAATTGAACTGGGCGCACTTTCACTGAATTATAAGCCGCGCCCCGCAATCAAAGGCCAAATCTTGGCTGATTTCACTGCTGAAGTACCAGCAAACCGCATTCAAGAATGCGAAGAAGAACAAAACCCGCCATCACCACCATCTTCCATAGAAACCTGAGCACTATATACAGATGGTGCATCCAACGAAGATGGTGCTGGTGCAGGTCTGCGACTCGTCAGCCCCGATGGCCAAGAGCTAACCTATGCAATCCGCCTTGATTTCAAAAGCACGAATAATGAAGCGGAGTACGAGGCTCTACTGGCAGGGCTGCGTTTGGCGGTCAAACTCGACGTCAAACATTTGGAAGCACATGTCGACTCACTACTGGTTGCAGGGCAGATACGCGGTGACTATGCCGCAAAAGGGGACATCATGATCCTCTACCTCGAACAAGCCTTGCAACTGAAATCACGGTTCACCTCCTTCAATATTCGCCATATCAACAGGAGTGACAACAAACCTGCGGATGCACTATCAAAACTTGCATCCACCAGCTTCCAACACCTGGCAAAAGAGGTACGCATCGAGATTCTGCAAAATCCTTCAGTACCCCTGCGCCAAGTCAACGTCATCCAGTACGGTACAACATCCTGGATGACACCGATAATTGCATACTTACAATCAGGTGTTACTCCCGAAAGCAAGGCAGAAGCACGCAAGCTACAATACAAAGCGTGTCATTACCAAATGGGAGACGGTATCTTATACCGTAAATCATACCTGGGGCCACTCCTACGATGCGTAAACCCCGAAGATGCCATATACCTTATCAAAGAAATTCACGAGGGAATATGTGGCATACACGCAGGCCCACGCATGATTGTGGCCAAAATCATGAACGCCGGGTACTATTGGCCCGGCATGCACCTACACACGGTCAAAGTCTTACGCAAGTGTATCAATTGTCAGCGACACGCTCCCAAGACCTTGCGCCCCAAGAACAACCTGATCCCTGTCACCACCGCATGGCCATTCCAAAAATGGGCAATCGATGTGGTGGGACCATTTCCAGACGCACCCGGTGCAGTGAAATTTATCATAGTGGCGGTTAATTACTTTACAAAATGGGTAGAGGCAAAGCCACTTGCATCAACCACCGCTATGATAACAAGGAAATTCGTGTGGGAACATATCATCTGCCGTTTCGGTCTACCAATGTGCATCGTCACCGATAACGGCACCAACTTCGCCGCAGATGACTTTCAAAAATGGCTAAAAGAGCTAAACATTGAACACATATTCTCCTCAGTGGCCCATTCGCAAGGGAACGGCCAAGTCGAGAGTATCAATAAAAGCTTAGTGGAAGGCATCAAAGCACGGTTGGGAACAGCCAGGCGCGGCTGGGTCGATGAACTCCCAAGTATTCTATGGGCTCACAGGACAAGCCCAAAAACAAGCAACGGTGAGACACCCTTCAGCCTGGTCTTTGGCACTGAAGCGATGATCCCCGCGTAAGTAGGCCTCCCATCACCTAGAATGTTGGCTATCAACAAGATAGACAACAATGAGGAACCCAGGGTTGATTTAGACCTCTTGGAAGAAAGGCGTGAAAACGCAGCCATCAATGAGGCCAAATACAAAACAAAACTTGAAAAGTACTACAATGCACGCGTTCGCATTTGTACTTTCAACCCGGGAGACTACGTCCTTCGTGACAATGAAGCATCTAACGCGGAACGCCCAGGGAAACTTGCCCCCAAGTGGGAAGGACCCTACCTCATCCAAGAGGTCTTGGGCAAAGGCGCGTATAAACTTCAAACATTGGACGGCGAAACAATCGCACGCACATGGAATGCACAACAGCTTCGACGCTGTTATATGTAAGCCATGTTTTGTTTTTACATTTACTATGTAACCTATCAGGCCACGGGCCATTTGCAAATAAATAAATAGACGATTCAATGCAATATTGTTTATTTATTTCTATTATAAATGCGTGTTCCACTCTGAGGTATATACAAAAACAGATTGGCAAAATCTTCATTCGTGATACCCACACAGAGTGCTAAACACACGCAACTATTATAATAGGCCAGCAATGGCAACACTGTTTGTCTGACCAAAGACAAACCTTCATACTTGCATATCATCTAGATATGCAAAAGGCAATTACAGGTTTAGTGTTGCTCATAGTAACATTAAACTCTTACGAATTCAAATATGCAAGTAGTGACAACACTTGTGCAAATTGAACGGAACAATTCTTTATATTCAAAAAATTCCTACACATGCGCGGTGCACAGAGAATTTACATAAAGTTTTAAACAAATATGAAAAAGGCATGCAGGCCAACCTAATCTTTCTTCGTGCCGCTGGAACCTTCACCATCCTTGCTGGCCACAAAAGGTATTTCCCCATCTTCTTCATCAGCGTATAACACTCGCAAGCGGTCTACATAGTCCTCCGCTTCTAAACACTTTTCAAGTTCCTCGAGATCAGAAATGGTTGTTTCGTTATACATCTCAACCGCAGCATCAAGAAGCGCTTCAGTATCCACGCCGTGAAACCCGGATCGCTCATCAGTATGTCCGCCACGAGCTGCAACATTCAAATGACTAATACAGCGGTTATAGCCAGCTTTAAAACCAGCATCCCGGGCACGCTCCTTGATCTCGTTAACACCTGATACAGTCTCAGGTGCATCAAGGATGGATGAAACAATCTGCGATACAAAAAACAGATTTATCAAAGGCAAACATATAACAAAAATGACAAAAGCAACGAACGCTTACATGCCCGATCCCGTGCATACGCATCCATTCATGGTCGGCCTTGAGCAACTTAAGTGACGAATCAAGACTCTCTCTAGCCTCCTCAGCCTCTCTGGCCCGCGCTTCAACCTCCTCAAGGCGGGCAGAAATCTCCTGAATAGTGGCCCCCCGGGTCCGCAATTCAGCCTGGTAACAAAACAAAAACAAGTATACAAAAATAAACACTTGTCAAATGTACAAAGTCAAATGCAAGAAACGTATACCTGGAGGCCCAAGATAGTATTGCTTAAAGTGGTGCGGTCAGCATTCGCCCCTTCAAGTGCCCTTGCAGTGCGGACCTCCGCCTCCTTGGCCTCTTCTAGAGCCTTGGCGAGGCGCGCTTCCGCCTCTTTGGCCTCCTGGGCAGCCGCAACAGCTGCCGTTTTCTCCTTAGCCAGCGCAGCATTTGCTGCCTTAGCATTGACAAGCTCCTGGCGAACACGAAAGAGAGTTTCATTCTGTTTGGCCCAAGAGTCTTTCCAAGCCTTGCGCTCATTAGAAAGTGTCTCACGCTCGTTAGAAAGAGATTCTTTCCAACTCCGGCGCTCAGTGGAAAGCAGTTTGGCAAGGGTACGAACCTGTTTAAGCTCAGCAGTTGCAGCCCACTCTTCAGTCTGCTTATGCTTTTCAAACGCAACCCTATCCCTTTCAAGCTGCTCCGCACCCTCACGTGCAGCCTTCACCAACTCCTCAGCCTCGGCACGCAAGCGCACACTCTCCTCCTCCCTGCGCGCCAACACCTTATAATTTTCCATAATGGTGTTGGCCATTAAGGAACTCCCAACAAGCAGGGAGGAGAGTTGGTTAATCTGGGCTTCAGTTGGTAAGGCACGGGCCCGGTTGACTTCAAATGGGGTCCCCAGACCACCCAAAATCTCCCTACACGCAGAGGGATCAGCAGAAATGTCATCCCCTTGCATCACAGACCACGGAGGGCGGTGGTAAGCCATGGCCCGATCTTCAGTATAGGACCGATAATAATACTCCAATTCAGACTCTTCAGGCTGAATAGGAGTCTCTACAAAACCCGCACCCCCGGGACCGGAACCAGAAGCCTTCTCAGCAGCAGGAGACTTTGGCTTTTCGGTATAAGCAAATTTCAAATTCAGATCATCCGCATCCTCGGGGGTAATGACATTGTCATGCGAATCCACCGTGTCATGGATCTGGGCCGCAGACCCTTTCCCAGTATCCTCCTCCCGCACCGAGGGCTCAGGCGTAACAACTTTATGAGCCCCCACATCCGCAGCAGTGTCATGTGGAGGAGGAGGAGCATCAAAGATGGAGAACCCTTCATCTTGGGGTTCTGCAATCAAAGCAAAAACACTTTAAACTACAAGTACAAATACAAAACATTTGACAAAGTAATGCATCACGTACCAGGAACAACCGCAGGCTTCGTTCGTCCCACAAAAGCCCTGCGTCTGGTCTGAATCTTCGGCTTCTTTCCCTCACCAGCATCAACAGCTTTCCCCGCTTTCCTCTTCTTCTCATCAGCAGCCTTTGAACCCGCAGTGGTTCCACCTGTGGCCGCACCAGCGCCTGGAACACCCAAGCCCTCAAGGGTGTCAGATACTACCACATAATCGGTATATCTGCGGAAGTGAGATCGAGAGATACCTGCTGCTTGCGGAACCAAAGGCGGAACCGCAGGAGCTTCATTTTTCTTCTTGCCGCGACCCCGCACGGGTTTATCAACTTGCTTCTTCTCTGCATGCTTTCTGGGAGCACCCCTTGACTCAAACTTTCCAAGGGCCCCAAGAGTACCTGCAGGTAGACTATCAGCAGCATAAAAAGTACAAGGCATGAAAAGAAAGCTATGAATTATACCTTTGCCCTGCGGCAGGGGTGCTTTCAGTGCCTCGCGTGTAGGAACGCGGAAGTTATGAAGAATGGTCAAATTAAACCCTGCACCTTCAGCAGTCTGGACAATATCAACCTTGCCAGTGAAACTTGGATCAAATATCTTCCACAGCTCAACAACTTCTTCTGATAGTACAAGTTCAAATTAATAAGCAAACAAGGGAATAATAAAACCGCGCAAGAGTAAAAACACTTACCACCAGTTTTCTCCCGCACAACGGGCCTTGAATGCTTATCAGCCCTAGTCAATAACATCCGCAGCATCCACAACTCGGTGTTCTTCAACAGCCTATGCTCTATAGTCTTCAACCGCGAGAACCATTCCGCATTCTCCGAATTAGGAATGGCAATGTCCTCCGCAGGGATAGGCTCATTAACATTCCGCAAAGGTATGTTGACAACAACCGCGCAAGCTTTAACATAGAAGAACTTGCTTTTCCACTTGGTAATACCCTTGGGAGGGGTCATCAACTTGACACTTCCATACCGTTCTCGGAAGGAGAAGAAACCTGTGTTCACCGTCAACTGATAAAACCCCCGGAAATTATCAACGGTGACTGGTAAACCAAGGGCACGAAAAGTCGATTCGAAATGTCTAATACGAATAAACCCAAACGGGCTCATCTGAGAAATATGAACCCCGTAGTGCTCCAAACACTCGGCAACAAAAACGGTCAATGGTAAGCGAAGATTACCATCGATGAAAGAATCGGCCCACAGGGTCACGTAACCGGCTGGAGCACAAGCACCGGTGTCACCGTCTTGGGGATGAACAGCCCCAAACTCGGAGGGCATTTGTATACTGATCATCAGTTGGTCGAACGATACCTTCGACCACTTCAAAGGTGGCAAGCCACCACCAGGGGCGCTACCACCATCATCTTCTTCTTCTCCGGCCACCGGAGAAGAAGTTTCAGGGTTTTCACCCTCCACATTGTGTGGGTTGGATGGTTCAGCCATCAGATAAAGAAGAGAGAGGTAGAGTATTACAAGAAAAACTCAGAAGATGACCGGAAATACAGGCGGATTGATCGGAGAATATGAAGAGTATTCACTTTCCACCGGAGAAATTTTTTGAATTTTGAACAACGTGAGGAGAAACCAAACGGTTTCCCCTTATATACTCATCGCAATTAATGCGATGGAGTAACCGACTTACAAAGTTCAAAAAGGACCACTCACATTTCGCCACGTGTTCAGCAACCTTTCAGTTGACGGTTATCACGCGCGCGTGGCCGCCCACGCGCCTGACAGAATTGACCTTTATACTACTTGCTACAGTGCAGTTATGACCTCGGTCAATGCACCAGTCCTTTCAGAACATCACATGTCAGAATTCTACTGACTTTCAACAACCAACACGTGTTATCAGCCACGTGGACAATACAAAAGCGACAAACTTATCCAAACTTAAGCGGCATGCGGTTTCTCTGGTTTACCGCACCATAACCCATACCGCATGTCGTTTTTTACATACCCATCATAAAAAGGCAAAAATATATATATCCAAATTATATAAGGGGGTATAACGATAAACCGCACATACCCACGAGCACACGTGGAATATGCGGAGATAACACACACAACCCCGCCCGGGTGTGTCAGATACTAAGAACCAGCATGACTCTTTAGACTGCGAAAACCGCTTCTCATGATGCGGTTAACCGCACTCCAGGAAAGCTTCTTCAGGCCTCAAATCCCTCGTATCCGGTTCACAACCACGGAGGGAACGCAAACAGCTTCTCCTTAAGGAAAAGGACAAGTATGTTGAGCAAACCGCACATCAGCAACCCTGTCTCCTGAACCTTCAAGAGCTGCATCCAGGCTACAAGACTTCTAGAAGCGAGTTCTTTGCCGCAAACCGCAATCACTCGTGAGAGGCTGCTACAAACCGCAACTATGCGAACGGTAGCTACGGAAGAGCCACAACTAAACCTCCACACGGTGGAGCAAAGCTACTTCAAAGAAAACTGCTTTTCAACAAAGCATGAAGGAAAGTGGCTACAAAACGAATGCGGAAGAGTTTCAACCAACTTCCCAAGCATCTAAGTTGGTCTCCTCCGGCAACACTACTTAAAGAAAAGCTACCTTCCACAAAAGCGTGAAGGAAAGTAGCTCCAGAACAGTGGTAACAAGTCTGCTTATGACTAGTTACCCACCTATGGACCGCATAGAATAAACAATGGTGGGCACAACCCTGCCTATGACCATGTTTATCTGCCCATAGTCCAGATTCACATTGTTCGACCAAACATGGCCAACAATGACGCAACTACCCCACGTTCCTCAAACGAACATGGCCAACAAGGTACGGCAATGAGGTAACCGCAAAGAACATGCGGTTACTAGAGAGCTAGGCCTCAGAGGACGTGCGGTTACTTGAGAGATAAACCGCAGAGGACGTGCGGTTACTAGAAAACTAAACTGGAGAACATGAATACCCCACAAGAGAGGGTTCATCATTGCATGTCCAGTTGCAAAACATAGAGCTTGAGCAAAGTACTTACAACTTTGCACTAGCTGACGCAGAGCTTCCAACTAGACTGAAGAAGACACATCTTCAGTCACGATCTCAAAGGTTGGTTCGAACCCTGCTAACACCTTCAGTCACCGTCTCAAAGGTTGGTTCGAAACACCAACAGGTGGCTGATGACATCAACAAAAAGTAGACTAAGAGTCAAGTCCGTGGCTGAGAATTCCGCATCAGACGGAACTTGCTCACCATGCACCCTTCTCAAAGGAAGAAACAATCCACTAGAAAGGCCTACTACTCAAAGGCCCATACTTAACCTTCTAGACAACATAGTCCAGTATCCCTCCCACATGCAACTCGCATACGGAAGGAACACTAGACTGGGGGGACTTGAAGGGGTATGGTCCCAAATCTCGCGTCAACACGACCGCGAATGACCATTACCCTCATCAAAAACCTCCAACAGCAATAAACTCTACAGTGTCCGCGTGGGCACATGCGAACACTGCGGTCCAATCTGTCCATTGATGAGAAGACTTACCTTAAGGACGGAAACTAATGTTACACATAGCGATGCGGCCCCGCACCGCATCATATGGACATTTTCGTCACGACAAGGGATCTGGATAACAGTAACAGTCACTCAGCAGGTAATGCGGCATAACACCGCATCCCGCGTAAATCATGGATGGAACAAACAAAGCGGGAACAACATCAAAGACCGCAAGCAGCGATGCGGCTTGGCACCGCATCCTGCCTACAAGGCAAGTGGGTCTGACACCACAGTGCAAGTGGCACTGGGAACGGTCGCCTACCGGCCCACGTGTATACAACAGTCTGACACCACAGCAGGACGTGGCATCACCACAGTATCCGACAGGTCTGACACACCTGCAAATAGCTGTGCGATGTCAGGCTAGCTACTCAACTACCCTCCTCCACTCCTCGGCTATAAATACTGACCCCAAACCAGGTTTGAGGTATCACTTCTGAACTCTCTCAATACTACTACTATCACACTTTGCTTCCCAAGCAAACTACTGATTCTCACGCCGGAGAGTGGTAACAAGGAGCACCCCCCACCCCATCCTCCTTGTTGCGAGTCACGGTTTGTTTCCTTGTGCAGGAAACCCACCACCAGAAGATCCAGCCGGCGATCCTCGGAAAGAAGGGATTAACCCTCTTGACGAGACCAGTGAGTTAACCTACCCGGTTAACCATTGTTTCATCATTGGCGCCCACCGCTACTCTTAGCACTTTTTTCTGACCATCCCTTTCTCTCCAAAGATCATGTCTGATCGTCAAAACAACACTACCGGGGATAACCTAAACCCCGCAAACCAAGGGCCTGCGGGAACCAATCCCCCGGGCCCAAATGCTGAACACATTGGCCCATCAACGCAAGGGGGCGCATCCCTTACGTTTGGGCACGATTTATCACAATACGCTCCTATGTTTAAGTAAATGTTTTTTAATACTTAAACATATCACATGAAAAGGTTTTAAATCTATACTGTATTAATAAAAGAAACCATTCATGGGACACTTGTCATATGTATCTTTTAATTTTCTCAATCTCTTATTAATAATCATTATTTATAGATAACCTTCCTAATAACTATTATTTAGTTTAATCTCTTATGAATAATTATTATTTGGTTTAATCTTTTATAATTAATATTATTATATCGATTTTATTGCATAATTTTTAAACAAATTGTATATAAATTTCAATATTACTTTATATATGGATTAGACTAGGTTTTTACCCGGGATTGCTTCCCGGGCTCGGAAAACTTAGTTATATTAATTACTATTTGTTATTAATACGACCACATTATATCAACCATCTCATTCGATTCAGCAACAATGTCTTCAAATCATCGGATTAGATCATGAATCCATATTAGAGGTCAAACAAAAGCACAACAGGATCACATGAATAATATCATTTCCACTTTTACTTCAATGCACTTACATGATAAGGTGATTTGACATTTTGTAAAAATGTTTGTTTTTGTACTTCTTTACAAAAAAAGTGTTGACCAAAATTCAAACAGATGTTGACCAAAAGTCAATCAAATGTTGACCAATAGTCAAACAGATGTTGACCTTAAATTGATGTTTGGTTTAAGGCCAAACATCCGTTTATGGCCAAACATCTGTTTAAGGTAAAACATCTGTTTAAGTCTAAATATCTGATATAGAAGGCGAAACATCTGTTTAAGGCAAAACATCTGTTTAAGGTCAAACATCTGTTTATGGCCAAACATTTGTTTAAGGTCTAACAATTGTTTAAGTCCAAACCTCTGATATAAAAGGCCAAACATCAGTTAAAGGCCAAACATCTGTTTAAGCCTGAACATATGTTTAACTTAATAAGATCTACTGTCTTCTCACACTGTTTACCTCTTCAAAACACTGTTCAACCTAACATTAACTATTGACTAAAATGCAAACAGATGTTCAAACCACTGTTTGTTATTGTACTTCTTTACAAAATTACATAGAATTCAAGAAAATGAAACAATGACTTAAAGAACTATAATTTAACACATAATCTAATCGAGCAAAGCAATATATTATCTGACAATTCCCTGGTTTTTACAACATGAAACATAACATCATCATGCCAAATACAGTCATATATATCCATCTATTATTCTGAATACATAAACCCATAAATGCAGAAGAATGTCACATTTGCAATTAATAACCCAAGTTTCTACTTCATTACAGTTACTATTAGAAAAGAGAAACATCATATCATCTATATATAAAACATAAAGTGCTAATAACAGTGTTTTATCATGTTAGCCATACATAACCATCAAGTTAATAATTAAAAAAAACATACAGCATCACCATCAAAAAATTCATAGTTATAGTATCTGATATCAGAACATCGTTAAATGTCTTTGTTAAACTGACGTAACTTGATTTAATACGATCTTCTGTTGCGAAGACACGTATGTGAAGTGCAACATATCACCAAACCTCAAGTTATTGTAAGTCATAAAGTTTCGCCAACCGTCCAACGAATAACGTGGGTTCAATTCATTTAACTCTGACTTAACACGATAAACCTTCACAACTCCAACCATGTTTTGAACTTTTAAAGGATGAAGATCAAGAGAAAGACCTGCTCGTCTGGCAACTTCAGCAGGAAGACGCTACATGTATTGTGTGGAAAAAAATAATAGTCATACAAATAAACATAAATCATTAGTTTGTTATAAAAAATTGTATACCAGCCTATAGTCTCCTTTGCGATCAAAATAAAAGAACTCAGGGTCGAGAAGATGTCCAGAATGTTTTTTTGCAGTCTTTGCAATCTTATTTCTACGGTTAAGCTTTTTTTGAACATTGGCGGCTCTCTTCCCCTTGATGAAAAAGTAAACATATACATGTGAATTAAAGGAATGTTGAATATATGCACAAAAAAAACAGTTCATATAACATATACTAATAAACTCGCAAGTATAGATACCTTAACTTTACGAGCAGATGAAGAACATCCAATATGATCACTTGTGTCGACAGGTAAGGCAGCATTTCCCTTAGTCCTATTCTTGACCTTCTCCTTTCTCTCAGAAGTAACTTTACCTTTCTTCTTAACCTATTGTCATAGAGTAACTTTAATAACAATAGTAATATAACAATCTTTAAGATGGTAAACTTACATCTTGGGTTTTGTTCAATAGTGAAGACATGCATCTCTTCGACGTGCATTCGGCATTGGTTGGTAACTTCTTCTAAATAATACATTATTGTATAAATATAACATCAGTAAACAACATTACTAATAGTTGTAAAAACATTAAATTCTAATATGTGTTAAATTAAAAATAAATAATTTTAATAATTTAGTAAGTACCTGAGTAACGGCTCTACCTTCACCTACAGACACAACTTCTTCATCCTCATAGATGTTCTGGTCAACATTAATGAAATAATTAATATAATGCTAAAAAATTAAAACTTTTACTACTAATGCTAAATACTTACGTACCTTGAATGCATCTCAACATAATCAGCCTTCGATATCTCAAGTACACTATCATCGTCAGATTCAGGTTTCTTCAAAAAGCAAATCTCAGTCTCATCTCTATAGACTACGACCTCAAAAACAACATCATCAATTCTTCTAAACACAAGCAAATCATCCTCGAGTATCCCAACATTGTCGCAACCCCCGATCCCAAATCCCGGGAACGAGCGGCCGCGAACCAGTTTCGATGGTATCACGTGTTTATCTAATTTGGCAGCGAAATTTTCATCAGGACCGTAGTTAGGAAATATTGGATCAAAGTAAAATACCACATTTTCATAATATTAAACATATGGGATAAAACCCAAGTTTGCAGTACACACATTTTCATAGGAATAAATCCTATTTTATTTAATAAAACATCTATTTTATTTTAGGTAACTTTATTGCCACTTTTCCAAGCCTTCAGTGCTGTCCAGCTGGCTTCTATTTGGCTTTCACAATTTGTTACCTGAAACGCGTTTAAAAACATTTTGTCAGCGGGAAATACTGGTGAGTGAATCCCAGTTTAATCAAGATTTAATAAAAATCATTATACAGTATTGAGGGTGATCTCGTAATTATATTTGTTTCCAAGTCATATCAATTATCACCCGTGGTACTGTCAGACCCGACTTGTGGAAATGTTACCCCTCCAGTAACAAATTTTGTATACAAAACCCTAACATACTCACGATAATTGTATCCTTACAAATACTCAATAACTGTTTAATATATAATTAATCGTATGAGGTTTTGTAAAAACAGTTAACAAAAAGTTTACAAAAAGCGGATCAACTCACATTGCTGTCTTAGATTATCCTTTAGGTTTTCCTGAGAATTATCTATAATTTACACAAAAGCACACGTGTTAGTATAGTAACCCATTTTAACATTAGTAATACCCTCCCCGAGGCGACAATCCAACGACTACGTCGGGCAGAACCACGACAGCCATTACGGAACCCTAGATCAATCGGGCAGAGTATCTAATACGTATCCACGGGTTATGATACTTACAACAGAGCAGAACTTCGTTATTTAGGGGGGTATTAGACCCGAGTATAATGCCTACTATTAAGAAATTAAGTGAGAAAGAAAGTTTTGGGACGAACTGACTGAAGATTCGATGGCCTCTACTTATAGGGCCTGAATTCGACTTTTACGCGGCCCGCGTAAGAGTAGGCAAAGGCCTACGCGGCCCGCGTCAACTCTGGTCAACGGCATAGGCGATCCGGATCAGCTAGTAGGCTCGACATGTGTTGGGCCACGTGGCGGCCCAGGGTTCAGCCAGCTTTCACCTTCACGCGGCCCGCGTAAGGTTTAGCCCAAGGGCTACGCGGCCCGCCTCAACATTAAAAACTTCATTTTTAATTAATTTTAATAATATTTAAGGTATCCGGGCCCCGTTTTCACGTATGGGGTGTATTTTGGGACATATTGGGATATTTTAAAATATATTAGGGTGTCGGAAAATTTATGAGGGTTTTTATATCCTCCCCACCTTGTTTTAGAGCTCGTCCTTGAGATCTACTGGAACAAGTGTGGATATTTCCTTTGCATTTCTGATTCAAGATCCCAAGTGTACTCAGGTCCTCTTTTGGAGTCCCACTTCACTTTGACCAGAACTAATCTCTTATGCTTGAGGTTCTTAACTTTCCTGTTTTCAATCTGTAGAGACCTTTCTACAAACTAGAGTTGTTCATTTACCTCTATATCCTTAAGAGGTACCATTAGCGATTCATCAGCTAAGCATTTCTTGAGATTAGATACATGAAATACATCATGTATTCCTGCCATTTCCTCTGGCAATTGTAGCTGATAGGCTACAGGTCCTATTTTTCTAATAATCTCAAAAGGTCCAATATACATGGGACTTAGCTTTCCTCTTTTGATGAATCTTACTATTCCTTTCCAAGGAGAGACTTTCAACAATACTTTGTCTCCTTCTTGAAATTCCAATGGTTTTCGTTGGTTGTCAGCATAGCTCTTCTGTCGATCACGTGCTGTTTTTAATTGTTCTTTGACTTGAATAATCTTGTCGGTTGTCTCTTGCACTATCTCAGGTCCAGATAGTTGTTTTTCCCCAATTTCTGCCCAACAGACTGGGGTTCGGCACTTTCGTCCATAAAGTGCTTCGAATGGTGCAACGTTGATACTTGTGTGATAACTATTATTATAAGAAAATTCTATTAAAGGTAAATGATCGTCCCAATTACCTCCGAAATCAATTACACAAGCTCTAAGCATATCTTCCATTGTCTGAATTGTCCTTTCGCTTTGTCCGTCCGTTTAAGGATGATAAGCTGTGCTTAGATTTAACTTGGTTCCCATTTCTTTTTGGAAACTTGACCAAAAATGAGAGGTAAAACTGCTATCCCTATCAAAAACAATTGATAAAGGAATTCCATGTAAAGAAACGATTTCATTTACATACAGTTTGGCTAATTGTTCCATACTAAAAGTTTCCTTTATTGGTAGGAAATGGGCTGACTTGGTTAGCCGATCTACAATCACCCAGATTGTATCATTACCTTTCCTTGTTTTGGGTAATTTGGTAACAAAATCCATTGTTATTAATTCCCATTTCCACACTGGCATTTCTAGTTTTTGCAATAGACCTGAGGGTTTCTGGTGTTCAGCTTTAACTTTTGAACAGGTTAAACATTTTGAAACATAAGCTGCTATGTCCTTTTTCATTCCTATCCACCAAAAAATATTTCTTAAATCCTGATACATTTTATCACTTCCAGGATGCATCGTATATCTGGACTTATGGGTTTCTTCTAATATACGATGACGTAGGTTTCCTAATTTAGGTATCCACATTCTCTTCTTATGGAATCTCCAAATTCCATCTGTTCCTTGTTCCAATTCCTTAATCATACCTTTTAATTTTTCAGTATCATCCTTGATTACTGATTCTTGTGTTTTTCTAATTTGATCATTTAAATCTACTTGTAGATTTAATTTAAGAGAACGTACCCTTTTTGGCTTATCATGATACTTTCGGCTTAAAGCATCAGCCACTACATTTGCCTTTCCTTCATGATACTGGATATCACAATCATAATCACTAAGCATCTCCATCCAGTGTCTTTGTCTCATATTCAACTCTTTTTGCCCGAAAACATACCTTAAACTTTTATGATCAGGGAATATGGTAAACTTACTACCATAAAGGTAATGTCTCCAAATCTTAAGGGCAAAAATTATGGCTCCTAATTCTAGATCATGGGTTGAATAATTCTCTTCATGATTTTTAAGTTGTCTAGAGGCGTAATCTATAACCTTTTGACGTTGCATTAATACACATCCATAACCTAGTTTGGAAGCGTCACAATAGACTACAAAGTCTTTAGTTCCTTCTGGTAATGCTAGTATGGGTGCATGGGTTAATCTTTGCTTAAGAATTCTAAAAGCTTCTTCCTGTTTTGGTCCCCATTCAAACTTAATGGATTTTCAGGTAAACTTAGTTAAAGGAATGGCTATTCTAGAAAAATCTTGAATAAATCTTCCATAGTAACCGGCCAATCCTAAGAAACTTCAAACCTCGGTTGGTGACTCAGGGGTTTTCCATTTAGTAATTGCCTCAATTTTTGTTGGGTCCACATGAATTCCTTCATGGTTGACTAAATGTCCAAGAAACTGTACTTGTTCTAACCAAAATTCACATTTTGAAAATTTAGCATAAAACTTTTCCTTTCTTAATAGACTTAAAAATGAGTGCAAATGCTTTGCATGATCCTCTTTACTTTTAGAATATATGAGAATATCATCTATAAAGACAATTATAAATTTATCCAAATATGGCTTACATATTCGGTTCATCATGTCCATAAATGCGGCTGGGGCGTTGGTTAAACCAAATGGCATGACAGTAAATTCATAATGGCCATACCTTGTTCTGAAGGCGGTCTTAGGAATATCCTCTTCCTGTACCTTTAATTGATGATATCCTGACCTTAAATCGGTTTAGAGAAAAATCAAGCTCCTTGCAGTTGATCGAACAGATCATTGATTCTTGGTAATGGGTACCGATTCTTAATCGTGACCTTGTTCAATTCACGGTAGTCAATGCACATACGCATTGATTAGTCCTTCTTTTTAACGAATAAAATTGGCGCTCCCCATGGCGATGAGCTCGGCTGTATGAATCCTTTTTCCAGTAATTCGTCTAATTGTTTCTTCAGTTCCTGCATTTCTGCGGGTGCCAAACGGTAAGGTGCTTTGGAAATTGGTGCCGTTCCTGGTAGTAGGTGAATTCTGAATTCAACTTCTCTGTTTGGCGGTAATCCTGGTAATTCTTCTGGGAATACATCTGAAAACTGAGACACTACTGGAATGTCTTTTAATTCTTTTCCTTTAGTGTTAGTGATTATAGAAATCAAATACACTATAGATCCTTTTCTTATATAACTTGCAGTTTTCATCACAGAGATGAATTTAGTGGATCTAGAGGGCTTATCTCCTTTAATAGTGATCTTTTCACCTTTTGGTGAATCTACTTGAATTGACTTTTGATCACATAAAATACTGGCTTTATTGGCTATTAACCAATCCATTCCTAAAATGACATCAAATCCTGCCAGATTCATGGGATAAAGGTTTGCAATAAACTTTTGGTTTAAAAACTCTATTCTTGCTCCCTACAAGATTTCAGAAACCCTAACTGTTTCTCTATTTGTTGTCTCTACTAGACATTCTTGTGGTAGTTTAGTTAATGACTGATTTAGAAGTTTGCAAAACGAAGTATTAATAAAACTTTGGTTTGCACCAGAGTCAAATAATACTTTAGCAAAAACATCATTAACTAAAAACGTACCGGCTATCACGTCTGGAGTCATCTTGGCTTCATCTGCTGTCAGAACGAATGCTCTAGCGTTTTTAGTGTTCTTATTGTTCGCAGCTGGAGCCAATTTCGGACAGTTTGGCTTGATATGACCTTTTTCCCGACAGTTAAAGCACAGTCCATTACTGGATTTCCTTCTGCAATCTTCTTCCTTGTGTCCTGGTGCCTTGCAGAAATTGCAGTGAGTGGAGCATTTTCCCGAATGCTTTTTCTTGCAGACCTTGCAGAATGGTGCAGAGGTAGAACCCATATTTCTACGGTTGTAATTCCCAGAACGGAATTCTTGGGTAAATCTTTGGGCTAGGTTTCTCCTCTGGTCTTCTTCTCTAGTACGGATTAATTTATCTGTCAAGGTGTTTGCTAGTTCTACAGCTTCTTCTATGGTTTGGGGTCTAGCTGCCTTGACTACATGTCTAATCTCTCCAATTAACCCCCAGATGTAACGGGAGATTAATACTGGTTTAGGTGATGCAAGGGTTTGTACTATTCTAGCATATTCAAAGAATGTGGTAGTATACCCCTTACTGTCTACCCCGGTCATCCTAAGGTTCAGAAACTTATTCGCTATCTGTTCCTTTTCATTGGGAGGGCAGAATTTCCTTTCTACCATATTCTTAAATTCTTCCAATTCCATGTTATATACCCTATCACTTCCTCTTGACTGGAGGATAGTGTTCCACCATTCTAAGGCTGAGTTCTTAAATAAATTAGAAGCAAACATTATTTTGTCTTCTTCAGCACACTTGCTTATTTTTAAGACTGCCTCGGTCTTTTCTATCCAGCGTAGAGCTGCAATGGGTCCTTCATTGTCCGAGAATTCTATTGGTTTGCAGGACCAGAATTCTTTGTAAGAACAACCATAAGGCATGGTTCTTCTTTTTTTGGGAATGGGCACTTGAAGTACGGGTCCATTGTTCACGCTGTGTTCTGGCTCAATTGGTCGTTTACTGCTATGTTTACTTTTATTATTCGCTTCCTGATCCGTTTGAATAATATATGGCATTGCATCTATGATTCCTTGTGCCACTATATGTTGGACGGCACTATTGTCCATTTGGTTCCCATTGTTATTGATGCTTGGATTCTCATTAACTAAGTTAATGTTACTCTGGTTATCGTTATTCAGATTTTCTTGATTTCCTTCGTCGGCCATCTGAATTTTAAACATTTACCACATATTAATATCCCAAAATAATATTTAATATAGTTAATCACATGACACGTATTTTGGTCAAAAGCGTCGATCATTGCGACTTTACTCTATTCATATAATATGCATCTATTACACACCAGTACTGAAATTAAAATTACAATACCAACTGAAATAAAATTACACTAATAATAATAGGCATCCGTAGTTTTTTTTCTTCATACACATACACACATATTTTATTATTATTATTACTATTACCGTTCCTACCATCACATTCATGGATATGGATTCATCCAGAAATCCATATTGCGCTCGTCATACTTCCAGACGAGTCGCTCTCCCATCTGTCGCATTCTTTCACTACTCTCTAAAATTTCCTCACCAAATATCCTAAGTTCTTGTACATTGTCTGCACTCATTGGGGGTGCAGGTTTTAGGAGTGGGTTCGGAATCTGGGGTGCGGGTTCCTGGTATGGAGGTGTAGGGGCCTGGAATTGGTAAGGTTTTTCTAAAATCTCCCTAATCTATAAATCGTGGTAATAGGGATCTAAAGGATCCAAACCTGGGTAGGCTCCTATGTTTGGCATGGGCATGTTTTCATGTATCGGGTAACGTTGCACATAGTCCCTATTGTCGTCCCACCAGGGGTCGTAATTTGGTTCTAGGGGGTTTGGTGCTGGTACCCTAGGTATTTCCTCTGGATTGAAGTCATGCATTTCTACTTGATTTTCAGAGTTTTCTATTTCCATTGGTTGATCAGGGATTGGTAGTTGTGGTTGGGGTGATATCATTTGTTCCAGATTAGGGTCAGCTGCAGTGGTTGCTAGGATGTGGATGTTGGCTATATCCCTATTAATCATTTCCTGGGCATAGGCATCGGTTTCTCTTTTGGCTGCTGCTAGTGCTCTCTGGTCTTGTAACTTTTTCATACGCTTTCTACGCTCGTGTGCCCCTCGACTGAACCATCCTCTCTTTTTATGAGGGAATGGCTCCTCGAACTGAGCCTTAAACACGAATATTCCTTCTTCCGTATCAGCAGAGTACCCTAAGAGGGCAGGCTGAGAAGAGGCACCTTCGCTACTAGGCGAACCAGACAATTGACGGTACGCGTCAGATGGTCCTTGGTCGCTCATACTGTAAACTAACAAATAGTCAAATAACACATAACAAGAAATACAATTATGCACGTATTCCCGTAATTTATTTCCTAACATATTGAATTTTGATGTTAGCAGAATACTTCTGTGGCTGAATCAGTGGCTTAGCTCTGATACCACCTTCTGTCGCAACCCCCGATCCCAAATCCCCGGGAACGGGCGGCCGCGAACCAGTTTCGGTGGTATCGCGTGTTTGTCTAATTTGGCAGCGGAATTTTCATCAGGACCGTAGTTAGGAAATATTGGATCAGAGTAAAATACCATATTTTCATAATATTAAACACATGGGATAAAACCCAAGTTTGCAGTACACACATTTTCATAGGAATACATCCTATTTTATTTAATAAACATCTATTTTATTTTAGGTAACTTTATTGCCACTTTTCCAAGCCTTCAGTGCTGTCCAGCTGGCTTCTATTTGGCTTTCACAATTTGTTACCTGAAACGCGTTTAAAAACATTTTGTCAGTGGGAAATACTGGTGAGTGAATCCCAGTTTAATCAAGATTTAATAAAAACCATTATACAGTATTGAGGGCGATTTCGCAATTATATTTGTTTCCAAGTCATATCAATTATCACTCGTGGTACTGTCAGACCCGACTTGTGGAAATGTTACCCCTCCAGTAACAAATTTTGTATACAAAACCCCAACATACTGACGATAATTGTATCCTTACAAATACTCAATAACTGTTTAATATATAATTAATCGTATGAGGTTTTGTAAAAACAGTTAACAAAAAGTTTACAAAAAGCGGATCAACTCACATTGCTGTCTTAGATTATCCTTTAGGGTTTCCTGAGAATTATCTATAATTTACACAAAAGCACACGTGTTAGTATAATAACCCTTTTTAACATTAGTAATACCTTCCCCGAGATGTCATTCCAACGACTACATCACGCAGAACCACGACAGCCGTTACGGAACCCTAGATCAATCGGGCAGAGTATCTAATACGTATCCATGGGTTATGATACTTACAACGGAGCAGAACTACGTTATTTAGGGAGGTATTAGACCCGAGTATAATGCCTACTATTAAAAAATTAAGTGAGAAAGAAAGTTTTGGGACGAACTGACTGAAGATCTGATGACCTCTACTTATAGGGCCAGAATTCGACTTTTACGCGGCCCGCGTAAGAGTAGGCAAAGGCCTACGCGGCCCGTGTCAACTCTGGTCGACAGCATAGGCGATCCCGATAAGCTAGTAGGCTCGACATGTGTTGGGCCACGTGGCGGCCCAGGGTTCAGCCAGCTTTCACCTTCACGCGGCCAATGTAAGGTTTAGCCCAAGGGCTACCCGGCCCGCCTCAACCCTAAAAACTTCATTTTTAATTAATTTTAATAATATTTAAGGTATTCGGGGCCCGTTTTCACGTATGGGGTGTATTTTGGGACATATTGGGATATTTTAAAATATATTAGGGTGTCGGAAAATTTATGAGGGTAGTTATAAACATTGTTGCACATTTCCGGCCATCCTCTAGCAAATACAAAGTTGTTATCAACCTTAGACGCCTCAACATTCCAATAGGAACCATTATAACATATTTGAAATTTGCCACATGGTGGGCTGTTTACGTAAAATTGTTTATTGAAGTAGTCTTCAATTACCGGCATAAAATTAAAAATAATGAATATTATACGTGAAGTATGTAACTGATGAGAATAAGTGTTGACACGTTAAAGATGCAAAAAGAATTCAAGTTAAGATTAATACTCATACCGTAAAACCAAATCTTGCATAACGATTAAACGTGAAATAAGATTCACCACACATGCCATCAACAAAACATGAAAGTTCAAACCCAAAATCACCTAACGGTTTGAAAACCAACAAAGTATCCCTCGGCAGATTGAGATCTTTAACAACATTATCCCAACCGTCAGTTGTTATTAGCGTTTAATTTTCTGTTCTGACCCTCACAACCTAATTTTACCAGACTCATGATAGATTCGCAACCTATTTTTTTGCCAACAATCTCCCCACTTTTGATTAGCAAAGAATATAGGTACATCCTGTATAAAAATTTTAAGTAGTGTAAGAAAATATAAACCATAAGAACTGTTAAATATATATCTCAATAAAAATAAATTATGTATGTAAAAACATGTCATACCAGTTTCAAAGATTCTGGGTTATCAAGAAACTTGAAAAATGTAGTATACATCATAAAACCTGAATCAGTAAAGATGTTAAAAGATTGTAATTAAAAAGTTGGCTTCGAAAATGAACATTAACTTTTTGTATTAACAGAGTATGTAGTGAAATTAATCATAGAAACAGAGTATGAGTTAAAAATTTTCTGCAAATAATAACTATTTTAACATGTTCTCCATAAATGATTCAAACACCTAAGTAAACCCTTCTTGAATGTATAGCAATAAACGTTTAAAATCGTATTAGTAGCAAGATAGGATTTGAATTAAGATCGGTTAAACAATATAAAGTTCATTACAATATGAATGTACATACCAGTTGCTGAAGAAAAAACAATAAAATCTCAGGTGATTGAAGTGTAGAAGACGGGGAATAAGAAAGTTAAATCCATAGAAAATGACTAGGAAGAAGAAATTTTTGAAAGAAGAGATGATAGATGTTTGATGTGTAAGTGTAATGATGATGAAGAAATAATAACGGTTGTGTTTTTCTCTTCCCATATTTTCAACTGATGAAAAATATTTACACATACACCCCTTATTGAATTTGTTATTTACATTTACATTGAGATACAAGAGTAAAGTGGATGATTAGTTGAATTGATTTGGTATTCAAATTAACAAATAAAAATAATTTTTCTTATAGCAAAGCCATTAACATATCATATTTTTGCAAAGCCATTAACAATGTTTTGTCTATTATAATTAGCTTTTAACATAAGTAGTTTGACTTTGGTCAAACAGACTTTGGTCAAACAGCGTTTTAACATTGCTCAAACAGTGTTTTATCTATTATAAGTAGCTTTTAACATAAGTAGTTTTACTTTGGTCAAACAGACTTTGGTCAAACAGCGTTTTAACATGGCTCAAACAGTGTTTTATTTATTATAAATAGCTTTAAACATAAGTAGTTTGACTTTGGTCAAACAGACTTTGGTCAAACAGCGTTTTAATATTGCTCAAACAGTGTTTTATCTATTATAATTAGTTTTTAACATAAGTAGTTTGACTGTGGTCAAACAGAATTTGGTCAAACAGAATTTGGTCAAACAGGGTTTTAACATTGCTCAAACAGTGTTTTAACTTTGGTAAAACAGAGTTTCGAAACACTAAGAATCATATTTTTGCAAACAGTTGTTTAACATTGGTCAAACTGTGGTTTGACTTTGGTCAAACAGTGGTTTGACTTTGGAGAAACATATTTTTGGCTAGTGTAGTTTTGAAATTGATAATTTCGTAGCCTCTTATGCGGTGCAAATCCGGTATAATTTTCTTCCATATTGATAGTGAACACGGGGATCTTCAGAATTATCTGCGTTGTAAATTACTTATGAAAAAATTTATCACACATTGTTCTGAGATGCAAAACATAATAGAGTTTATAAAGTTTAAACCAAATAAAATTTAAACAAAATAGTAATTAAGAAAATATATATACAACTATACTTAGAACGGTGGAAGTTAAAACTAAGAAAAAACAATGATTACAAGCTAGTAAAAACTTCTTTGTAAACAACATTAGAAGTCTTATTTGTTGGTTTTCCATCAGCGTCGAATATTAGTATTTTAACGCCTTCTCTGGTCTTGACCCTTGATAATGCAACGCACAACTGACCATGAGTGAAGACATGATCTTTCAAATAAAGACCAACCTTTGATAACGATTGTCCTTGACTCTTGTTAATTGTCATGGTAAAACAAACTGATAAAGGAAATTGTCTTCGTTGAAATTGAAAAGGTATTTTTTTGTCAGACGAGATCATATTAATCCTTGGAATAAAAACTCTCGTGCCAATGTTACCACCAGATATTACTTCAGCTTCTATAACTCGTTTACCAAGAAAAGTAATTTGAAGCCTTGTACCGTTACATAACCCTTTCTGTTGATCAATGTTTCGAAGAAGCATCATAGGAACACCAACTTTAAGAACTAATAGGTGATTAGGCAAGCCTGAAATCTTAAGAGCATTCAAATTTTCTGTTGAGTATAAGCTTTCTTGAAAAGAATCAAGAATTTGTTCAGTTTGACATATACTATCAGAACTCAGATACTCTTTCGCACCAGGAAATAACAAAAGCAATCGATCATTAATTTCATGAACTACCTCATTTTTTGGTGCTAGAATTGCTCGCTTAGAAAAAAATCCAGGAATCCTAAATTGTTCAATAATTGAAGGATATACAAAGTCAATTAAACTTTGTATCAGGTCACAAATATCGGTGATTAGTAAATCATCTGGTATCTCTATAATGGCGTCACCATCATTATCATCTCCAACGATTCCTTCACCAATATCAATAAGCCATTTTGCAAATTCTCTAATAGACTCCATATTTGAACTTTCAGCTGCAATAGTTAGACACATGTTTTTAGTCAGCCGTAACAGTCTGCATTTTGACCATATGTATGAAGAGCTTAAAGATGCACTAACAATTTCTTGTCTAGTTCCATTAGGAATAACAGGTAGGATTTGTCTAAAGTCACCACCAAATACAACAACTTTACCTCCAAAAGGAATATCCGAACGAATACTCCTACCTTCCGAAAATACGTCGGCCATCGTCCTATCTAAAGCTTCAAAGGCATGTTTGTGTACCATCGGTACTTCGTCCCATATGATTAATTGGGTTTCCTTTAATAATCAGGCAATATCACTATTTGGCTTAATATTGTACATTGAATCTTCTGTTAGATTAATGGGGATATGGAACCGAGAATGAGTTGTCCTTCCACGGGAAAGTAATAACGACGCAATACCACTTAAAGCCACATTTAAAACTATTCCATTTCTACATCGAACAGCTGAAGCCAAAGTCTTCCAACAAAATATTTTTCCAGTTCCACCATAACCATAGACAAAAAAAGGCCTCCTTTATGCCCTATAACTGCTTCCATTATTTCGTCAAAAACCGCTCGTTGCTCATCTGTAAGAGATTGATGCAACCTGTTAAACTCAGCTTGTACTTCATCTAGGTCATGTGACAGCTCTTCATTGATCAGACGATTAGAAGCATCACGTAAGGAATCGTCATCAGGATACGGCATAGTGACAAACCTTCATAATGATGAACCAATGGAAATTAAATAGTTTTCAATTTTCAACAAAGTAAGGTTCTTAATCTGATATTCAGGAAGAACTAAACCTAACAAATCAAAAAATTAACATTATTAATTAAAAAATCAAAATGTAGATGTGAAATAAAAAAGATAGATCAGAACCTAAAATATTTGTTTCTTTTTGACGTCTATAAACAATATCATCAGCTAAGTATTTCCACGTGTTCTCACAAACAAATTCTGGCCGTGAAAGAGTATTTGACAAAAGCAGGGTAGCAAATATCGCTCGAAGATACCCAACATGTCCTTCAAAACTTGCTTCTTTAATGGCCTCAACGTATTCATTGTCATCATCTAAGAGTACCGTCGCATAGCAAGCATCTCTAAAAGTCGGGAATAATTGACCGTTAACTGTACGTATCTCCTCGAATGATCTAGGCCCTTTAACTTTATTGAGTAGTATCCTCAAAAAATAAGGTTCGCCCAATGCAGGAGATACAGAATGAATCCGGCCAACACACTGGTACGACTTACGTACCTGCCAACATCTATCTTTAAGTATCTAAACAAATTTGGAAGGAAACTCGACATAAGTCAGCTTTCTAGCATCTTCATTTGTCTCGTTCAACTTCATCCATTGCACAAATATTGAAGAAGCAACAGAAGGCTTGCTTAAAACATTATCAATATTGTCATCCGCACCATACACAACATTCTGTTGGCCCGGCAAATGAAAGGGAAGCCTCATAACAACAGGATACCTATAATGAACCTCATTACAGAATATTCTCCAGGATGCCTCACAAGCTGAAATATATCTACAATCATAATACTCCTTGATCTCGTCTTTTGGCTTTTCCTTGATGGTTGAATTTGTATCACCAGAAACTACCGCAGTAGCCATATCAGGACCTTTGTTAATGTACTTGAACAAATATTTCACTGAACCGGCTTGATTACACCATTCAACATTAATGTGTGCTTGATATCTTTTCAAAAGCCTTTTGTTATAAGGAACAACATTTCTGTTGTCTAATCTAACACCAGATTTTATAACTGTATGACCTGAATCACTTCTTCTGTATACAGGAAAACCAGTTGAATCAATAGCTGTATTTTGTGTGAATTTCTTCGGAAATTTTTTTGAACATCTTTTATCAACCATGCAAGGACAATTCAAATTAGCATTCCCACACGGACCATGAATCATATAATCAGTCACAAGAGAATAAAGTTCAGGATCTTCCTTTTTATCGGGAATCTCAGCAGAAATAAATGGATCTATGTGATCTATGGTTGGAAGTTTGTGATCGACCTTCATGAATAAGCATATATGTGCATGAGGAAGACCACGCTTTTGAAATTCTACTGTATAAACAACTAAATAAAAAAGAAAAATAAATAGATTAGTAGTTGATAACCTTGATTACAAAATATATATATCAGAGGATAAAATATGAAAACGAAATAACATACCAGCGTTAATCTCACCGAAATACTTAGAATCCTTCAAATCTTTGAGTAAGGAATCAAGCTTCATTTTAAACAATCGACACAATATGTCAGGCCTGTCTTCGACTTTGATGGTTGAATATTTTAGAAATCTTTTTACTTCAGGCCACTTAGGATTACACGTTATAGTTATGAAGAAATCAGGGTACCCATACCACTTACATAAGGCCATTGCATCGAGGTAATTTTGTTGCATGAATCTTGCACCACCAGTAAATGAAGAAGGAAGTATAACAGGCTTTCCAGTATCTGTTAAAACTTCCTTAACTTTAGATTTATACTTTTGAAG
Organism: Helianthus tuberosus; assembly: GCA_030545235.1. NCBI lineage: Eukaryota > Viridiplantae > Streptophyta > Magnoliopsida > Asterales > Asteraceae > Helianthus > Helianthus tuberosus. Next base: position 12,548,371 of record CM060381.1, read on the forward strand.
ATTCTCAAATGTTTCAGATCGAAGGTTCGCTTGTTGCCTACGGATGTACTTTAGTCTTTCGCTCTCAATCATTGTGTACGCATCAACCAAAAACTGTTGTAACAACCTTCGCCCATTTAAAATTAACAAAAATCCATAAGTTCTATCTTGGATCATATACGAAAAAAATTCTCTCATTGTGCACTTTGGTTTTATTTTCTTTTGTGTGGACATAAAATCTCTATGAGGAATATCAACTCTATAACCATCATCACCATATGGGAAAAGCAACGGATATTGCAGAGCAAGATACGATGGGTGTAATTCGCTAATACACTGCAGCATTCCCGACTGAGTCTCGACAACAATATCACGATGGTCTATAGCTTTATCTATGTCTCCGACAACCAAAGCAGCAACTTCAGATGTGGTGGGTAAGTTATATGTCCTGCCGTCTTTTTCTCTTCTATAAATAAGTCGAAGACTAAGGTTGGCCTCTGGAGATTTGTGAAAATGGTCTCTGACCATCCTATATGTCTTAACCAACATATTTTGTGAATCTAATAAAGCCCTCAAATACTCTATCATTTCAACATCAAGTTCTTTATCAATAGGCGATGAAGGTTTGGTTCCTTTGCTGTTAAAAGAAAAAAAACAACAAAACATTAACATAACATAACTATAAAAGTATCTCATTTTATAAAAACTTATAGAATATGTTGACAAAAAGTAAGATTTCAGTTTTCCTACAACCACTGATGAGTTTAGAATGAATAAACCAAACTACTGTTTAGTACTAAGTCAAACAGCTGATGGAAACCTTGTATGCACTGCTAGTGATTAAAACGCTGATGGTACTTAACAACTGATAGTGAACTACATATGGTTAACAACTTCTATTGTAATAATCAGTGGATAGAGAATCAGTGATTAATAATTAATTGTTAAGGAAGAGCAGTTGTTAACAACTGCTGATACCAGCCCAAAACTTTTAGAGTATGTTTAGAAAAAGTAACATTTCAGTTTACCTACAACCACTGATGAATTTAGAATGAATAAAGCAAACTACTATGAAGTCAAACAGCTGATGAAAACCTTGTAAGCACTGCTAGTGATTAAAACACTCATGGTACTTAACAACTGATAGTGAACTACTAATGGTTAACAACTGCTGTTGTAGTAATCAGTGGATAGAGAATCAGTGATTAACGATAAAGTGATGGTACTTAACAACTGATAATGAACTACAAATGCTTCAATTTCTAGTTGTTCTTTAATAGAATAAAAATGGAACTTAGAAATCACACGTACCTGAATAATGCATGTTTGTTTGTTATTTCATTTTCGGTATCATGTATGTATAGCTGACAAAACTTAGCTTCATTTCCATCTGGAGGTTTGAGACTCCTCATGCAATGATAGTTTTGGCCACTTATACGATATATAAATGGAGCATTGCCCTTGTTGATATTAGAATCAACCTTTCCACCCATAGATGTAAAAGAGAACATAGAGTTGTATCGTCTTATGTTCTTCAGGAAGAACTTGCTTTTTGGATTTGAGGAAGAAAATAAATTTTGATAAGACGAAAGTGCATCCTTTAAAGGTGGTAGCTGAACTTTACCATACCCACAACACATACTATAACATAGCTTATTTATAGTTAAACGACCTTTTCCACCTTCTGATGTCCATAACTTTGCACTACAAACCTGACATGTAAGCACTTGGTCACCATGGTCCAAATAATCTGTTCAAAAATCATTGATAGTTATATTACAGGTGGAACACAACAAATGTCCTAAAACAATAAAATAGATTAAAACCTTTAGATATCTCTTTATAAGGATCTTCATCAGTGCATAAAAACACATCGTCATCATCTGAATCCAAAGTCAGCATAGGTACAGGAGTATTATCATGTTTCTTGTGCTCGAGGTTACGTTTACCAGAGGACAGCCGTGTAAGGGTAGAGGTACTACAAAATATCGGCTGATTGTTACTGCTAATGATGCTAGAAGCATGGTTGTAAAAATCCCGACTAGGTGCCGATTAATCCCCGATTAGTCACCGATTAATCAAATTAATCCCGATTAATCCCCATAAATTCTGATTAATCCCCGATTAATCGCTAGTCCCCATGTCGCCGCCTGACTAGCGACTAGCGATTACTACAACACTGGCTAGAAGTAATGAAATATCGACGGTTGCTATCTAGAGGTGTACCTATGTTTATGCCATTATAACATTCAATATTAAAACATACATGTTAGTACCGGTATGTTGTTTAGTAATGTATGTAACAAAAGAAATAATAAAGAAACAAAATACAAACCTGGTGTAGTTGAAATTAAAGAACCAGTAGCATTTCTAACTGCTCGACATGCAATGGAGTACATATGTTTATCAGTAGTATCAAAACATTCAAGCAAATTTGCATTGTCAGAAAAGATGTTACGAACATTCGTTGATGATGACGATGAATTCTTTGTTTTCTTATTATCAAGTATTAATTTTCGAAGCTTACGCCTTTCTTTCGGTGAAGTAACTAAATAACAGAGAAAGTATGATATGTACAAAACACAAGAATCAGTCCAATTGGAAACATAGAATGGAAAAAAAGTATACTTATAATAAAATTCAAGAGTTACTACCATTTGTGATATCTGAAAGAGGAGATCTATTTGAGATATCTCAAAGAGCAGTTCTCGTAAGAGGACCTAGAAAAAAAACCAAGTAGAATTATGATTTCAATCTAAAAGCTGATTTTGATTTGGGAAATGATGAGTTAAGAAGTTATAATTTCACTTACTGTGTAAATTTTGTTGAGATGAATTAGCAGCTGTAGAAGATGAACGGGAATTCTTTGACATTACATACAATGAGAGAAGGAGAAGGATTCAAAAGAAGAAAGAGTAAAAGATAAGGAACTTTAAAAAAATAGAACCAAATAGTGGTTTTTAAATTTTGAATTACATTATGTCATACATAGGGATTAACATATCCTCAATAAACTATAATATTACATTTTATCATTTTGTAATTAAAAATAATTTCATGAAAAGCAAAATGGAATTGTTTCAAATTATTGAATTAATTATTTCAAGCAATCTATTACATTGATAAAAAAGTTAACAACAAATTTCGCAATCTTTGTGGAATGTAAATCGGGTGTTCATCGGTTAGGTTTATGGTTTATTTGTATATGATTTTTACAATTAAATATTATTATCTTTATTATAAATTGTTGCTCCTATTCATACACATAAGTTTTAAACATAAATATTAAATATTGACAATCTCAATATTTATTTAACATATACATTATAATAAGCAAAGAAAGGTCATACTCATTATAATATTAGAACATAACAGTATAATAAGCAGAAAAGTTTTCAGGAATTCAAAACCACACAATCAGTCCAAAACATAACAACACCAAAAACCCAAAACCAACAAAGCGAAAACCATAAGTTCAACGTGGCAACAGCATATGAAATCAACACTTAATGTATTTGAAAATATAGAGAAAACTATTTCTCAATTTTGGGAATCAAAAGCGTCGAAACACCAGCATCTTCATCCTGAGACAGTTCATCACTCATTCGACGCTTTGTCGAAGAGCAACCTAATGAATCATCTACATCGCACACTTCACGAATATTATTCCCTACAAGTGCTTTGGATACGGGTGTAACATTGTCACCACTAAATGACAACTCATCCTGATATAAAAAGAAAATAGATATTAACGTTTCAAAAAATTTAGTACAAATAACCAAATTCTTAAATTACCTTAATAAGGTCAACAGGAGTAGACAAACTGCAGGAATCTGGAACTTCCAACGATTCGGACTGCTCATGCTTTAATTACATAATACACAGTAACATAAAATACACACAATGGTATAAATCTATTTCAAAAGGATATGACTATGAAAAGAAAAGAATGACATAATGAAGTTTTAAACCTGGTTAAGATTGAATTTGGCGCAGAGCGCTGTAAGGATCTCATCATCGTTAGTGGCCATTGAAATACTATAGTTTTCAACCTGATGCTCAATGTAATAATCTTTAACATTTATGATGAACGCATACCTCTTTCCAATCAACGTGTCAAAAATCTCAGGATATGGGTTCGGTATCTCTCCAGAATTAACAACCTATGATTTTATAAAAATTAATATAAATTACTATGAGCACAATGATTCAATAATTGAGAACCTACAATTTTATAAAAATTAATTTTAAATTATATTTACTACATGGCCAAATAACTGAATCCATGTATTTGTTACCTGATCTTGGATAGCAAGTAACTCTTTGGCAGTTTTCTTAAGAATCTTGTAAGCTTCGAAATCAAACAGTGTCAAAGACATAGTACCGGAAGAGTCTTGCACCCTAATAGGTATCTTGAACCTATCAAAGTTAAAAACAAATGAAAACAATAGTATTACTAATAACAGAAGTGTGGTTCATATTAGTATTTAGTATAAGGAAATAAAACTGTAATCTCAAACCGCGGAATAGAGTAAATGTCGACTCCTGCACATTTATCATTTGTACACACCAAAGATTTTGCATTATCAACATCAAATGAACCATCCACATTTTCTTTCGTTACAAATCTTTCCTCCACACTCGACTTACAGTAGTTACAACCATTGTAATACCAAAGTTTATCAGTGCATATAGCTGTAATTGTGCCAAGAACCAAAACCTTCTTTGTCCATCAATATCAAACAAAAATAATAATACTTAGAAAAGACTATAAATAAACTCAGCATGTAAAGTACTTATAAGAAATTACACACCGTTGATATGGTTCCAAGGAAACCAATAAGCATGAAATCAGGGTTATTAAGAAACTCATCTTCAACACTTGAGATAACGTTTGAACCAACATGCTCATTTGATGAAGATGAAGCAGAAATTTTCTCTACATACCTAAACAGATTCATGTGATCAAATTAAAACATAAAAAGTAAATGTAGGTACAAAATAATACTATTTAATGTTTATATGCATATCGCTAACTATACCTCTTCCTAAAAGAGGATATCTCTTCAATGTCAGTGTCGATAAAAAGTCTGCTAAGATCAAACCCGTTTGCAACTCCACGCTTGCCTGAATTTATTTATAAAACCAAATGTAGATCAATATAAACAGTGTCAAATTTAAAACATATAAATAAATATAAATATAAATTACTAAATAAAAAAAAATAAACTAATTAAGTTTAAATTGTACCTTTGTAAAGGTTGACCATACCAAAATGACAAAGGATAACAACATATTTCTCTCGTTTCTTATCATTCATGTAAGCAAACATGTCAATAGCAAAAGCATCCCACAAAGTAACAGTACACGTTTGCCCTCTAAAATATTAACATAAAACATAATAACATCAAGAAACCTTGTAATGCTTTAAACGTCAAAATGCAACAACTTAATAAAAAGAACTCACTCAAGGTCTTCAACTCTAAGATTAAGTCTCTTGCCCTTGCTCCCATCCTTCTTTGATGTATCCTCTAGATTGAAACAAACTTCCACATAACCAATCCAATCTATAAACAAAAATATATTGTTAAAAAAACAGCATTAAGAAGCGATAACATAAAAAAACAATAAGACAAAACAGTACATATATATTATATAGTGATTTACATACCAATAACTGTATTAACTTCATTTTATTTTGAACAACATCTTTGAATATGTAACGAATTGGTAAAATGGTAATTTCATTGTAATTCTAGTATTCTTTTGATAATTTCATTCTATCACTAATTAACCACATCAATAATAAAAATGTGAGCTGTGGTTGTTCTTTAGGGAAACCACTGATGGTCAATATCAGTGGATGTCAACAATAAAAATGTGAGCAGTGGCTGTTTTTTGACTATCAGTGGATAGCCAACAGAAGAAACAGAGGTTGTCTTTCAGCAGTGGATAACTTTTAACAATCAGATGTTTGAACCAACACAGTGGTTGTAACATACTTTTAAGGATTAATTAAAACTATCATTTTTAAGTATTTTGAAGAGTGTTAAAAGATGAGAAGACAGTGGATCTGGTTAAACATCTGTTTAGACTTAAACAGATGTTGGGGCATAAAAATAGGTTTGGCCTTATATATCAGTTGTCTGGACTCAAACAGAAGTTTGACCTTAAACAGATGTTTGGCCATAAACATCAGTTTGCAAAAAAAGACCAATTTCAAGAATACTATACTAAAGAATACATCAATTTCCAAGTGTACATCATTTTTATTTATTAGTATAAAGATCAAACAATTGTCCAATCTATAAACAAAAATATATTGTTAAAAGAAAATAACATTAAGAAGCGATAACATGAAAAAAAACAACAAGACAAAACAGTACATATATATTATATAGTGATTTACATACCAGTAACTGTATTAACTTCAATTTTATTTTGAACAACATCCTTGAGGTTAACGAAATTAAAACGGTATTTTGGTCCAGACCAGTCAAGGCATTTCTCAACAGAAGTATAGAAATACAGTGATATTTTGTCATTTCTCTTGGTATACTTAGCAGAGGACTTATTACCAGTAAGAGACGGTTTGGTGATAAGAAGACATTCATCCAACTGAAGGAAGTGTTTGAATTTTCCTAGCATCTTATACAGACAGCTGGCTTGTATCATAGTTCCCTAACAATATGAAACATCCGATTAAATAAAAAACGTGTTATATAACATTTGGGTATTCATATGTCTAAAATAATTATAAGACAAATATATACGGTACCATCTCATCCATGAAGATCATATCAAGACGATATATTTCATTTTTGTTTTCATTCATCATCTTCTTGGACATGCTAACAATCTTCACTCTAATCGAATAGTTGTTTGAGAATGTATTAAGATCATTAAGCATGCTAACCTTTGCAACCTCCATTTGAAGACTGTAGATAAAAAAAAAAGAATAAGCAAAATATATCTATTGCTAAACGTAATATGAAAAATACAATAAGCATGGATGTTCTTAAAAAAATATCAAGGTTGGAATTCAAGCTTACCGATTCTCCATTCAAAATTTTAATTGAATGCAGTGGCAAATGTAATTTGAAAGGTAAGTAGTGTATATCCTTATATCCTGCTTTATTAAAGTAATTAAATATTAGAAATGATATGCAAATTAGGAAAAAAAGAGAGGGAGAACGTCAATTTTAAGTTACCATTTTGCATATTTTGAATTTCAAAATTACTAATATTATCAGTAATTACTGATTTGATTTGAAAGCAATTGTCATGATGACATTTCTAATTTTTATTTCAACTTTAATTAAGAGATAATAACCGTCAATTTGAAATTCAAATTTTGCAAATTTTCAATGTCCAAAGCTCAAGAAATTAGCATTAATTAATGATTTGATTTGCAACAGATTGCCATCAACACTATTTTATTTATTTTTTATTTTAACTTTAATTTTTATCATGAAAACAATGTTGGAGGAACTCTTATCTCATTGGAATGTAACGATTTGGTAAAATGGTAATTTCATCGTAATTCTAATATTCTTTTGATAATTTCAGTCTATCACTAATTAACCACATCAATAATAAAAATGTGAGCATGGTTGTTCTTTAGGGAAACCACTGATGGTCAATATCAGTGGATGTCAACAATAAAAATGTGACCAGTGGCAGTTTTTTGACTATCAGTGGATAGCCAACAGTGATTGAAACACTGATGTTTAGTCAGTCAATGGTCAGCAGTGGATAACTTTTAACAATCAGATGTTTGAACCAACAGAGTGGTTGTAACATAATTTTAAGGATAAATTAAAAATATCATTTTTAAGTATTTTGAAGAGTGTTAAAAGGTGAGAAGACAGTGGATCTAGTTAAACATCTGTTTAGACTTAAACATATGTTGGGGCTTAAAAATAGGTTTTGCCTTATATATCAGTTGTCTGGACTCAAAAATAAGTTTGACCTTAAACAGATGTTTGCCCTTAAACATCAGTTTGCAAAAAAAGACCAATTTCAACAATATTATACTAAAGAATACATCAGTTTCCAAGTGTACATCATTTTTATTTATTAGTATAATAAAGATCAAACAACTGTTCAATTTATAGTACAAATCAAACCATTGAGGTAATGTGATAAATACTGTTAAATATAAACATTGCTGTGATAAACACTGTTACATATAAACACTAATGTCATATATAATGTTACATATAAACACTGAGGTGATGACATCTAACAACCTAACAGATTATAAAACACTGATGTGATAAATACTGTTACATATAAACACTGTTAAAATAAACAAAGGTAGAATAACTACTGTTGATGATGAACCACTGTTGTTGTTGGGCAGTGGTTCACCTTTGGTTGATCAGAACTTTGGTTCATCAGTGCTCGTCTTCAACAGAGCTTTGGTCTTCATGAGTGCTTTGGTCTTCAACAGTGGATAATCCTCGTCAGTATTTGTGTACAACAGTCTTTATATCCAACAGTTGTTAGGCAGATCAATGTTTTACCTTATTAACTTGTTATAACCACTTTCATTGGAGGAAACTTAGATGGGCAGTGCTTATTGTGGATCAAATTGCAGCCTCAACAACCAGATCAACATCATTTTAATCTCAGTGAGCAATATCCGATATCTTTTCTTCGGTCCTTGAATCAAACGGCTCGAACGTTTTCCCTTTTCATCAAAACAAAACCAATATATATATATATATATATAGCAATAATTAATCTGAAATAAACACATGGAACTAACAGCACAAAGTGTACCTGAAACAGAATCAACGATTAAGAATAAAAAAAACATGAGGAATTAACAAATGCATGGATTAATGAACGAAACTTATCGTGCTGTTTAAGAAAACTCCGTTTAATTGCTCAAATTAAGATGACGGGTGATCTGAAAGTGATTAGAAATGATTCAATGCATCAACAAACAGTAAATCAAAATGTTACAAATACCAAAAAATAAATCAGACCAAACAGTAAATCAAAATGTTGCACCTGAATTTATCAAACCTGTAGAATGATATCGTCCACTGTTGGCTTATCATCTTTCAACCTCATTTTCACTAAATTTATCGACTCTGTTTTTCAACAGGAATGTAATGCATTATTACCTTATTTAAGATACATTCAACTGCATCTTCTGATAAATCAACATTCATTTCACTCAAAAGATAGGTTCAACTGCATCTTCAATAATGAACTATTTAAAGAAATGGATGAAATCATCAAAAAATACCAAAAATAAAACTAATTCAACCATCCAACCATAAGATACTTGCCGTATTAGAATGGCCATTTTTACCTTATTTCAACAGGGATGAAATCATGAACTATTAGAATAGCCATTTTTACCTTATTTCACAAATTTCATAATATTTAAATAAGTAAAACATAAAAAAAATGAAACCAAACACCTGATATTTGTCGTCCAAATCTTTTAGTTGGTCCTCATAGTCCTACAACCTTTCGAAGTAGTTGGAGTCGGTCGGTGATGTGAGCAGCCTAATTAACAAACAACAGCAAACAACAATAGCAAGTCACCAAACAATCGACCTGAAAATCATATAAAAGCCCAAAAATAAAACAAACCCTAACCTAAAACTCAAGATGGAAAAATGAAAAAATATATTTATAACTAACCCTAAACCTCAAATCCATTACAGCATAACCAAGAGAACTGCAGGACGCGGAGCCGACAACCCCCGATCATCTCCGTCATTAAGTTACCAGCGGAATCCTAGCCAAAGCACAACAATAAGTAAAGACGCATGAAGATCGAATGAGTGAACAATGAAAACAAAGATTGACACTTATAGAACGGAAGTTATTGATAATCTAACCTTGATTAGGAGCTCTGATCTGAACATCGATCGGAATAGAGCAGAGCAGAGGGAGAGAGAAAGTGGGAAGCCCTAAATGAGTAAATGAGGGAGGATATAAATAAAAGAGGGCAGTGGTACTGTTGGGCGGGAAAATGGGAAAAACGATGCCTTAATTAAGTGACACGTGGCCCAAATCACTTTCATTTATTATATATAATAGATAATAGATTTATTACGGGCTTTTTAAATATCATTTATATTTCATCAGTCAAATGGCTGCTTATTTGCTTATTGAATAACATGTTTGAGCATTGTATCTTCTTTTCAATAATAATCTCCGCAATCACCATATCTAGCACGTACCGAGTATATCCATTTGTTTTTTTAAATATAATTTTCTTATTATTTGGTATGTAAAATCATATTTATTCAACCCGTGTAATATACGAGGGTTTTTAAAGATATATATATATATATATTTTTATTATTTGGTAAAGAATATTACATTTATCCAACCCGTGTAATACACGTGGTTTTAAAGATATGACTTTTTTTATTATTTGGTATATAAAATTACATGTATTCAATCCGTACAATGTATATGGTTCTTATAGATCTATTTTTTTATTATTTAATATATAAAATTACATATAATCAACCCGTGAAATAAATGAGCTTTTTAAAGATATGTTGTTTTATTATTTAGTATATAAATTCATTTATTCAAACCGTATAACACACGGAACTATAACCTAATTTTACCTGATAAAGGAAATCAATTTAAAAAACCAAAGTTAAATATATCACATGGAAAAGTTTTAAATTTTACATGATAAAAGAAATCAATTTAAAAACCAAAGTTTTCAAGCTGAGTTATTGGGTATGCAATATAATGATTTATACATCGTGCATTGATACGCATTTAATTTAGAATATACGGTGTGGGCGTGAATCAACGGCATTTATGGCTTTTCACGACTTACACACCACACCACACCACACCAGCATTGTACACGACGTTGAGAGAAGTGCTTGGAGAATTCCACCAACGTTGAATTAATATATGTGCACATGTGTCATGTTGTCATTGGGTGTTGGAATTAGCCGTTTACTTCACCGGCTAGTAAAAAAATCAAAAATTTTCAAACAATTTACGCTATATAAACACACAAATTTTACACCATTTTCCCATTCAGTCTAAAATTTCATCTCACATGTCACAACACTCTCGCACACAACTTTGCGCAATGCCGCTTATTCCATAGATCTTAGAAGAGGACATCACGTTATGCGAATCGTGGGTCGCGGTCCGTGAGAACCAAGGGCCTCAGTTAAACACATCTCCGTTTTGGGAACGAGTTCATAAAAAAATTGTATTTGTAGGGGTGATGCCATCCGCCCCAAACATGCACTTCATTCGCGTTTTCAGATGATTCATGTTGAATGTATTAGATTTGAAGCGGTTCTCAACAACGTGGACAACGACGATGGTGAGCTTAACGAAGACGATATCATCCAAGTCGGTTTCCTCGAGTATTTTAACATTTACGGGTATGACTTCGGACACTTCGAGGCATGGGAAACAATTTTTAATTTTTAAGTTTTGTATTATCTTTAATTTGTTATGAATGCATCCATTATTAGTGACCATCCACATTTCTAACTCCTATGTCATATTTATGTTTGTATTAATGTTATAGCCTATATATAGTGACTCATGTATTTTGTATGAGATATATCAATAAGAAATTCATCTCCCATTTTCTCATTCTCTTCTATACATTGCTAATAGGTTCTAGTTATTACACAACACGTTATCAGCACGAAAGTGCTCGAATCATCATTGGTTTTAATCGTTGATTAAAGTCTCGGTTGACCCATGTCATTGATGATGTTTTGTTGATAAAAGTTTTGGTGGCCCGAGGTGTTTCCAACGAAGATTGGATTTCGTAGACATGGTGATTGAAAAGTGATGGAGATACTATTTCCTTTAGTTATTTCAAGGTAAGTTTTTTTTTCCCCACCATACATGTTTATCTACATAAGGTACTACTCTTATACCTATATTGCTTCTTGTTGAATATGCCTTGTCTTTTCAACTTGATTTTACCATGATAAGAATAATCGTTAACCAGAATGAGATTTTTGAAAGTCGGTTGAACTGTGGATCTTCAAATCCTACTCATAATTTTCATTTTCATTTTCATTTTCAATGACCTTTTCTAAGAATAAATGATCATCACGGTATTGAAAAAGAATAGGAAATATAAGTTTAATATATACATGGACACTTGTTACAGAAACCCGATGAGAAAATACTTGTTATTAATTTATTAAGTCTAATCTTATCTATTTGCTAGTTATATTGCAAGCTTATTCCTTGGTTTAGAAATTGATATATAGTTTGATAAATTCTTTTTATGCATGTTTAATATATAAACCTTGAAAAGAAAAGTTGTATTATGATATCCATGATCTTGCATTTACTTGTTGATTATATTATTTATATATATTTTAAAGTTATATATATTATTTAGTTTTAATTAATATAGTATAAATTCAATTTAAGTTCTAATATATAACTTATGAGTGTGGATTGAATATTATTAATTATAAAATTAATTTCTATTTTCTCATCATTAATTCATGTTGATGTACATTTACCTGTTTTTTTTTTTTCAATTTACGAAATGAGTAAATAGTAATTAAATAGCCTTTTATTGTTGTTCTAATAAATTGTTTTTAGTATATTTTATGGTTAGTAAACAGTAATTAAATAGCCTTTTATTGTTGTTCTAAATTTTATACAACAAATTACGTTTCAAAGAGACATTACAAATTCTAAATCATTATGTGCTTTTATTATTATGGTTATGAGTTTTGATATCATTATGTGCTTTTATTATTATGGTTATGAGTTTTGATATCATTATGTGCTTTTATTATTATGGTTATGAGTTTTGATTGGTCCATTAATTAGTTTTTGTTATTAGTATTTATACAATTTATGATGACTACCAAAATACAATTTGTATTAAAAGGTGATGTCTAATAGTTATATTTGAAGATAATCATTAGTGCAATTTTGTTAATGAATTTACAATAATACACATGTTTATATGATAATATGACAACTACTTAGTTAAATTGTTATTTCAATTGTATAAGCCTTTTAGTTGCTATTTGATATTTAAATATGTGATTTGATTCTATGAAATATTTGTGTAGTAAAAGATATTATTTGCAAATTAACATGACACTAAAATTCTCAAGATGCCTGTTATATTTTCTTGAGCAACAAAATTTATTAGTATAAGAAAGCTCATTTACGAGTAATAAAGATTCATATGTTATTATATGATCAAGAAAGTTGATAGTGACATTTGTTTATGTTTTAAACTATAGTGACAAATATGTGTATATATGATATACTTGTGATCTTTAATATTTTTTTTCTAGACATGACAAGCAAATTAATATGAGATTAATCTCTTTAACACTCACACACACATATATGTATACGTATAATGTCCCAGGATTGTGTGTGATTTATATATGTAATTGATATGCATATAAATTGTGAATAATTAACATACATATAACTTGCTTATGGGTAGATATTACGGATTTCATTTGTTTAATAATACTTCTGTTGGTCTCATTGTTTTAGATAGCATATATGTTATATGTATTGCCTTTTGACAAGTTAAATGTGCTAAATAAATTAATATAAATTTCATTGGTAGCTGGTTACCAAAACAACTACGCTGAGATAAACATTGTTATGCTTTAGTGATTTGATATTTCAGCTTGTTACAATGCTATGCATAGTCAACATAATTAATTGTATGGTTATTCTTCTAATTGCTTGTTGTTGCTAAACAAATATTAATAGACATTGATATAGTCATTAGAAATGTGCCCTCACATGAAAATGATGAAAAATAGCTATGAAAATAATTAGTGGACTTTAGCTTAAGTCAACTACTCTGATGTTAGTTACTTAAATTGATAGATAATAATTCATTTGAGTTAGTATTGATGCTCACATGAATCCTAAATCAATGATGAGAACCCGAAGTTCTCCCAAATGTATACAAAGTCCCGTTTGTTTTTAATAATGATTTTTAAAATTCAACCCAAACTTTAGTTCATCGCACTTGGCGTTTTTTGGCTAACATATAGCCTAGTGATGGAAAACCTTACGAATAGTACATGTTTTCCCTCTAAACAAAGGCTAAAACTATAATATTTCACGTGGTAGAGACGCTATTGATACTATTTCACGTGTTAATAGCATATTAAATGCTCCAGAAGAGCATCGATAGTTTACCCGCTGAAATCGAATTTTGTAATTCATAATGCATCATATTCTAATGTATACCGAAGAAATTTATCAAGTTTCCACTATGTTTGAATGAAAAGTCATCACCTTGGAATGGTGTAAAAGAAAATGTACTAAATATCTAAAATATATCATACAGCAAATATGGCCAGAAGACTATATTAGAAGTTACTAGAAATGATACTAATTTTCCACAATATTCCATTAAATCAAATATGGTGAGTAACCAGAAGTTACTAGAATATTTATACGTTCACCACATGGCATGACCAAATAGGTCATCAAGATAGCATCATGATATGCTAAACAATCAAACATGCTAACCGGTACCTTAGCACCTCTAAGTAATCTAAAAACATTGCTCCCAAAATGCCTTATCATATGTCTAGTTAGTTTTTTTTTTGTGGCAAATAAATTCTTATGCCCTTCCAAACAATAGACTCCTACAAACAACCCCTCTTATATGGGACCACTGAAATGTACAGTTGTGTGGATTGTGGCATTCATACATGGTTACATGTGAGTTTTTAGCTACCCGTATGTAGCATATGCCCAACACTATGGAACATTGTTTTTTTTACATGGTTTAACACTGTTCTTTGACAACCCAATTGTAGGGACCATTGTTGGGCACAATGTGAAATATAGTGAGAGACATACTTAGTCGAGACGGAATTCGTCGATTGATTATATCAATTCAAAACCAACTGCTTATCACAAATACTCCCCATTGCAACTGGTCTCCTGAAGAGAACCAAGTTTCCATTTTTTTATATATTTTGTTGTGCAGCCTATGTACCAATAGCACCACCATAACATATAAATGGGATATGTACATCGTATTCCCAGTCTTAGGGGGAGACAAGAAAATGAAAGACTGGTAACATAAAAAAAAATGCATCATATTATATATCGACCCCTGAAGTGGTTAATGCAAATCTGAAGTCCAAAAGAAAGAGCGTGTATTTGCAAATAATAACAAATGAAATACAAGATGCATTCACTAACACAAATAAGGTGACAAAGTCACATATACCAGCTTAAACTTATCTGCTCGAATGGAAGTACTCACAAAATGATTATCATATTAATAAATTGTGAGAGATAAATCGGTTCCAAAAAGATAAAACCCACAAACACAAAAAGAGCAGAGTAACGCAGTTGGTGTAACCCCAAAAGAGGTGGCACACAAAACACCATAAGTGGTTGCATACAAAACCCCAGAAGTGGTTGCATACTAAACCTTAAAGAAGGTTGTTGTCAAAACCCCAAAAGAGGCTAATGGAGTTCTAAAAGAAACTCTAGTACCAAACAAATATGAGATCGCGATGAATTATGTACAAAATAAGTACAATATGGAACCGTAATGAAACACGTGTAAAATGATATATTTGATTATGCTATAGCAATAGATGTAATCGATGAAAAAAAAAAGATTACATATATAGAAAGTGTGCAAAAGTGTACGCACACAAATAGCCAAAATGGCTACATGACTTAAGGTTGAACTAAATTTGCTTGACAAACTAAACGTTTTCGAACCAGCAGTTCGAACACCCATAGACGTCAAACCAGTAGGTTATAAATGGGTGTCTTTAAATAAAAGGAAACGTAAATAATGAGTTTTTGCGTATAAGGCACGCATTTTAACATAAAGATTTTTCCCAAATCCCAGCAGTTGATTACGAGGAAACGTATACCCCTGTAGTGGATGCGATAATCTTTAGATGTTTAAGCGGCCTCGCAATCTCAGAATGACTTCAGATAAAACAACTTATGGATGTCATCACCGTATACATGTACGAGACAATTGCAAATGACATCTGTATGAAAACCCCTGAAGGATTAAAAAAAGCTAAAAGAATTATGAAACAATAACCCCATATGTGTTATATATATGAATCTTAAAGGAAACTACTCGTATGTGGTACAGTCGACTATACTCTGAAAAGAGAGGTATAATCTTGATAAAATGAGCTACATCTATTTAACAAGATTTCACTCTTACAGTGATAATGTAAACATCATCGAGAGGGAACTCTCAAACTAATGAGGAAAAATTTTGAATGACCTTTACAAAGTGTAGTTATCCTCGACCTGTAGTTTCGAGTATATATGTACTATTTTTGCTCATCAATCTGACTACATCTAGAAGATGTTATATAGAAAAAGCTCATTCGTTGAGTACATGAATGATTGTCTGATCGCTTGACATAGAAAAAATATTCTTATCAACCCCAAGAAAAGGATGTTGAACTACTTAGTCAAGAAGTACCATACTTAATTGCGATCAGAGCATTGACGTATCTTGCAAACAAGACGACATCTGATATTACGTTGTATTGGTAAGATTACAGTTCTAATCTCAAATGTTGCACTCTTTTTCCCTTCACTAAGTTTTTCCCATTGGGTTTTTCTTGGTAAGGTTTTTAACGAGACAACATAACTGATCCAGTAGTATCAGTTTATCTTATAGGTCCCGAAGTACTAATTTCACATCATCATAAATCATGTTGTTAATTATGTATAATGCGTAGTGCACTCTTTTCCCTTAGCTACGGTTTTGTCCCATTGGGTTTTCCTGGCATGGTTTTTAATGAGGCAGAATTATAAAGCGCATTAAATAATTATTTGACATATTTACAAACTCGAGACACGGGATAGTTCCACAAGAACAATATGGCGTCCTGGGTTATGATTGATATATATTAGACTCGCATAGAGTTCGATCTCAATCCATATACAAGTTATGAAGGTCGAAAATTTCAGCATATTTAAGAAGTATGTAGATTAGAGTTGATCAAGAGAAGCTCAAGCTATACTGTATGAAGACAATGTAGACAACAACACCCAAATCAAAGAAGACTACGCCAAATATCAAGTCAAACAATTGTCATAGAAGATTGGATTCAACATCATCAAGATATACAAGTAAAATTGAGGGGGAGTAACGTACCCATAATATACACAGTGTATATACTCTTTTTCTTTAATGAGGCAACATACCTGATCCCGAAGTATTAGGGGGAGACAATACGCACTGCACTCTTTTTCCCTTAGCTAAGGTTTTGTCCCACTGGGTTTTCCTAGCAAGGTTTTTAACGAGGCAGTATCACCAAGCGTATTAAAGAATAGTATATCATCATGTGGATAGTCAAGGGGGAGTGTTATGAATGCATCCATTATTAGTGACCATCCACATTTCTAACTCCTATGTCATATTTATGTTTGTATTAATGTTATAGCCTATATATAGTGACTCATGTATTTTGTATGAGATATATCAATAAGAAATTCATCTCCCATTTTCTCATTCTCTTCTATACATTGCTAATAGGTTCTAGTTATTACACAACATAATTTTTAATGTTACAGGGTTAATTAGTATTAATTGGTTTTTATTTAAATTTAATAGATTTAATGTAATTTTTAAATATATATTAATAATAATAAAAAATGTGCGGCACATGTCGAGTAGCCCCCTCTTCCACGCCCCTTCTCACACTCTCATTTTTTCCACCACGCCACTTTTCTGACACGCGCTGACGTGTTCTCCACATGTCGAATAACACCCAATATTCAAGCCCTTCCACACCGTGTGATCTGCAGCGTGCGACAGACAACAAACACTGTTAATCGTGTAATATGCTAAGTATTTTAAATTAAAAAATATAGTTATACCAGACTTAACTTAAAGAGAACAAAATCCTCGTTGTTGGTGTAATATTTCTAAAAAATATTGACGTATTATTTAGGGTGCAAGGGGTGGTCACTTTTTTAGGAGAGGTAAACTCTCGTCATAACCAATCAAACCATGCCATCTCATCTCCCCTATCCTACTCCTTTTTGCACCCAAACATAAGGGGTGAATAGCCCAATTTTTTTTTTAAAAGAAAAACAAAAGAAAAAATTATGATTGGTTGAAAAAGAGTGAACCCAACATTAACCCACTATCTCTCTTCTTCCTTGTGGGGTGATTAATCATCGAAATCAACTCCCTCCATGAGGTAAACTTTGATGGCGGCAGTGTGCACAAGAGGTAAACTAGTTTACCCCACCACTTTACCGCTCCACCCCATGCACCCTTAAAAATTGTGGAGTAAAATTGGTTTAAAAATTAACAATATATTTTAAAGGATTATACCATATATTACAAAAATTGTAATTAGTTAAACTCTTAAAATAAAAGGGTTTAAATTTACTTCATGGAATAAATTAATAAAAAGAATAATAGGTTTATTCATACCCTTATCACATAGAAAGGTTTAAATTTACTTCTTTCTTGTAAGAAATTAATCAAAAGAATACGTCTTTCAAACAGGATTATTATTGGGTATAAAATCAAAAGAATAAGTTTCTTAAACAGGATTATTATTGGGTATAAAATAATAACAATTCATTTATCACGCACCAAAAGTTGTTATCAGTTACAATTTCTCTAGTTAATATTTAAACATTTGACGAGTTATTTAACAAGAGTAAATTGCTATTTTAGTTCTTCAGGTTTGACCGACATTGACATTTTAGTCTAAATAGTTTTTTTTTCTCCCTGCATTTTCCCATTTTTTGTCATTTTGATCATGATGTCTAACTTCGTCTAAAAACCTGGTTATAACCAAGGACACTTTAGGCATTAACATAAAAAGGTTTATAAATTACCATTTTAGTCCAATAACCCACTGTGTAAACAACTATCTCATTCTTTCCACCAATATATCTGATTACACCGATTGTTTTAGTCGATTAGGTGTGGGATCTGCACATAGATTGTTCTATTGGGTTGCGGTTCTGGTGGTTTGTCGGAAACGAGTAACCACCAATATATCTGATTGGTGCCATCACACGCAACTGACAACAAGATCAGGGGTCATTGGGGCTTTGCCGGAAAATCGAGAGAGTCACCGCCGCCACTATGAGACTGTGACTGAGCACCACAGTTGTTGCTGCTGAAAAGAAAACCTACTTCGCCGTCGCTGTAGGTGGTTTCTGCCTCTGTAGGTGGTGGCCAAAAGCCACTGTCGGATTTCCATCTCATTATCTATTTCTCATTTATTTATGTACAAGGCTGCCAATATAAATAAAAAAGAGGCAGTGTTCCAATCACATATCCGACGACGTCGTTCCGAACCCAAATCGCTAAACTTTCCGATGAAAGCATTCACTTCCAACGACTGGTTAACTGACTAGTTAACTGTTAAGTGTAAGATTAAATATATTATGTTTTAATATTTAATCTAGTAGCCATTATAATCATTTACATTATATAGATCAAAATATATAACAACCTATTAAATAATTAGTTGGTAATTGTTGATGGACCATATTACCCTCAGGGGCGGATGTAAAGAGGAACAAGGGGTAGCCTCCGCTACCGCTTGGTCGGAAATATTTTTACGTTTTTAGTGTAAATTTTGTAAAAATTTGACGTTTTTTCGATTTTGTTACCGCTTATTTATAAAACGTTACCGCTTGGTCGGAATCCTATATCCGCCACTGATTACCCTTATTAACTAATTAGGTTTCCTCTTGGGTGCTTATATAAGGAGACTTATATGGAGGTTAAAAGGTTACACACTTAGACAGATAACCTAATTAGCATAACATCAATTCGACCTCCCTCTCCATAACCAAACTCCCTATTCGGTTTCATCATCACCATCATCAGTCAGCACCCTAAGGAGGAACCAGATCACCTTAACAAAGATGTCGAACTCCATGGCTTCTTCCCTCACTGGATTCTCCTCTCCACTGTCTTCGGTGATAGGTATGTTTTCATGTTTTCCATTATGTTTAGAACAGAACTGAACCAACATGTGGTATCAGAGCATATGTGATTAGTCAGTTCTGTTTTTGTATCCATCAATTCTGGGATAGAAATCTGGATGATAACTTAATAAACCTAACAGCCGGTTTCGAGTCATAAAGGTCCACTCGAGATCACTGTTTTCGGAAAAAGATTAATTATATGTTCACTCGAAATCAACTGGATTATGTTTATGACCGAAATCTGTTTAGAAACTATTAAAATTCAGGTTTCGGGTTCCAAAATTAAGTTTTAATTTTTAGGGTTCATCATATGTTCTTAGAAAATTCGAAAATTCCTATATGATTTGGAATATGATTCGGATTATTGAGTGTTTTCCTGCTTTGATCTTATTTTGTCCTCTAAAGATTTTCGAAAACTGTTATTAGATAAACCGATTATAATTTTTCGAAATATTTGATAAAATCAGATCAGCATTAGAATAGGAAACCATATCTCAAAATCCCTAAGAATTCGAATTTTAGTTATTATCGCAATAACAACTGTTAACAGTGGACTCGAGACCATCAGGTTTCGACTCGAGACCAAGATATCGACTCGAGACCACAAGGTCTCGACTCGAGACCACAAGGTCTCGACTCGAGACCACAAGGTCTCGACTCAAAATCATAAGTGCTCTCAAATCTTTTCATCTCGAGACAACGATTTCGACTCGAGACCATAAGGTGTCAACTTGAGACCACTGAGGTTTCGACTAAGGGCTTCACTCTTCACAACTCAAGACCATGGTTGTGACTCGAGACCTCATCAAGTAGTCGAGATCTCGTAAAACATGGAGTCGAGACCATGATTATGACTCGAGACACTGAGGTTGCGACTCGAGACCGTAATGAGTCGAGACCTCATAACGTTACTAGATGAGTCGAGACTTGACTCGAGATCTCACTCGAGACCTCATAACTGAGTTTGATCCGCGCTAACGGGTGGTCTGCTATTAAATAATTGGTTTTTGTAAATACTTAATTAATTAATTAATTAATCAGAATCAGATAATGTTTTACAAAAACCAAAATAGCTTAACTTGAATGAGCTTTTGATGTATCATTTCTGGCCAAAGCTGATTTGATACATCTACTTATCGTTCAAGTATTACGAAAGCTATGTTAAGTATGCATCATAAACATGAATGTCTTAATATCTGGCCAAAGCTGATTTGATACATCTACTTATCGTTCAAGTATTACGAAAGCTATGTTAAGTATGCATCATAAACATGAATGTCTTAATATCTGGCCAAAGCTGATTTAATTCCTTCATAGATGGCATACTTGACGAGTGCATAACTAAAGTGATTGTTTCATATTTGGCCAAAGCTGATTTGTTACAAACACTTTGCACACATGCTTAAATGACTACACTTCTGGCCAAAGCTGATTTGTCTTTGTTTAAGTTTAATTTTACTAAGTCTATTATTTTGATGTTAGTAATAGACAATATCACAGCTTCATAATTAAAATGGTCATTATTTATTCCTGCCTTAGTATAACGTGCCCTTAGATCACGTTAGGAATTCTTCCTTAGTATCATAACTTGCTCATCTTATTTCCACTATCAGCACCCAATTGCGGGATTCCACATTTGACTGGTGATAACTTTGCTGCATGGAAGGATGCTCTCATGCTTACACTTGGATTGCTGGACTTTGATTATGCTCTAAGAGAGAATAAGCCAACGGACCTTACTCATCAAAGTACTGCTGCTGAGCAGTTGACTCATGAAAAATGGACTAGGTGTAACCGCATGTCTCTCATGTTCATGAAGCAGTCGATAAGCAATGCAATAAGAGGAGCCATTCCTGATTCTGAAGATGCTAAAACCTACTTGGCTTCTGTGGAGGCACAGTTCAAGGGGACGTCTAAAGCACACGCTAGTACCCTTATCCTCAAGCTGGTGACAACTAAGTATGATGGGAGGAGCGGCATTCGCGAGCACATCATGATGATGAATGACATGGCCAATAAGCTGAAGGGGCTGGAAATGGAAATCAGTGATGGTTTCCTTGTTCATTTCATCATTACTTCGCTTCCTTCGTCCTTTGAAGCATTCAAGATCAATTACAACACTCAAAAGGACAAATGGACGATGAGTGGGCTGGTCGCTATGTGCGTGAAGGAGGAATAGCGTATGAAGATGGATCGCACTACTGTTGTTGCAAACTTCACCACCTACAACTCTAAGAAGAGGAAGAACAATCATCAGAGGAAGGATGCTTCTAAAGTCCAAAGGCCCAATCCCAATACAAGTGCACCTTCCAGCTCTAAGAACTCCTTAGGCAGAATCCACTGCAAGTTCTATAAAAAGGCAGGACATATGCAGAAGGAATGCCCTGACTTTAAGGAGTGGCTGGCTAAGAAAGGTAACGATTATTTTATGATACTTGAGTCCTATAATTTAAGTGTTCCTGCTAATTCTTGGTGGTTTGATTCTGGTTCTATGGTTCATGTTACCAATTCAACTCAGGGATTCCTTACAATCCGGAAGCTGGAAAGAAACCAAAGAACGCTTAAGGTTGGGGATGACCGAGAATTAGAAGTGAAGGCCATTGGAACATTACAATTATTTATGAAAACTGGTTTATGTATTAAACTTTATGATACCTTATATGTTCCTGAGGTAACTCGGAACCTTGTATCAGGACCAAAGTTAGACATGGACGGTTTTATTGCTTCCCATGGTCATCGCAAACTCTCTATCCTCTATGACTGTGTTCTTTATGGTACTGGTATTCTGGATGGTGATCTCTATAGATTAGAACTAGATGATAATTTTTCCAAATCTTTGTTGTCATATAACATTAATGAATCACTCACAAAGATGAAAGAGAAACGAGACTTAGAAACCTCATCCATATTGTGGCATCAACGTTTAGGCCACATCTCAAGAGAACGATTAAATCGTCTCGTAAAGGATGAAGTCTTACCTCCTCTCGATTTATCTGATTTTGGAACATGTATCAAATGTCTTAAAGGTAAAATGACATTAGCGAATAAGAAAGGTGTCACTAGGAGCTCTAATTTATTAGAACTCATTCACACTGACATTAGTGGTCCCTACCAAATCGCTGGCATATCAGGACATACTTCATTTATCACTTTCATTGACGATTATTCTCGTTACATGTACTTGTATCTAATTAAGGAAAAGTCTGAATCTCTTACAACTTTTAAAGATTATAAGGCTGAAGTTGAAAAGCAATTAGATCGTCAGATTAAAGTTGTGAGATCAGATAGAGGCGGTGAATATTATGGAAGATATACTGATGTGGGTCAAGCTCCTGGTCCATTTTATGAGTTTTGTAAGGGCCAGGGGATTGTGAACCATACACCATGCCTGGTACACCTCAACAGAACGGTGTCGCTGAAAGAAGAAACCGTACCCTTATGAACATGGTGCGCAGTATGTTAGCCAACACTAATTTACCATTCTTCCTCTGGACTGAAGCGTTAAAAGCAGTTGTTCATATACTCAATAGAGTTCCTTCTAAGTCTGTCCCTAAAACTCCTTATGAAATTTGGACAGGAAGGAAACCGAGTCTTAAATATATGAAAGTATGGGGCTGCATTGTTGAAGCAAAACATTACAATCCTTTCCTAAGGAAACTTTACCCTAAAATAGTTACCTGTTTCTTTATCGGGTATCCTAATAATTCAAAGGGTTACCATTTCTATTGTCCTTCCCATGTCACCCGTATTGTTGAAACCAAGCGTGCTGCGTTCCTGGAGGATTTCAAGGTCAGTGGGAGCAATACCAACCCTTACGAAGAATTGCAAGAAGTACAAGACGCAGGGGGGAGAGACTCGTCGCTTCCCATTACTCCGAGTACTCTTATTGTACCCAATGCAACTACTGTACCCAAAGCTACTGCACCAACTCCAAATTTACCTCCACAATCAGAACCCATTATACCTCATGACGAAGGCACATCAAACGCTCAAAACCAAGACAACGTTGAACCCGATAATCCACTCAGGAGGTCATCTAGGCAAAGAAGGGCTACTAATTGGGATGATTATGTTACCTACCTGACTGAAATGGATCCCGAAAAGCTCAATGATCCTATCTCTTACAATGAAGCCATTAGCAGTGATCAGTCTTCTGAATGGAATAAAGCGATGATTGATGAGCTTGAATCCATGAAGAAAAATGACGTTTGGGATTTGGTAGAATTACCCAACGGAGTCAAACTCGTAGGATGTAAATGGGTGTTCAAAACAAAACTGGATCCGAATGGGAACGTTAAATGCTACAAAGTGAGATTGGTTGCAAAGGGCTACACTCAGAAAGAGGGAATTGATTATCAAGAGATGTTTTCACCTGTCTCTCGTAAAGATTCATTAAGGATCGTCATGGCCCTAGTAGCTCATTTTGATTTAGAGCTGCATCAGATGGACGTTAAAACCGCTTTCCTTAACGGAGACTTAGACGAAGATGTTTACATGAAACAACCCGAAGGCTTTAAACCTGAAGGTCAGGAGCATCTAGTCTGTAAGTTGAAGAAATCCATTTACGTGTTAAAACAAGCACCACGTCAGTGGTACCTTATGTTTGATGAAGTCATGAAGAAACAAGGTTTTATGAAGAATCAAGTGGATCAATGCACCTACCTCAAGATGAGTGGGAGCAACTTTACTATACTTGTCCTTTATGTAGATGATATTCTATTGGCAAGTAATAGTTTAGACATGTTGCATGAGTCGAAGCGGTTACTCTCGCATAACTTCGACATGAAGGATCTCGGAGATGCTTCTTACGTCATTAGCATCAAAATTCACCGAGATAGACACAAAAGGATCTTAGGATTGTCTCAAAAGGCTTATATAGATCGTGTCCTTACACGTTACAACATGCAACAGTGCAAACCCTCCGTCGCTCCAGTAGTTAAGGGAGATGTTTTCGGTTCATTCCAGTGTCCGACAACAGAGGTTGAGAGGGAGCAAATGAGCCAGATACCTTACGCGTCCGTAGTCGGGAGCCTGATGTATGCTCAAGTCTGTACTCGCCCAAATATCGCTTATATTGCTGGAATGCTAGGCCGTTATCAGACTAATCCTGGCCTAGATTACTGGAAAGCAGCTAAGAAGGTACTTCGATATCTGCAAGGGACGAAAGACTATAAAATGACTTATAGAAGAAGTGATCATTTAGAAGTGGTAGGCTATTCTGATTCTAACTTTTCCAAATGTAAAGATGACAAGAAATCCACTTCGGGCTATGTTTTTATGTTAGCAGGCGGACCTATCTCATGGAAGAGTCATAAACAACAGTTGACCACAACTTCCACAATGATGGCAGAGTACATTGCTGTTTATAACGCAACCTGTCATGGAATGTTGCTTAGAAATCTGATCACTGGACTAAAAGTCGTTAATTCCATTTCTAGACCATTGAAGCTTTATTGTGATAACTCAGCTGCCGTTAGTTTCTCGAATAGTAACAGTTCGACTGGAGCTGGTTTATATCTCGATACAAAATATCTGTTCGTACGTGAACGAGTTGAGGAAAATAATTTTTGTATCGAGGATATTAGTACTAAAGATATGCTTGCGGATCCGATGACTAAAGGTCTCCCTCCTAAGGTTTATGAAGAACATGTTCGGAATATGGGATTTAGTAAAGACCTTGTTTAGCATATTGTACTAACTTATGTTTTATGATTAATGAAATTTCCTCAGTTTGATTTTGTATGTCTCTTAGAATATGTTCAACCGGTATAATGACATATAGACAAATAAAGTTACAAATCAAACAAAGGGCTTATGCGTATTTTGATCATAACGATTAGGTTTTAAATTAAGGCTATAGTATGACTAATGGGGGTCATGAGTCGCATAATGATTCAACGGCTGTATTTCTCTGCTATAGTACTTGTTTAAGGCTAAAATAAGTGTTAACTCCTGATCAGGCTTATCTAATACTCATAGTAAATGATTACTCAGCTAAGTGGGAGAATGTAAGATTAAATATATTATGTTTTAATATTTAATCTAGTAGCCATTATAATCATTTACATTATATAGATCAAAATATATAACAACCTATTAAATAATTAGTTGGTAATTGTTGATGGACCATATTACCCTTATTAACTAATTAAGTTTCCTCTTGGGTGCTTATATAAGGAGACTTATATGGAGGTTAAAAGGTTACACACTTAGACAGATAACCTAATTAGCATAACATCAATTCGATCTCCCTCTCCATAACCGAACTCCCTATTCGGTTTCATCATCACCATCATCAGTCAGCACCCTAAGGAGGAACCAGATCACCTTGACAAAGATGTCGAACTCCATGGATTCTTCCCTCACTGGATTCTCCTCTGCACTGTTTGCGGTGAAATGTATGTTTTCATGTTTTCCATTATGTTTAGAACAGAACTGAACCAACATTAAGTTGAAAAGGAGGGTTTTGGGGATTTTTGGTGATTTATTAGACATTGGGATTTTTTTGGTGATTTGTTTGATATTGGGGTTTGGGGGGGGGGGGGGGGGGCGTGTGGTAGATTTGGCCGGAAAAGGCGGAGGTGCTGGAAGGTAAGAGGCTGACGAGGCGGTGGTAGTGGTTGTTTGAAAAATAAATATATAATATAAATTTATACATTACTAAAAGAAAATAAATATTTAGAAAGAGATTGAATGAAAATGGCAAAAACAAAAATATTTTTGTAACGTGACCATAATACCCCTTGACTTAACTGGGTATTTTGGATGGAGTTGTACCATATGAATATATGATCAAAATGACAATAAATGAGAAAAGTCAGGGGATCCAAAGAAGGAAAAAAACTATTTGGACTAAAATAACAATTAAGTACAAACCTCAGGGACTAAAATGACAATTTACTCTATTTAACAGTTTTATTAAAACTTTATCACAAAAAAGGTTTAAGTTACTTATTGAAACAAATCAACTAAAACTAAAAGGTCCATGACATTATAGCATTTTGAGTTTTGACCATTACGTCCTGCGTTCACTTTTCATAAGGAGGTTTTCCCAAATTTATTCAGTTGCCTCCTAAGTTGGAGTATATGCATTATAGTCTAGTAGAGATGAGTATAATCAGATGATTTTACTGGTAAGACAATGATACTACAATGATCTCTCAGTGATCCAAATTTACGTTAAATAAAAAATCAACTAAAAATGCAATCTTGTAAAACGGATTACTAGATGTCTGGATATTTAAATTATACTAATTCATTCATTATTTGTAAACATTGACAAACAAACAAACAGACCGACCTACCCACTAATCCCCATCGTTATTTGCTAACGTCCTTATATTATAAAAACTAGTTGAAATAGCTTTATAATTTTAATTTTGGCATAATAATCACAAAATTCCTACATCACACCCCACTAAAAGTTGCATTTTACAGAAAAAAAAAATTGTAATAAGAAAAAGAGTAAATTGTGAAAATGGTTCCTGAGTTTTGGTTACTTTTACCATTTTAAACTTAAATTTTTTGAATCTGAGTTCATGTCGTTTCATTTTTGTTGTCATTTTCATCCAAAATCAAAATCTGGTTAAATTTTAATGTCAACATCCAGTTTTTTTTTTTGTCTTTTGTCTTTTTCCTCCCTTTTAATGAATGACAAAATGATATTTTAACGTTTTATTATAACAAATTAAAAAAATATGACAATTTTGCCCTTCATTAAAAGGGAGGAAAAAACAAAAAAAACTAGATGTTAACTATGACCAGATTTTGTTTTTGTATGAAAATGATATCAAAATTGAAACCATAGGGACCTAGATTCAAAAGTTTGAGTTTTGGACTAAAGTGGCAAAAGTGACCAAACCTAAGGGACCATTTTGGCTCTTTACTCTAAGAAAAAAATAGGCATATTGGATTTAATTAATCCAATTGCTGTTTTTAGCCAATAATAATCCGAACTGAGTTTATTCCCGACAGTGGTCCCATGTTTTTCATTTTGTTTGTTTAATGGTCCGCCTTACAAAAAAACATAACGCGATTATTTTTTTCGAAATTACAAACCGATGTTTTAAGGTTTCTGATCAGCACGAGAATACAAGTCGATTGATGTAAAACTTACCTCGAAATAGTGCTCCAAACGACGAAAACGGTGCTTAAATTCAGGTGTCTAAACTTCCAATTAAAAATAAATCAAGCCGTTTGGAGTAGCTTTTCGAGGTAAGTTTTACATTAATTAACTCGTATCCTCGTTCTAATAAAAAACTTTAAAACATCGGTTTGTAATTCTGGGAAAAAAACTTAACTCCGTTAAGTTATTATTAACGACAAACCATTATATAAACAAAATAAAAATAATTGGACCACTGTCAGTAATAAACTAACTTAAGGGGGTAGGGGCGTCCGTCACTCACCATCCACTCGCCACTCACAACATCCAATCAATTTCCGCCATGTCATCGAGTTTTATCCATCACTAGTGGTGGATTTTAGTGGAAATGCCTATCATTCACCACACCCAACAATTTTCCCTCACATTCTCTCCAACTTTCAACAAATTTTTCAAGTTATCACGCGTTATAAATATCATGTGTTATAAAGTTCACGCGTGATCAAACTAGTGGCATCGGTGTGCATTATAGTTTGACGAATGATGGGGGTTTCACAACGGAGCTCCCCATCTCCATTATGACTCGTCAATTATTTAAATCTAAGAGTTAATTACTGTTTTCGTCCCTGTGGTTTATCAAAAATCACTATTTCAGTCAATTAGTTTAAAAATTATGATTTCAGTCCCTGTGGTTTCACTTTCATAACCATTTCAGTCCCTGTGGTTTCACTTTTATAACTATTTCAATCAATTATTCTGTAAAGTACAGGGATTGAAATGGTTACGAGGTGGACTGAAATGGTTACGAAAGTGAAACCACAAGGACTGAAATCGCAATTTTTAAACTAATGGATTGAAATAGTGATTTTTGACAAACCACATGGACGAAAACAATAATTAACTCTAAATCTAATTTACCTTTAAAAAAAAGGAACAAACTTAACCCAACACAAAACATTTAAAATCCCAAAACTTAACCATGGTTAGTTAGGTTAGCTTCACGCACTACACACCACCAACAAAGGAGACAAACACAGGTTTAGAGAGAGAAACATTTAGAGAGAGAACATATCAAGGCATATATATGTATACATCATATATGTATTCAGCTCTCTGTAACGCCGTTTCAACATTCTAGTGAGAGAAACAACAACAATTTCAGCTTAATTTCAACTCAATTTCATCTCTTCCGGTTTTCGGATCCGTTAGGGTTTCATCAACCAACTTCAATTTCCTCATAAATGCGAACAATTTCTTAATTTTGGAGGCTAATTTTGCGGAAGTTAGGGTTTCATAACACTTTTATCCAGTTGAAGAGGTTCAATTTGTCTCCATGTTGAACAGAGGACCATCGTTTCCCCCACTTGAAGGTGAAATTACCTCACAATTTGTTGCTAAAATGGTTCAATTTGTTAGGGCTTTTTGTTTCTATGCTACAGTTAATATTTTCCCCAAATTAATTTGATTATTAATATTAATTTAGATTTTTTTTTTGTTCATTTTCTAATTTGTGCTAACAGTATTGTATTTATACCTACCTGTTGATGTTAAATTTATCATCTTTTTGAACAAAATTGTTTGAAAAAGCTGTTAAATTTGTGAAGATCTGCTGTATAAGGAGCTATGGAAGGCTTGTGCAGGGCCATTAGTGGATGTTCCAAGAGATGGAGAGAGGGTTTTCTACTTTCCACAGGGTCATATGGAACAAGTAAGTTAAAAGGAGGTTTCCTATTATTCTTGGCTTCAAATTTGCAGATCTGTGTTCTTCAAGTTTTTTTTTTGGTTGATAAATTTTGTTTTTTTTTTTAATTTTATTTTTGTATGTTATTTGTTGGTTTTGTTTAGTTGGAAGCATCTATGAATCAGGAATTAAATCAAAGGATTCCTCACTTTAACCTAAAATCAAAGATTCTTTGCCGTGTTGTTCATACTCAGCTATTGGTATATAATTTTTTTGTTTTTAGAACATTTGTTTCTAGATATTGATTTATATTATATGAAATTTATTAACTTTTTCTTGCTTTTGTAGGCTGAACAAGACACGGATGAAGTTTATGCACAAATCACTTTACTTCCAGAGGCAGATGTAAGAATTTTCTAATCATTTTACCTTAAAGGTTAAAGTAATAAAAAAGTTGTTTTTATTAATTATAATGCAAAAATATGCAGCAAAGTGATCCGACGAGCCCGGATGAATGCAAACCGGAGCCTGCGAGGCCGACCGTACACTCGTTCTGCAAAGTCTTGACCGCTTCAGATACGAGCACTCATGGTGGGTTCTCGGTGCTCCGAAAGCATGCAAATGAGTGCTTACCTGCTTTGGTAAATTTGCTTTTAGCTTTTTTTGTACGGTATTATATCTTTTTTTTTATGTTGTAATTTTACTGAATTTTTATGTTCAGGACATGACTCAAGCTACTCCTACACAAGAGTTATCAGCCTACGATCTACACAGAACCGAGTGGCGGTTCAAGCATATCTTCAGAGGTCAACCGCGAAGGCATCTGCTTACAACAGGCTGGAGTACTTTCGTTACTAACAAGCGATTAGTGGCTGGCGACTCATTCGTATTCCTTAGGTACCATTTTTAGTTCAATTGGTTCTGTTGCTATTGGATTTTTGTAAAGTTTAATACACTTTTACTAAAATATCTTTGTTTATAGAGGGGGAAACGGTGAATTACGCGTTGGAGTTAGACGTCAAGCTCGTCAACAAGCCTCTATGCCATCTTCGGTAATTTCTAGCCAAAGCATGCATTTGGGCGTTCTTGCAACTGCATCACATGCGGTTTCAACTCAAACGCGGTTTGCGGTTTACTACAAACCAAGGTATGATACCCAAACTAATTGAAAGAAAGTGAATCTTTGTCTGTTTTACAATATATGGTAAATGATGAATATATATATATTTTTTTTTTCAGGACAAGTCAGTTCATCATAGGATTAAACAAGTATATAGAAGCCGTAAACAATTGTTTTACTATTGGCATGAGGTTTAAAATGGGGTTTGAGGGTGAGGACTCTCCTGAAAGAAGGTAAATGATTTGTTTTTTAAATCTTTTATTTTGGGTATTTAAGTATCTATATTTGGATGCTTATTTATTTGATTTTAACTTTTATTAGGTTTACCGGTACAATAATTGGAGTTGAAGACATATCTCCTCAGTGGGAGGATTCCAAGTGGCGTTCATTAAAGGTTAGTAATAATAGATGCTTGATTCCTTTTAGAATTTAGATCTGTTATTTTGGCGATAAATTAAAAAAACGTGGGACCTTTTCTTCAGGTTCATTGGGATGAACCTGCTTCGATTACGAGACCGGAACGCGTTTCACCATGGGAAATCGAGACTTTTGTAGCTCCTATTCCAACAAGCTTATCTCAACCAGTTGCACCGAAAAGTAAAAGGCTTAGAACTCCAATGGAGATTTCTAATCTTGGTGAGTTGTCTTTTCTTAGTTTATTATGAGTAAAATGTCATTTTCATCCCTGAGGTTTGGCCGGTTTTGCGACTTTCGTCCAAAGGTTTGTTTTTCCTCATCTGGATCCTAAAGGTTTGAAATCTTGCCATTTTCATCCGGCTCGTTAACTTCATCCATTTTTCTCCGTTAAGTCAGGGGTATTTCCGTCTTTTTTTTGTTAACTTAAAGGGCAATTATGTTTTTTCAAGGGTATTCGGTTTTTTAACATAAAGTGAAAAAGACCGAATTGCCCTTTAAGTTAGCAAAAAAGACGGAAATACTTCTGACTTAACGGAGAAAAATGGATGGAGTTAACGAGCCGGAAGAAAATAGCAAGATTTCAAACCTTTTGGATCCAGATGTGGAAAAATAAACCTTTGGATGAAAGTCGCAATGCTGGCCAAATCTCAGGGATGAAAATGGCATTTTTTACTCTTTTATCATTATTGATACGCGTATTAACCTTGTCTTATTTGTTTTAGAACCAGCGTTTTCAACCGTATCGGCTCAGCTGAGTTCTACCCATGACGGACATAACCCTAATCACGGTGGTCTTTTAAGGACACAAATGGATACTGGTTGGTTATCATCTTCCCCTGTAAAAGCTTCACGAAGTATTTACGGAGACGAAACCGAAGATGGAAAAGGTCTATCATCTTGGTCGGTTCATACAACTTGCTCGCCTCGTGAATCGTTCAAACAGGCTAAAGATTCAATTCAAAGTCCACTTAGCGTTTCAAGCTGTAGAATATTTGGTTTCGACATAAAGATTCCTCCCAAAGTTGATGACGATATCACACCGTCAAAAGCACCACCGTTAACACCGTCAGACATGTTGTCAGCTGGAGTTTCTGATAACAAGTCTGACCTGTCGAAAGAACACGTGATTTTGCAAGTTTCACCGAAAGAAATTCAAAGCAAACAAACAACCTCTTCAACCCGGAGCCGTACCAAGGTACATCTACTTCTATCTATTTCCGTAAGTTTAACTTTTGACTCTTTGTGGTCAAAACATGCATCTAACTTTGGTGTGATCATGAAAGGTTCAAATGAAAGGGGTAGCAGTGGGCCGTGCGGTGGATTTAACCGTGTTGAAAGGGTACGATGAGCTAATCGATGAGCTGGAAGAGATGTTCGAGATCAAAGGACAGTTAAAGCCACGGAACGAATTCGAAATCGTCTTTACAGACGACGAAGGGGACATGATGCTCATGGGGGATGATCCATGGCCGTAAGTTTTTTCGCAGTAATAAAGAACGCACACACACACGTATCATTCGTTAACAAACTGTGATGAAAGTTATATGCATTTGTCACTGCAGGGAGTTTTGTAACATGGTTAAACGCATCATGATATGTTCAAGTCAAGACGTGAAGAAAATGAAGGCAGGAAGTATGCTTCCGTCTACAACCGACAACGAGGCTTCCGATAAATGATAAACACGAAACCGATTGATGTTCAAGATTTCAAGTACCCCCGCTAGTTTTTTTTTTTCTTTTTTTTTCGAGAAGTTGTTTCAGGCGCCGGGTTTCACCTATAAGTTTGGAAGGGTGGGCCCGAAGATAATTAAAGTGTAAAGAGGGGATGGCTGGCTAAGTTGATGTTTATTTGTTAGATGATTACTGACCCAACCCGACCCGACCCGAACCTCTTGAAGGAATGGAGTATGTGAGTATTTAGGAGTAAGCTATATATAAGTTTGTATATTAGTGATGTGTTTGGATGTTTTAATGGTGATGCTGATGGGTGGTTTCTCATGATTGCATTGTATATATTATTATCTTTATATTGACATTTTAGCTACCTAGCCAGCCAGCCAGCCACCCTTCCTTTTGTTTTATCTTTGTACTTTGTATCATGATTGAATTGTTAAAGAGCTTTTTGTTTGTTTAACAACAAGCTTCCAAACTCATGACTTCCTTAAGAAAAAGTAAGTTAAACTCTTGTCATTTTTCCAACAAGGTCAAAAATGTCGGACGGAAATCCGAAGATTCACTTTGGAGACCAAACAGGGTGCGTTTGGTTCGCGGAATTTATTTGAATATGAATCTTAATTTCATCATTGATTGTTTCTCATAGTTCCGTCTCTAATGTGTTTGGTGGTGTAACCGGCGAATCATATTATAAGTCGATAGATTCTAGTTCCTTTATTATTTATTTTTTGACAAAATTATTTCGGAATTTAATTGAATTTGAATCTTAAATTCATCTCATAATGTGATTGTTTCTCATAATTCCATCTTACATGTTTGATTAAATTGCTCTATGCATATTTAAAGTAATTTGTTAAATTTCTTATGATAAGGAAAATGACTTCTGTAAGCTAGAATGGCTTACACGTAAGGGTAAATTGTAATTAGCGAGCGTAATGTAAGCCATAATTAGTGGAAAGTAAGTCACATTAAGGGGTAAAGTAAGTTTTATGCTATTTAAGTAACAATACTTCAACAAATAAAAAAGTGTTATGTGGGGACCTGTCAAAAGTGTTCTTACTTCTCATGAACGTATATGTTTTTAAACAGAATCCAATTGGCATGTTATTCTTAAAATAATGTTTCATGTAAGTTCAACTTTAGATGCAAGCTAACCCGTTTAGGAACCGGTTCCATACCCGACCCTATCACCTGGTTATATAACCCAAAAAGAACCGGTCAAAACCTGAAAAATTGCGAAACCGAACTACACAGATCACTTCCCTCTCAAGAAACTGGTTCCATACGTGACGCGGTTATTGACTAGTTGACTTAGACTCGGAACCGGTTTAAACCGGTTTTGTGCACCTCTAAATAGTATTATAGAAATAAGAAAATCACTTTGCTACTAGGCCCAACACGTTAAGCAGAAATAATAAGTAAAATGTCAATGAGCAAGGCCCATTACTAACAAGGGATATTTCATTTAAAATCACATTCTGATGATCCCCACTAAAAACATCTATAGAGATTCAGAAACTGGCTATTTTCTATTTTTGCTTTTAACCGGTTTATTTTTTTTGGTTAACAAGTAATCCGGTTTAAAACCGGATAAAAAAATCGGTTAGTAACCGGTTACACTCCTAAAAAAACACTAACATGTTAGGAACCGTCGGTTAAAAAATAAAAAATCGGTTAGTAAACGGTTACACTCCTAAAAAAACACTAACATGTTAGGAACCGTCGGTTAAAAATAACTTGAAACCGGTTACTCGTAGAAAGGCCGGTTATAACCAGTTCCGGCTTCGGTTAACACCTGGTTCCGGTAAATAAATCGGTTATTATGTGCACCTCTAATCATTGGCGGAGCATGTAAATACTGATTTTTCGCTTGTATTGTTAATTTTAATAGTCTGGCCCCCACTAATTTGAATTGTGAGAGTTTAACCCCTACTGATTTTTCGTTCAAACTCCGTCAATGCCTCTAATCTAAAGAATTAAGAGTAAAAATAACTAAATAATAAAGGACTCTATCCGGTAATTTTCTAGTTTTCTTATTAAAGATCTAACTTTATTTCAAAAATCTTCCTTTATATATTTATAGAAACCATGACAAGGAATAAGGTGGTGGTATTAATCATGTTATTATCAAAAGATACTCTGATGTAGTTTTCAGATTTTGACCGGTATACCGGATTTTACCACCGGCAGTGGCGGACTCACCTTAAGTGGTGGGTGGGCGGCCGCACCCCTTGAAAAAAAAAATTTAGTGGCATTTTTCGCAAAAAATCCCGACCGCATACATTGGAAATTTTCGTCCGCACCCCTTGAAAAATTCCAACCGCTCCCATTGGAAATTTTCGTCCGCACCCCTTTGGAATTTATATAAAAAAAATTGTTAACACTGATTGAAATCCGATCAAATTATGTAAACAAGTTAGCCCACTAACCCCTTTAATAAAACTTAAATTCAATCCATCAAGCCCAATAACTTAATACCCATTCAAGCCCAATCCAACAACTAGTTTTGTTAAACGAAACCAGTCCACATAATAAAAAAAAACCCAAATCGCTGCCACTTACCAGCGACTCCCGCCCTCCCTCTAGTATAGGGTTTGAAAAGATGAAATTTAAAAATTGAACTTAAATAGGTAATTCGATTTGTTTTGATGTTTTATTGGGTTTTTTCAAAAGAAACAGATATATATTTGTTGATAAGGTTTAAAATTTTATATGTTTTCATGTATTTTTGGGTTGTTCTAGTCTTTAGTTGGGTGGTTTTGTTGATTATATGACTGTTGGTTGGTAAATAACAATTACTAGGGCTTAAAATTCAAAATTTTAAATTGAAAATTAAGGAACATGGGCTATGGTTGGACACTTGAAGATCCTTGTTTATTTTGTATGTGATAGGATTAGGAAGGAACAATGAATAGGGAAGTTATGTCGCGATTTCTCAAGAGGAAAGGGGTTGAACCACTTTTTTTGGCCGGATTCTTCTAATTAAAGACCAATATATGTTTTAGATAAGTTTTTTTTGTTCTTTTATTTAATGATTAAGAGAAATAGAAGTAGGGATGGTTTGAACTTTGATGCTTTTTTGTTTGTTAATGTGATAGGAAGTTAGGAACTAGGGTTTGATTGTTTGAAAATTGAAATGGAACCGACCCGATCTGATTCGACCCGCTATGAAACTTCGTTTGTTTGTGTTTACTTGTTTTACATGACCCGACCCGATCCGACCCGCTATGAACCGATTTTTTTGTATAGCTAGGTGTCTAAAATCTTTAAAAAAATTTCGCACCCCCAGGAAAAAAATCCTGGGTCCCCCACTGACCACCGGTACTTATGCCGTTTCACTTATTTACCGGGGTGTTTCGTACCAAATTTGCATCCGGCACCGGTGATACCGGTATAACCGGCCGGTATTTACCGGTTTTTAAAACACTGGTTTTCAATCGACTTATTTTTGCCATCCATTGTGACTTTTTATTCGTTTATCTTCCATTTCAATGTATTATAATTATAATTTTAATTGTAATCAATATGATGGATATCCTCTCCACAATTATTAATTACTTTTAAAAATCGTTACTTAGCAAGAGAGGTGATCATCATCATCATACTTTGTAAATTTCACCAATAGCAAAACTAAGGTAAGGTTTGAGGAGGGTAAGATGTAGACAACCTTACTTCTACCCGTTGAAATAGAAAAACTATTTCCAGTAAGACCCCGACTCCATTTAGCAAGATTTGGGTTATTAAAAGCCAATTCCCCAATAAATTAATGTTCGTTGTTGTGAAGGTATTTTACGAAAGCATGAAGGCGAGAACTGAAAAGTTTGCCGACGCATGGATTTACATGACAAAATTAGCCTAAGTTTTTGTTGAAAAATAGACGGTTGAGTGCTAGTCGTCTCAGCTGACGGAGCTAACTTGGTGCAGTTTGATTGGTCTAAATAGTTTTGAAAGTCTAAAAGTGAGGTGTATTTTGGGTTTGATCTAGATGAACTTAGTTACGTTTTAGAATTCATAATGTTTCACATGACAGTTCGTGTTCATCATAAAGAAAGTCCACAATTCATCATTTTAGGCAGGTGTCCTAACACCTTGGTATGCATCACTTACCTCATATCCTTATCTAATATATCGCGAACTAATACGTACTTTCAATACGATGTGTTCCATTTTATAGATTCGTGTATCTGCTGTCATAACAAATGCACCAATCTTTCTAGTATGAGACTCCGACATGTACTCAAACAAGACAATATTATATGCATTATGTTACTTGTTGGATCCTAATGCCGATACAAATCTTGCCTCTATACACTTTCCTCAACGTTTGCATGACATAAACAATGAATCTTGTGGTGTTGAACTTTTGTTCGACAATCAATCTACTCCTTTGGGAATGCATGGTCTACTAGCCTTAAAACATAAGCTATAAGCTCAAAACGCCCAAAGCAAACATCAGAGCTTATGAATTGTGAAAATATCTGAAACATCATAAGTCATAAGCACCCATAATTACGTCATGACTACTTATGACTGGGGGCTGATGACGTGGGTACCTAGACCCAATTTCTTAACATAACCAAGAAGCTAGAAGCTCAGAAACATAGAAGTTAGAAGCATCGGTCTTCTATCTTATAGCATTCCACTATAATAACGCCATATTGATTGCTATCACAAAAGTCAAAGACTATAACATAGACACCAAAATATCTAAAGCTCACATGGGAACTCACATGCCTCCCCCGCGAGAGACGAACATGCTACTTTCACCAAAAAAGGCAAGGTCACTTGCATAAGTTAACTCTAAAGAGATACGTATTACTCAAAGTAGAAGTTGAGCTGTCACGGGGCAGTCTTATGGGCGGAAAGCCTCACCTATAAAAGGGCATCCCATGCAACTCATTCCACACTCTCTGAACTGTTGATCAGTTCTGTTTAAACATAAGGGAAAACATGTAAATAATACCTGATACAGCAAACAGGCCAGTAGAGAATCCAGTCAGAGACGCAGCCACGGAGTTCGACATAGTTGTCAGCTTGATCTGGTTCCCCTTTAGGATGTATCTTCTTGATGGTAGTACCGAGTTCTTTAGGGTTGAAGAACTCGTAGTAATGGAGAGAGAGGAGGGGCGATTTTGAGTGTGATGTTATGAATGTCTAACCCTAATCCCTCTCTAGTAATCTCCTTATATACACCCAAGAGGAAACCCAATTAGTTAATTAGGGTAATATGGCCCATCAACAATTACCAACTAATTATATTATAGGTTTTATATATTTTGATCTATATTATATAAATGATAATGATGGCTACTAGATTAAATATAAATAAATAAATATTTAATCTTACATTCTCCCACTTAGCCGAATAATCATTTATCATGTTAAACACTATTTATATTATAATTATATTTCTATTTTTTTGTTTTTATTAAGAATTAGATCAAAATGGCAATTGAAAAGATTTAAATTGAAAATTCCCAAAATGCCCCTTGTTAAAAATGAGGTTTTTGGATGAAGTTAGGGTATGTGATCAAAATGGTAACAAAAGGGAAAAGTCAGGGACCCAGAGGCGAAAAAAAACTATTTGGACTAAAATAGCAAATTTGAACAAAACTCAGGGACTAAAATGGCAATTTATTCATCTTAGAAAGTAGATTATATCATATTATTTTTAGATTATAAAATCATATATATAACATTGGTAAAGGGACAAAGGTATCAGTCAGACGTGACTCATATGTTTTGTTTTTAACTTTTTATAATATAAATGAATGGTTAATATCGGATTGCTTTTTGGTGTAGGCTATTAAGTGACGGCTTTGTTATATCTAATTGTTTTTTGGGTTATTGGATTTTAATAATCCTAAGTTTCACCTTTTGGCCGATAATAATCCCAACTTTAAAAATTCACTCCAATAATCCCAACTTGTAAAAGTTTGGCCGCCATTGATCCTTTTCAAACATATAAGAATTTAGTCTGCTCAATAGATTCAATTACACCTAGAGACTTCTTAATTGTTTTAGTGCACCTATGTTAGAAAATGATCAATGGCGGCCAAACTTTTACAATTTGGGATTATTAGAGGGAATTTTTAAAGTTGAGATTATTATCAGCCAACAGGTGAAACTCATGTTGGTGCATGAGATGTATGTTGACTACGTTTGTATCAAGTCATAGGTCAAGATTGGAGCTTGAGAGTTCAATTAGGGATTAATGATAAGATTTAGCTTATGTGTACATAGGATATGATAGGATTTCGTTTATATGTACATGTAGGTTAGTGATTTCGCTTGTAGGACAACTTAGGGTTTCGCTTTTATGGTTCTAGGGGGGTTTCACTTATATGACATATGGGGTTTCGCTTATATGTCATGACATATAAGCGAAATCAGGCAACTATAAATACCTATCATGTGATCTCTTTCGGTAACCTTTAGAGCGAAACTGTGTCATGCTTGTGGTGTCGAAATTCTTTCAAATTGTAATCAGAAAGCATCAATATAGAAGAATTGAAAGAGAAAAGCTGTTGTAACTTTGGGTGCATTGATTCCGCCTTTACACGTAAAGATGAACTACCTTGACTGACTTTTCAGGGTCGGAAACCGGTCCAACAAGTGGTATCAGAGCTCAGGACGAGGAGTTCATACTACTACAGCTTGATTCTACAGAATTCTCTTATTTCTACTTACTTTCTCTCATACTTTTTCGATTTGAACTAGTTCCTACGGTTGAAATGGCCTAATTTTTTAGTATAACGTGTAAAATACAGTAATAACAAACCCTAGAAAGAATCAGGTTAATATTCGGACTAAAACATGATGAAAATTGACTAAAATCTGATTTCGCTCATACGGTAATCGTAGGGGTTTCGCTTTTACGGAAAGTGATAGTTTCGCTCTTACGGTCAAATTGTCACACCCCCAAAATCCACACGCGGAGTATCACCGCTTGGAGGTGTGACTGACCAGGATCAAGCCACCAATCATATTAAACATAATAAGTGATAGAGTAATTTAAACCAAAAGATATGATAGGTGTCCAACAAAACATGTTAAGTGTATAGCGGAAGCATAAAATGTAAACCCAACGTAAGTAATAAGTTCCGATGTTTAATGTTTCAACATAAGATCCACAATCCGTGCCCACAACGACCGCGCCTCCCGTGCAAGCTCCAAATGTACCTAAGGTCCTGCAAGGCATGTAAAAGAGAGTCAACAACTAGTTGAGCGAGTTCACAGTTGGTTATTCAGTTATAGTGTGCGTATTGTAATTCGTAAGCTCGTTTAGTAATCATGTAATGTATGTAATGGTATCGCGGCCCTCCAGGCATGTTTGCGAAGTTTAGTGGGGGTTTCCCATGTTTTCTAGACTAGGTATATTTGTATCGCGGCCCACCCGGCATGTTTGCGAAGATTAAAGTATAGTTCGCGGCCATTCTAGGCATGTTTGCGAAGATTAAAGTATAGTTCGCGGCCATTCTAGGCATGTTTGCGAAGATTGTTCTATTATCGCGGCCAATCCCGGCGTGTTTGCGAAGAGAGAGTATATGTATCACTAGTCTAGCAGCATCTACTAATAACCTTCCCCTCCCGAGGAATAATTCCATTAATCATGTAAGTATCAGAAACATTCAACCCATTCCCAACCCCGGGAATCCCATGCCTTGGTAAGAGTGTGAACTCACCTTGGGTTTGCTCGGTATGCTAAGTATGTGCTCAAAGTAAATCAATCACGTCCTAAAGTACGCACGTATACATAATCAGTTTGTATTCACGAAGTTCACGTATAAGCACATAGCACGTATTCAAAATCATACAAGTCAAGCATAGCATCTAACAGCAGTTAGTTAACTCGGTTAAGTCTTACAGAAACAGTTCACTGTGCAGATTACCCATATGGCGAAACACAAATTGGTGAAACACATATTGATGAAACACATATTGATGAAACACATATTGATGAAACACATTCTGTTCCGTCGTTCAGGGTCTCGGTGAAACACATTCTGTTTCATCGTTCAGGGTCTCGGTGAAACACATTCTGTTTCACCAAGTGTGTTTCGTCGTCTGGTGTTTCGTCAAAACATCAGTTACGTCACCTACACATCAGTTACAGAAACGTCACAGAACCCTAATCATACTAACAGCCGTCATCAGCAAATCATCAATCATGCAGTAATCATTCGTTCACAGAATCATAACATCATCATAATATGATCATCACAGTACGGACGTCTAGCATAACCCCAGTTCAATATTTCAACAAATCGATTAACATAATACACCATAACATTAAGCCCTATTAGATCGTGCACTCAGAATACTAGGTTTC
This sequence comes from Helianthus tuberosus, assembly GCA_030545235.1. Classification (NCBI taxonomy): domain Eukaryota; kingdom Viridiplantae; phylum Streptophyta; class Magnoliopsida; order Asterales; family Asteraceae; genus Helianthus; species Helianthus tuberosus. The sequence continues at coordinate 12,589,637 of CM060381.1, forward strand.
ACATCGAGTTATATATATTTGATTAATCATACATACAGAGATCAAAAACATCATATCCATATATACATAACAGTTTAATCAAGTGCAAGGGATATTAATACGCAATACTTATGAACCCTAATCGCATCATGTTTCACATAAGGTTGCATAACCGATTCGTCAAGCATAACCACAACTATTCCAGAAATCGTTATAAACACAAAAATATATCGAGTGATCAAAGCATAAATGAAACCGATTTAACGAGCGTGCAACTAACCGAGATGGATGACACGAACGTTTGATCGTTCACGAGTGCTTGAGGGATTACACAGGGCTGCCGTCAAAGTGGGGAGAGTTCTAGGGTTTCAGTTTTTGCTAAGGTGTGGCAAATGAGGTGGTTCCGTATCACTTATACACGCATACAAGTTCTGGGCCCGTAATGGGCTTCGGTGAAACTGGGCCGGCGAAACAATCCTGTTTCGTTGAGTGGCTTAACTGGTGAAACATTTCTTGTTTCATCGAGTGTGCACAGTGAATTAATCTAAGTGTTTCATCAGGTAATATCAAGCAATCAAGTCACGTTAAACAGATAGCATACAAACAACATCCCACTTTATAATCCAACGTAACAGTTACAAGACAAACAAGTCAACGACTAAGCAGTCAACGCGTAATAAATGCGAAAGGGAAATGTATAAAACTCGAGTTGTCACATTATCCCCGACTTGAAAGAAATTTCGTCCCGAAATTTAGCATGCGGTTACTGAGGAAGCTAGTTGTGTGACGTTGTTTACCTGTTTCGTATCGCGGCTCCCCGAGCAGGTTTGCGAAGATTACTGGTTTTCTTGGGGTGTCACATCATCCCCCCGTTGATTTGGAATTTCGTCCCGAAATTCTGCAGTAGTAGCTTCAGCCTCAGTAGTAGTTGCATTGGTTCCAAATAACTGGGGATATTTGAGTTTCATCTGATCTTCGCGTTCCCAGGTGAACTCTGGGCCACTGCGGGAGTTCCAACGAACTCGTACAATAGGGATTCTCGTGTTCTTGAGGACCTTAACATCCTGGTCCGTGATTTCAACAGGTTCCTCGACGAATCGTAACTGTTCGTCAATAGTGAGCTCTTTCAAAGGAACTATGTGGGTCTCATCTGACAGACACTTCTTCAGATTCGACACGTGGAAGACGTTGTGAACTGCACTGAGTTCAGCTGGTAAGTTCAATCTGTAGGCCACCCTGCCTATCTTCTCAATGATTTCGAATGGTCCGACGTACCGTGGATTAAGTTTGCCGCGTTTGCCAAAACGAACCACACCCTTCCAGGGTGAAACTTTGAGTAGCGCTCGATCCCCAACTTGGAATTCGAGTAGTTTCCTGTCTTTATCGGCGTATGCTTTCTGACGGTCACGAGCTGCCGCCATGCGTTGTCGTATTTGAGCAATCTTTTCAGTAGTATCAACTACCATTTCTAGACCTGTGATCTGACTGTCACCCACCTCTGCCCAACAAGGAGGTGACCGGCATTTACGCCCGTACAATGACTCAAATGGAGCAGCTTTAATGCTGGTGTGGTAGCTGTTGTTGTACGAAAATTCCACAAGTGGCAGATGTTTTTCCCAACCATTGCCAAAGTCGATTACGCACGCTCGAAGCATGTCTTCTAGAGTTTGAATAGTGCGCTCAGACTGCCCATCCGTCTGAGGGTGATAAGCTGTGCTCATGTCTAAATGGGAGCCAAAATATTTGTGCATTGCTTGCCACAGTCCTGAGGTAAAATGTGCATCACGATCAGAGATGATAGATGTTGGCACCCCGTGCCTTGAAACCACTTCTTTTAAGTAGATGTCTGCTAAGGTAGAGAACTTGTCTGTTTCCTTACTAGCCAGGAAGTGAGCAGACTTTGTGAGTCGATCCACGATCACCCAAATAGTATCATTTCCGCGCTGAGATCTAGGTAGGCCAGTAACAAAATCCATGGAAATTTGTTCCCATTTCCATTGTGGTATCTCAGGTTGTTGAAGTGGACCTGAAGGTTTCTGGTATTCGGCTTTGACTCTCGCACAGGTCAGGCACTTGCTAACGTATGTTGCTATGTGGGCCTTCATGCTAGGCCACCAGTATGTAGTTTTGATATCGTGGTACATTTTTATCCGAACCTGGATGTACCGAGTAGCGAGACTTGTGAGCTTCATCCATTACAAGCTCGCGTAAGTTACCATAGAGTGGGACCCAGATGCGTCCTGTTACGTAATAAGCACCGTCTTCCTTCTGTTCTAAGCGTTGCCTTGAGCCGCGTAGGGCCTCAGCCCTGACGTTGTCTGGTTTCAATGCTTCTACTTGAGCATCTCGTATCTGAGAAGGAAGGCTAGACTGGATAGTAAGTTGCAATGCTCGTACATGCCTAGGCGTAGTATCCTTTCGACTGAGGGCGTCAGCCACCACATTGGCTTTTCCCGGATGGTACTTTATGGCACACTCGTAATCGTTCAGTAGTTCAACCCATCGGCGTTGTCGCATGTTTAATTCTTTCTGTTTGAATATATGCTCGAGACTCCTGTGATCAGTGTAGATGGTGCACTTAGTGCCATACAAGTAATGTCGCCATATCTTGAGTGCAAAAACAACGGCTCCCAGCTCTAGATCATGTGTTGTGTAATTTCGTTCGTGAATCTTAAGTTGGCGCGAAGCATAAGCAATAACTTTATCCCGTTGCATCAATACACATCCAAGACCCTGAATTGATGCATCACAGTAGACCACAAAATCATCGGTGCCTTCAGGCAATGAGAGGATAGGTGCACTACAAAGTCTATCCTTTAAGTGCTGAAACGCTGTTTCCTGTGTATTACCCCAACGATAAACAACACCTTTCTGTGTCAGTAGTGTAAGTGGCTGAGCAATCTTTGAAAAATCTTTGATAAATCGTCTGTAATAACCCGCTAAACCCAAGAATTGGCGTATTTCGGTTGGTGTGCGAGGTGCAGGCCAGTTCTTGATCGAATCTACCTTGGATGGATCGACATGAATCCCATCCTTGTTTACCACGTGGCCTAGAAAGTGGACTTCACGAGGCCAGAAGTCGCATTTTGAAAACTTAGCGTACAGCTGTTTCGTTCGAAGGAGTTCCAAAATAAGTCGTAAGTGCTGCTCGTGTTCCTCCCGACTCTTCGAATAGATCAGGATGTCGTCAAAGAAAACAATAACAAACTTGTCAAGATAAGGTTTGCACACCCTGTTCATAAGATCCATGAAAACCGCAGGCGCGTTCGTTAATCCGAATGGCATGACTAGAAACTCGTAGTGGCCGTAGCGTGTTCTGAATGCTGTTTTGGAGACGTCCTCATCCCGGACTCTCAGCTGATGGTAACCTGACCTCAGGTCAATCTTCGAGTAATAGCTCGACTCTTGCAACTGGTCGAATAGGTCGTCGATGCGTGTAAGAGGATAGCGATTCTTCACGGTGACCTTGTTCAGTTCACGGTAATCTATGTACATGCGGAAGGTACCGTCTTTCTTCTTCACAAACAATACTGGAGCTCCCCAGGGCGAAGAGCTAGGACGTATGAAACCCTTTTCCAAGAGTTCTTGCAATTGTTTAGATAGTTCTTCCAGTTCAGTTGGAGCTAAGGGATAAGGTGCTCAAGCTATGGGTGCTGCTCCTGGAGCTTGTTACTACGAGTTACCAAAGGTTCTCAACCAGCACGAGGAATGCGGATGATCTTTTCTTTGCAAAGAGTCTCTGCTCGATGTTGAGGTAGCCAATCCATACCAATATCGATGTCGAAACCATCACAACGTTGGGGTCATTCCTAGTATCACCCTGACCGATCACGAACACTCGACCCCTGGCACCATTGCCATCGTTAATACCCCCATTGTTGCCTCCATTATTGTTCCTGTTTCCTTGGTTGTGGTTCTGATTCTGGTTCTGGTTCAACTGTGGGCAGTGTCTTTTGAAGTGACCTTCAGCACCACGCTGATAACATCTCTTGTTACCCGGCTGTTGCTGCGGATTCTATAGATCTTGTGGCTGTTGTTGTTGGTCCTGGTTTGCAGGACGTGAGTTTCTACCATCTTTGGCTCCATGACCAAGCTTGTTGCCTCATTGACAATGATTTCGGTTGCACTGACCGCTGTGGTGCAAGTTACATCGTTTGCACTTAGGGTGGTTTCCCCTGTATCCACCCTGCCCTTGACTACTAAAAGGTTGCTGACCAGGGCTTTAGTTGTCATCGATCTTTCGCTGCTGTGCCTGGGACGGAACCGTAGTCGAACCCTTGCTAGGGGTTCCATCCCACTTTCGTTTGTTGTCACTGGGGGTAGCAGAAGTAGTTGAAGTAGTAGTACCGATATGCTTAGGCAGCTTGTTCTGTTCCACTGCCTGGTCTGTGAGACGATGAGCAAGACGAGTGACTTGTTCGATAGTGCCAAGATTAGCTGCGATCACATGACTCTGAATTTCTGGCACCAGACCCTTGAGATATAGCTCGATGCGTTTAGTGGGAGGGTCTACCATAGTTGGACATAACACTGCCAGTTCGTTGGATCGTTCCGTGTACGCTTCTATTTCTGACCCCGTCATCTTCAGGTTAAAGAACTCCACTTCCAGCTTGTGGATGTCATCACGACTACAATATTCACGTTTGATTAGTTCCTTAAAATCATTCCATGGAGTGGCATTAGCAGCCGCCAATCCCAGCATCTGAACTTGCGCGTTCCACCAAGTTAGCGTAGTGCCTTAGAGAGTACCAGTGGCATATTGCTCCCTATGAGCCTCGGGGCATTCACACATCTCCAATACTGACTCAAGCTTTTCAAACTAGTGGAGGAGTCCAACCGTTCCCTCCGTGCCATTGAAAGTAGTAGGACGACAGTCCATGAAAGTTTTGAAGGTGCACACAGGTGGTTGAGTGTGTTGACCTGTCGTGTGTGTAAGAGTAAACATACTTAAGCACAAGTGTTGGGTTACGAGGGTAGGATCTAAGGATCCTAGAGTAAATGGTGATGGCAGGTTACACCTCCTGCCTGGGCAGCTGCGAGTGCTGCAGTAACTTGTTCACTGATCGAAGCCGCCAACTGGGCTTGAGTTAGGTTAGCGCGTCCACTCATGATCTTAACATCAAGGAGAACATGAGTGAGAGAGGTTTGCGAATAGTGCGATGACAGAAGAGAGTGAGCACACAAGTGTTCTCAAGCAGTAACGAATAGTAGGCAATGTAATCTAAGCATATCACGAGCAAAGTTCTACGTAATTCTAGCGTGCAGGCAATAAATATAAACCTTATTACCTAGGATGTTGAGTCTTGCACGTGGAGCGAGGCGTCGTTGTGGATCGTTGAGCACTGTTCTGGTTATAGTCTGGTTTTAACAAAATCGTTTTCCCCTTATTAAAACCGAGTTCTCTATAACCAATGGCTCTGATACCAATCTGTCACACCCCCAAAATCCACACGCGGAGTATCACCGCTTGGAGGCGTGACTGACCAGGATCAATCCACCAATCATATTAAACATAATAAGTGATAGAGTAATTTAAACCAAAAGATATGATAGGTGTCCAACAAAACATGTTAAGTGTATAGCGGAAGCATAAATTGTAAACCCAACGTAAGTAATAAGTTCCGATGTTTAATGTTTCAACATAAGATCCACAATCCGTGCCCACAACGACCGCGCCTCCCGTGCAAGCTCCAAATGTACCTAAGGTCCTGCAAGGCATGTAAAAGAGAGTCAACAACTAGTTGAGCGAGTTCACAGTTGGTTATTCAGTTATAGTGTGCGTATTGTAATTCGTAAGCTCGTTTAGTAATCATGTAATGTATGTAATGGTATCGCGGCCCTCCAGGCATGTTTGCGAAGTTTAGTGGGGGTTTCCCATGTTTTCTAGACTAGGTATATTTGTATCGCGGCCCACCCGGCATGTTTGCAAAGATTAAAGTATAGTTCGCGGCCATTCTAGGCATGTTTGCGAAGATTAAAGTATAGTTCGCGGCCATTCTAGGCATGTTTGTGAAGATTGTTCTATTATCGCGGCCAATCCCGGCGTGTTTGCGAAGAGAGAGTATATGTATCACTAGTCTAGCAGCATCTACTAATAACCTTCCCCTCCCGAGGAATAATTCCATTAATCATGTAAGTATCAGAAACATTCAACCCATTCCCAACCCCGGGAATCCCATGCCTTGGTAAGAGTGTGAACTCACCTTGGGTTTGCTCGGTATGCTAAGTATGTGCTCAAAGTAAATCAATCACGTCCTAAAGTACGCACGTATACATAATCAGTTTGTATTCACGAAGTTCACGTATAAGCACATAGCACGTATTCAAAATCATACAAGTCAAGCATAGCATCTAACAGCAGTTAGTTAACTCGGTTAAGTCTTACAGAAACAGTTCACTGTGCAGATTACCCATATGGCGAAACACAAATTGGTGAAACACATATTGATGAAACACATATTGATGAAACACATATTGATGAAACACATTCTGTTCCGTCGTTCAGGGTCTCGGTGAAACACATTCTGTTTCATCGTTCAGGGTCTCGGTGAAACACATTCTGTTTCACCAAGTGTGTTTCGTCGTCTGGTGTTTCGTCAAAACATCAGTTACGTCACCTACACATCAGTTACAGAAACGTCACAGAACCCTAATCATACTAACAGCCGTCATCAGCAAATCATCAATCATGCAGTAATCATTCGTTCACAGAATCATAACATCATCATAATATGATCATCACAGTACGGACGTCTAGCATAACCCCAGTTCTATATTTCAACAAATCGATTAACATAATACACCATAACATTAAGCCCTATTAGATCGTGCACTCAGAATACTAGGTTTCACATCGAGTTATATATATTTGATTAATCATACATACAGAGATCAAAAACATCATATCCATATATACATAACAGTTTAATCAAGTGCAAGGGATATTAATACGCAATGCTTATGAACCCTAATCGCATCATGTTTCACATAAGGTTGCATAACCGATTCGTCAAGCATAACCACAACTATTCCAGAAATCGTTATAAACACAAAAATATATCGAGTGATCAAAGCATAAATGAAACCTATTTAACGAGCGTGAAACTAACCGAGATGGATGACACGAACGTTTGATCGTTCACGAGTGCTTGAGGGATTACACAGGGCTGCCGTCAAAGTGGGGAGAGTTCTAGGGTTTCAGTTTTTGCTAAGGTGTGGCAAATGAGGTGGTTCCGTATCACTTATACACGCATACAAGTTCTGGGCCCGTAATGGGCTTCGGTGAAACTGGGCCGGCGAAACAATCCTGTTTCGTCGAGTGGCTTAACTGGTGAAACATTTCTTGTTTCATCGAGTGTGCACAGTGAATTAATCTAAGTGTTTCATCAGGTAATATCAAGCAATCAAGTCACGTTAAACAGATAGCATACAAACAACATCCCACTTTATAATCCAACGTAACAGTTACAAGACAAACAAGTCAACGACTAAGCAGTCAACGCGTAATAAATGCGAAAGTGAAATGTCGAAAACTCGAGTTGTCACACAAATGAAGGGGTTTCGCTCAAAATTACCTATAGTTTCGCTTATTCGGACATTGAAAGATTGTGCTTGATTTCGCTTATAGGGTTTCGCTCATACAGACATTACATAATTTCGATTTTACGGACATCGAGGGATTTAATTGTCTGATTTCGCTGATAAGGACTTATTTCTGATTTCGCTTATCAGTCATCATATCTGATTTAGCTGATAGGGACATCTACTGATTTCGCTTATCAGTCATTGACTGATTTCGCTTTTTGTGACAAGTTGTTGATTTTGCTTTTGAGTCACAAAAGTCAACCTGATTTCGATCTAAAGACTTAAAGTCTAATTTCGCTCATAGTGTTATTCTTGATTTCACTTATAAGGGAATACTTGGTTAAAATTTAATTTCGTTTGAGAGTCATATTTCACTCGAAAGTGAACTTTTTCGCGTCAAGATCATTTCACGACAACCAAGTGTCAGTGTATTTCAGATTATTGGATATTGTTTAAACTGATTAAATTTGTTTGCTTGTTCTCAGTTATTTGAAGATGTCAAGCAGTGAGGTTGATCCTGATAGATGGTGGAAAATAGATTACGCAAGGTGGGAAATCGGAAAATTAAGTGAACCATTCAAAGAAGCCCAGAGAGCTAAAAGATGGAATGAAGAGTTGGAATGTTACATGGATCCACGGGGTAATCCAATTGCTGACCCATCAAAAGTGGATTTCAAAGCTGTAACAAATTTGATTCCAAGGCAAGCTACTTTTAACACACGAAGGTTATCTGATAAAGTATATTTGCCTGATTTGGAGAAGAAGATAAGAGAGGTTTGTGAAGCAAGTCTACCGAAGGTGGTAGAAATGAAGAAGCGAAAAGAAGAAGAATTGAAAAAGATGGTTGAAGATTTGAAGAAGATAGCTTTAGAGGAAGTCAAAGTGGAAGCAGTAAAAACTGAGAAAGAGAAAGAAGCTGTTACTGAAAAACAGCAGGTTTTGAAGAAGTAATTTCAAAGAAAGAAGAATCTGAAAAGTCTGTATCTGTGAAATCTGAACCAGTGATTAAAAAAGAGATTGCAGAAGACACATCAGTCTTTGAGATTGTTCAGAAGGAGAAGAAACAGACTGAAGATATTCAAACTTTGAAAGATGAAAAGAAGGCTGTTGATGAACAGATTCTAGAGTTGAGCTTAAACTGTGAAAAACTAAAATCTGAAAATGACAAACTTTTGAAGAATGTTGAGAGTTTTTCATTAGAAAAAGAAAATTTAAAAAAATTAGAAAATGATTTTTAAAAACCAGATAAAAATTTTAGAAAAAGAAAAATCAATTTTTGAAAAATATAATTTGGAAAAGCAAATTTCAATAAATTCTCATATTGAGAAAATCATTCGACTTGAAAAAGAAGCCGAATGTTATAGAATTAAAATTGCTGATTTTGAAAATAAGTTGAAAAGTTTTGTGACTTCTGCACTATATGTGTGTCCAAAACCAATCAATGTTGTTCCAATAAGTGACAATGTCACAAATTTTGACAAAGTCAAAATTGAAAATTGTGATGAAATATCTGATGATGAAAAAGAAAAAGAAAAGAAAAGAAAAATATTTTTAGATTTACAAGAAAAATTTAAAAATACTGTTTTGCAATCTACTGAAACAGGTGAATGTTCTAAGCAAAAACCTGTTAAGAAGAGTGTAGAACAGAAACAAAAAGTTAAAAATTTGAAAAATTTTAAAAATGAAAATAAAAGCTCATTAGTTCAGTCATCCAATCATTATAAAAAATTACAAAAATTTGTAAATGAAAACTCACAAAATGTTGGTAATAAGTGGTGCAGATTTGACCACAGTGCTTCAAAGCCAAAACCAGTTTTCAAGAAGAGTGATGATTACCACAAAGCCAGACAATGTTATGATCTAAGCATATGGTGTGAAAGTGGTGAATGGTACGATAACAGAGTGTGCTACACCTGTGGTGTGAGAGGACACATTGCTGTTAACTGCCAGAATTGGAGTTATGAGACAAGAAGATGCTATAATTGTCAAATCAGAGGTCATATTGCCAGAGATTGCCCAAGGAGATCAAATGAAAGATTGAGGGTTAATTCTCAGAAATTGACAAAGAAGCCAGTCAACGTCAAGCCCCATGAACAGAAGGTTCTAAAACCTAAAGTTCAAGATCAGACAATTCAAGAAAAGAAAGTTAAACTTTCACAGGGGCAGAAAGACAGACTGCGAAAGAAAAGGAAGAAGGCTAGAGAATATCTAGAGAAAATTTTGTCTTCGGGTTCACCGGACAGATTGAATAAGAGTTCTGAAGAATCAACTAACTCGATTGCAAAGTCAAGAAAGACGAATTCATCGAATACAAATCTGAGGACGAAAGAAGAAATGAAGAAGAAGAAAATGGTCGGCGATGAATCTGATGTGTCAAAGTCAGACAAACCACCATCAGGCAATGAATCTGACAGGTCAAAGTCAGACAAGCCACCATCAAGCGATGAATCTGACGTCTCAAAGTCAGACAAGCCACATTCAGGCAATGATTCTGGTTCGTCAAAGCCAGAAGAGCCCGTTGTTGAGGTAAAATCTGAGAATTCAGGTTTAACAATGGATGATGCAAATTTTCCATCATTGTTGAACAAGAATTCAAAATCACCCAAGGCTGGTCAAGCTTGGGTGTATCTTTTCAAATAGAAAAACCTGACTTGCCGGAGTTCCCAGGTTGGTAAGCGTGGAACATGAATCGACACATTTCTTGAGAAATTTCACTCTGGTGATTTTTCGCCTTACATGTGGTAAATCAGGGACATTAAGTTGTACTTGATTTTCTACAAGTGTTTGTGTTGATAGAATCTTGAAGTGTTGATAGAATCTTGAACTGTTAAATCTTTCAAAATGGTTAAAGGAGAACAAAGTGATGAAGTAATCCCCTAATCAACAAGTGGTTTGTTAATTCAACAAAACTAATTTTCCGATAGAAACATTTGATTAAAACAAACTTAAGTGTTTTGAAATCACAATGGGAAAATAGTTTGTTGTCAGGGGGAGTTCTGATTTGTGTATGCTAAGTGGATGGCGAATTGAAGTAATTCGATATCGGTTGTCAGTTTGTTTTCAAATTTTCCCAGAAAATCAAAATTGAAACATATTTTGATTTTAGGGGGAGAATTTTTAAAAAAATTAGAAAATTTGAAAATGTCAAAAACATTGAAAAAGCAAAAATGAGTTTTGGTGTATAAAAGAGGAAATGATAGTACATCAGTAGACGATCACAGCATGCTAAAGATATGGAAAGTTAAAAAGTGATAAACGGTCTCACTGATGATATGCCAGTAGGTTTTTGCACATTCAGTAGATTGTAACGAGATATAAACTTAAATTCAAACTTGCTTATATCGTGGGTAACATCTCTCGGATATATGGGTAACCCCCGAAATCTCGTTTGAAAGATTCTTTTTTTCTGATATACTAGGCTTTATACTCAGTGATATCTGGGGTATTATTCCGGGACTTCTGCTGAATGGAAGTTCTGACCTAGTCCTCGAATAATACTTTCTGCAAATGCTTGAAACATAGCATCACCCTCAGCATAAATGATAAGACAATAAAATTGCTTAGCAATGCTGTTGTAAAAAAAGATCCTCTAAAAGGGGACACACCCAAAAGTTGAGTCATGATCTCTCTGCTGAACGGTAGTTCTGACCTGAGCTCTCATGATTCTTCATAAATTATTAACCCCTTACAGATATCATTTGTGTTATAATTACCTGTAAGACTGAATATTGGGATCTGGATACGGGAGTATATTCTGAGGTGGGACACGTGATTTAGTTTAAGTATCTAAGACATTAAACTCGTATCTCGAAGCAATTGAACTGTGTGTGAAAATTTAAGTGGACCAGTATACTGATAATCTAAGTGAATCGTTTAGAACTTAAAATGATTAAAGCTTAATGGTGCTAGTGATTTGTCTCATAAACTGATATGATCCTCTTACACAAACTCACAAAAATATTGTTTGTATATATTTGTTTACTGCATTTCATTCAAAAACAAAAATTCAAAAAGATTTTCGACAACTGATGTTGAAGAGCTGATATTCAAAATTCGAGTGCTAAACATGATGAACAGGATTGGGAGAATATGTTGATATTTTGAATGTCATATACAAATGTTTTGTAAGATTGTGTGGTTAGTTAATCAAGCTCATTCATTTGAACTTGATGTAACTAGTATGATTGATTGAATAAATGATGTCTACCAGTAAGTTTATTAAATTCAACTGTTATAAATTTGTGAAACTTATGTTGAGGTAGAGGAAGTGCAGGTTAACCAGGTTGTAAACTTCATCATTCCCACGGAAGCTAAATGTCAAAGCTTGAACCAGATTAAGACCTCAGATTCTAGCATACTGAGAGGGGGAGTATGTGAAAAGGGGAGTCTGGATCAACAATCAAAGGGGAGTCTGAAGATGGAGCTAGGACAAGATTGTGAATCATGTGAAGATAGAATGCTTATGTTGTAAAGATAGAGAGTTGGAGAAAAGACCAAGACTGAAGACTCGGAGCTGAAGACTTCGTCAACATCCAAGGGGGAGTCTGTTGGTGCACAAAATGTCTGTTGACTTCGTCTGCATTAAGTCTTAGGTCAATATAAGTCAACATAGGGTCTTGAAAGTCAAATTAGGGTTCAATATGTTAATTTCGCTTATGTGTACATAGGTTAGGATAGTATTTCGTTTATATGTACATATGTAGGTGATTTCGCTCCAAGGGTAGCTAGGTGGTTTCGTTTATAAGGTCATATGGGGTTTCGCTTATATGTCATGACATATAAGCGAAATCAGGCAACTATAAATACCTATCATGTGATCTCTTTCGGTAACCTTTAGAGCGAAACCTAGTCTTGCTTGTGGTGTCGAAACTCTGTCAAATTGTAATCAGAAAGCATCAATAGAGAAGAAATTAAAGAGGAAAAGCTGTTGTTACTTTGTATACACTGATTCCGCCTTTGTACACAAAGATGAACTGCCTTGACTGACTTTTCAGGGTCATAGAACGGTCCAACAACTCAGGATTATTAAAATCCAATAACCCTTGTTTTTTTAAATAACGTATGACAATTAAAAAAACATTTACAATACAGGCCAACTATCAATTAGATGCAACACCTACCGTTTGGTTTTATAGGACACTAGATTTTTTTAACGGAAAAATTGTATAACTGACGGATAATTGGAGTATCATGTCACCAGCGAAACCATCCGATCATATCCATCTTCACTGGCCAATATTTATACACCAATTTGATCATGCTTACTTTGTTGGATATATTTATTCCAATCTCACTCTCCATATACATATACACACTTTGAAAATCATTATTGTAAATACCAAGAGTGTTGGTTTTGTGCTCTAACTGAACCATAACCGAACACTTAGGTTATATGGTTTTTTTAAAACTGGAGTGTGATGAAGCTTAAACGAAAACTTAATGGGGACCAAATTCTTAAAATCCAAATCGGTGGGGCGGGACTTTTCAGTGGCGGAACTAGAACATTAACTCAGGGGTATCTCAATTTTTTTTCACCATGCAATCATACAATATTAAAAAAACGACAATAAATAAAGTAAAACAAATACCTAATAAATTTGTCCTCTTCTTTTTTCATAGCTTGAAATTGTTCCATCACATCATCGTTTTTTTACTTAATGTAAAAAATCCTTTTCGGACCAATGGGGTGGTGGTCTATTGGCAAAGACAAAACCTTTAAACACACCTAGGTTGGGAAGGGGAAGGTCTTGGGTTCAAGTTCCACAAACGACATGGGATTAAAGAAATTAGCCGTTAAAAAAAATTCTTTTCGACCGCACAAACCATAGCATTGTTCAAAAATTTCGGGCCCATTCGATTGCATAAAAGTTTCTAATAGGAAATTTATGACTACGCGGTTGAAAAGCCCCTTTAACAAGATACGACCTTTTGTCATCTATTTGATTTGGGTGATAACTAGCAATAGGTGACCTATCATATAGATCCGAAGGAAGATCATTCAAATCAATAATACCTCGTGTTGTTGTAATTGAAGTTGTAGGATTATCATTGTCAACATTTGGACTTGCATCAACGTCATCATTTGCTTGGATATTATCATTATTAACATTCGAAGGATTTGTTTCATTCGGAATTGTATCATCATCACCAACCCGATTTTCATTAGTTTCTTCGTATTTTCTTTTGATAAAGTTCCTAATAAAAGATTGTTTTTTAGATTGTGGTTTCGTCATCACTTCAAATAATTCAAGATTGAATAACAATCCCTAGTTTAACAACGAAAATTAGAAAAGTATAAACATACAAAATTACCAACAATACAATTAATCAAACAATTCAAGAACTCAAGAAGAAAAGAAATAAAGAATACTTACAATGTGTGTGTAAGATTTGCGGATAATCAGCTATTTGCGGATGATCAACTTAGTTTGCGGATGATCCGCACTTCAGTTTGCGGATGATCAATCAACTCAGTTTGCGGATGTTTGATTCAACAGTTGAATCAACGATCTGCCTTTTGCGGATGAATGGATGATCACGATCAACAACATTGCCTCTGGCCCTCTGCGTCGTTCACAATCACAGCCCTCTGTGTCGACGTTTGGTACCCCTGCGACATATAACATTATAACCGGGCTGACATATAACATTATAACTAATTTGGGCTAATACATAACATTATAACTGGACTTTAATAACAATTAGTTGGGCTTCTTATATACAATCTTCATTATTGAATGCTTACTCTTCATATCTGGGCTTTAATATATTGATTTGGGCTTATTATTTACAACTGCAATTTGGGCTTACAATTTTTTAGGGGTGTCTTTTGTATAAAAATCGAAAAAAATTTTTACACTACCGATACAAAGTTGAGCCGTAGCCCGTGCTACGGCTAATTACTCTACAGGTCCGTCCCTGGGACTTTTAAAAATTAAATATGTTATACTACAATTTTTTTCTGGAAATTCTCAGTAAAATTAACACTACGAGCGAAAAAATGGTGAGGGCCACGATATGATACAAAACTATTTTACAAGATGGATTTAAAATTGTCTTATAGAACTATACTAAGAATTTAATTATAAACTATTTAAGCCGTTTTGTGGAGTTGCTAGAGGTGTTTTTGGTTGAATGAAGTTAACCTTAAAAACAAAGATATGATTAAAAACCTTTGTATGGCTAGTATTATTAAAACCGAGTATTTGTCTACTTATAACTATAATCAACGACACGTTTACATAAATAGTCCAAAATAAGATTCATAAGGATCTACTTTTGAACATCTTTATTATTATTTTAAGATACAAAACTGATTGTAGGTACTATGTCGTCACGAAGCTAATATAATATATTAAGTTCAAATAATAATTTTATTTTGTTTAAGGCGGCTAAAAAGGATTTTAAAAACTCAATACTCGACTCAAATGAATCTAAATTGAACTCATTTCAGTGGCATTGGAATTGACTCGTCCTACATTAACTTTTAGGGTTTAGTTCAAGGGTTTAGAGTGTAGAATTTATGGTTAAGCTTTTAGGATTTAACTTTTACGGTTTAGCTTTAGGGTATAACTTTAAGATTTAGATTTAGAGTTTGGTTTTAGGATTTAGGGATTAAGGTTTAGGGTTCAACGATAGGTTCAAATGAACTCTAAAACAAGTAAGCTCGAACTTAAACGAACTCTAAGAACGACGAGTGACAGACCCAAGATTTTTATTCTATGAATTCACCTTTTTTCGGTGGTTAGCTTTCTCACAGCCAATCGTTAGAATTTTCGGGTTAGGTCACGAATCATTAACCCTAAAATCAAAGTTTTAACAAAACTAAATCACAAAGATGGGTTTTAACACTAACCAGTAAAATGTTACCAATTTGATTTAGAAGTAAAGAAACATGAAAATTAGTTGTTATTTCTTTACAAAGATGGGTTTGTTTAGGATTTAAAAGAAAAAAAGTGAAGAAATAACCACAAAATAGAGTTGCACTAAGGCTAGTGGGTATGGCATGGTGCCACTCCGCCACATCTTCTTCGATAGCGCTCCCGGGGCGTTACCAGTCACACTGCACGATTTAAAGGGGGGCGCCATGGGACGTTCGCCAGCACGTTAACGGGAAAAAAATGGTTTGATCGAGGTGTGTTTGGTCAAAGTTACTGTTGAACGGTAACATTCAATTTAAAAAAAAAAATTAACTTCAAAGTTTATAAATTTCACCTATAAATACCCCACTTTTTTCCATAATTTTCATCCCTTCTACCTCAATCTTTAAACAAATCTCTACACTTTTTTTTATATAATCACACAATGTTTCCCAACAACAAAACGCGTGGGATCCGAGCCATCCGTTTTGGCAAAGTGCGCCATACAATGAGCAAGAAGACCGTTATCGAAGAGACCAGCAGACGTATGAGCTTGGATATTATCCGATGCCACCTAGCACCCCAATTTCTCCTCATCTGACCACTCCACCGATTCCAGGCTTTTACGGATATTATTCTCAACCTTCATTTTTTCCCCAAAACATACCCCAAACCCAACACAACACAAACCGAATTCGTACCCGAAACCCAAGCCGAACCCACTTCCTCAAAAGGTGGACGATCGAGAAGGCATCGTAAGAAGGATGAGACCGAAACACGTGCTCCTAAGAAGATCGAATTGTGGATGCCTAAGGAAGAATTTGCGTTGGCACAAGCATGGCTCGACGTATCGGAAGATGAGATCGTTGGTAAATTTTATCTCCATAAACTTTTTTTACATACTTTTATAAACATATACTTTTGTAAATATATTTTTATAATTAAACATTTTTATAGGAAACGACCAAGATGTAAAGGTATTTTGTAGTCGTATACGTGAGAAGTTTTTCGCCGCAATGGGTCGTGGCGAAATCGTACGCCCGACTCTTTTTCGGGAAAGTGGACCGCTATGAGGACGAAGGTTAGCAATTTCAACAATATACATACTAATCTCGTCAACAATCATCGAAGAAGAAGTGGTTCGAGCGACGTGGACGTTGTGACCCAAGCCCTCGCCGACTATAGAGTGTATCATGGGCATACGTTTACGATGGTAAATTCGTGGGAGCTTCTTCGCAAATCTCCAAAGTGACATCTTGTACCGCCGTTCGACCTAACCGCCCATGGGTCAAAACGGTCCAAATCAACATCCACTACCGAACCATCCGAGTCCGATGCTCGTACAACAATTAATCTAAACGACGATTTCGACGAATTTGAATAACCGCAAGAGCTGCCACGACCAAAGGGTAGGGATAAAAGTAAGGCAGTGAGACGAGCACGAGACAAATCTTCTTCAACGCCATCGGATGGCCCGTCAAAGTTGAACGAGTTCGAAGCAAGTCTCAACAAAATAATCTCGGTGAAGGAAAAAGAGCAAGAACTAAAAATGGAGAAACAAATCCAGAAAGACATGTAATTTCTCACGAAAGACTTTTCACATCTAGCGGGGGAGGACCGAGTCATTTTGTAGGCTCGTAAGGCACTCATTCGGACGAAATATATGTAGTTTTTATTTTCTATTACCTTATTTTTTTAACTTTGCAGTTTTTAGGACTTTGTAATGTTTTTCTTTTATTTTAATGAAATTATGTTTTTTTTTTAAATTTTCTAGTTATTAAAATTGCATTTAATTTAAAAAGATAAAATATATAAATAAAAAAATAATTAGGTAATGATGGCTGGGCTTTATACCACACCCTGCAAGTTAAGGGAAGATGTAATACACCGAACCTTAATGTACTGGTTATAAACGTATGAATTATGTTATTTATATTTCATATATTGTTAAACGAGTAAGATGATTGTGTGAAAGGTGAAATATCTTGACAAGCCTTGGCTAATATAAGAGACCGTTTAATATTAATAATTAAATAATTGAGGTGCTTGCTTGCTTCATATATATATAGGAGTTAAATGGTAGGATTTTAGATACACCAAAATTTTAACGGGAAAGCTCTAGTATTAAGAATCCCGAGTATACGATACCCCGTTGGGTGTTGTTAGTAGTCGTTTTTGGAGCACGAGTAGGAGCAGGAGTAGGGAAACTCTACATCAACGTGCCATAGATAGTTTTGAGGTATACTCTCGTTTAAGTTTATGTTTAGTTATTTATTATTATTTTAGTAGTTAATATTAGTTTTATTATTAGTAATAATATATTAGTAGTAGTAGTGTTAGTATTATTTTTAGGTACTAGGGTTATTGTCAGGGGCGGGTATTGGGTAGCCTAGCCTTAGTTAGGCATGGACTGATCACCCATGCTTAAACAAGGCAGCACTAACCAATATCCAACCATGATAATGACTAATTAGGTGTACCATTACCTAACCTAGGATTATGTAATTGTGTCAGGACCTTGAGACATAACCCAGTCGTACTAGCGGCAGTTAAGCAATTGCTAATCAGGTGAGTCATCATACTTGTCTTTTTAAACTGTGATAGTATACTCGTCCATAACTGGTAATAATGAGAATGCTGCAGTATGCATGTGTCAGTAGGGGTATATGGGATCCTATTATGCTTAATGAGGTGTGTCACTATGGGAAGGGTAATAAGGTGTTGTACCCACAGGCACTTCGTGCTTATAAGGTCCAGCGACACACACTCATACCTATGTGACGGCCGTAGGGGGACACAGCTGGAGGACCAGTATGTCTCTTGTACGGTGGTTTGTGACAAGTCAAATGTGACCTATAAGGTTCAATGAGGCCCAACCTGACTATAATGTGGTCACACGCCCATATTGTGTATACATATAATGTAAACTGTGGTCTGTCTTTATAAAAATTGTATAGTATGAGCTCACCAGTATATATCTGACGTCGTTTTGAGTATACTTATCTCAGGTGAGTCATGAGGAAAGCTATAGGAACTACTTGACAGTTGTGGAGTTTTAGAAGATCAAGGAGTTCTTAGTTGCCAAAAGTTTATAAATAAATAAAGTGTTGTACTCAGACTATTATAAGTTTTAATGAAAGTTTAGTTTGTTTCCGCTGTAAGTGTATCAATTGTGCACAATCACCCGGGTTACGGGGTGGGTGTTACAGTTGGTATCAGAGCCCGAGGTTTTAGCGAATTAGGTATTGCAGGAATGCCTAAGCTTTAACCAGTAGTTCTTTAAAGATTAATAGCACACTCAGACTAGGCCAAATAACATGTTCTCAGGAAAAGTACTTGCATAGTCAATTGAGTGACGCTAGAAGAAGTAAAACTATGTTTTGCCTTTTTATGTGCTATATATATATGTATATATATATGTGATGTATATAGTTGTTATATTATAATAATGTATCATACATACTAGTAACTCTTTATACTCATATTACTATAGGAAGGAGACAATGTCTGAACATAGAGATGAACAAGGGTCTAGAAATAATCAGAATAACAGAAGGAGAGAGGAAGGCTCTTATAGGACTCGAACTCCCTCTCACAGTGTCAGGTCCCGTTCTAGTACAAGCATACGTCTCAATACCGAGGATATCCACAATATAGCTGTGGAAGTGGCTAAGGTAATGAAGAATGCACAAACCGGTAATGTTAACCAATCTGGAGAACGACATGAAGAAAGCTCAGCAGCCTCCACGCCAGTACAAAGGGAAGGAATGGGCGAAAGGAAAAACACTATTGCAACCATGCCACTAGAAGGAAAAGGTGAATATTCCAAATCAAAGGAATGTACTTATAAGCACTTCATGTCCTGTAAACCTCAGTCCTTTGACGGAAGAAAGGGAGCACTAGAAGCTCAAGACTGGCTCAACAGAATGGAGTCAGTATTAGACATATGTGAGTGTGATGACCGCAACAAAGTACGGTTCGCCGTACATATGTTTGAAGCTGAAGCCCTTCACTGGTGGAACATTGTGGTCCGAACAGAGGGAAAAGAAAAGGTTAAGGAGATGAAGTGGGAGGAGTTTCTTCATAAGTTTCTTGCTAAGTATTGCCCTCCCAGTGAGACTGAGCAACTGGAAGTGGAATTCTTTTAGTTAAAAATGGGAAATAAAACCTATCGAGAGTATGTTTCTCGTTTCAACGACATATCTCGACTGGTTTCTTATTTAGCATTGACTGAGGAACAACTGATCAATAGGTTTATTTGGGGTCTACCCTCTGAAATGAGGGTGTTTATCAAATCCAAATCCCCCAAGACTTTTTCAGAAACTGTTGAGGCTGGCGCCGTCATGGCTGCCGAGATGATTCTGCGACAGGCTGAATCTCCCGCACCAAAAAGGAAGTGGGAAGAAAGAAAGGGGGACACCCGGAATAACAACTTTAAAAGGCCTAAAACATTTCCTCAATGTCAAATTTGCAAACGCTTTCATACGGGGGAATGTCGTTTTCCTTGTCCAAATTGTAAAAAGACGGGTCATGCTCTTCAAGAATGCAAGGAAAAGAAGAAGTGTTTCAAATGTGGAGACCCTAACCACATGAGATCTGAATGTCCCGAACTCAAAAGAAATGATAGGACACAACCAAATCAGCCAAAAGGGCGTGCATTTGTACTCACCACGGAAGAAGCCAAGACCAATACAGACGTTATCACGGGTACGTATCTCGTAAATGATGTATATGCGCGTGTGTTATTTGATACCGGTGCAAATAGAAGTCTAGTGTCGACTACCTTTAGACCTTACTTGAACCAGGCATCCCAAAACCTAGATCATGCCTTTACAGTAGAAATGGCTGATGGAAGTCAAAGAGAGATAGTTGACATTGTTAAGAATTGTAAAATAAGCTTAAACAACCATGTTATCCCTATAGACCTAATGCCTATGGAACTTGGAGAATTCGACATAGTCATAGGAATGGACTGGTTGACACCATATCATGCGGAAGTTATATGTGATAAAAGGATCGTCCGACTTCGATTACCCAACGGAAAACAACTAATTGTATCGGGAGACCGCACTGACAAGACTAAGAACCTCATCACGATAGCACAAGCACATAAATGCCTAAGGAAAGGGTATGTTGCCTTTCTAGCATATGTCGTAAACACTACAGAAAAGCAGAAGGTCGAGGACGTGCCAGTAGTACGAGAATACCCCGAAGTGTTTCTCGATGAGCTCCCGGGACTACCATCGGATAGACAGGTTGAGTTTCGCATTGACCTAGTTCCCGGTACATCACTGATTGCTAAGTCGTCGTATAGACTAGCCCCGACAGAAATGCAAGAACTCAAGAAGCAACTACAAGAGTTGCTTGACAAGGGGTTTATCCAACCTAGTTCGTCGCCATGGGGAGCACCCATCTTGTTTGTTAAGAAGAAAGATGGGACGATGCGCATGTGCATCGATTATAGAGACTTGAATAAAGCCACTATAAAGAATAAATACCCTTTGCCCAGGATCGATGACTTGTTTGATCAATTACAAGGGGTAAGATATTTCTCTAAAATAGACTTGAGGTCTGGATACCACCAAGTGAAAGTTGCACCAGAAGACATACCTAAGACTGCCTTCAGGACTAGGTATGGTCATTATGAATTTTTGGTAATGCCATTTGGATTAACCAACGCACCTGCAGTGTTCATGGACCTCATGAACAGGGTTTGTAAACCTTACCTCGATAAGTTTGTGATCGTTTTTATTGACGATATCCTTATCTACTCTAAGAACGAGGTAGAACATGAACAACACCTGAGAGCAGTCCTTGAATTGCTCAAGAAAGAAAAACTCTATGCAAAGTTCTCTAAGTGTGAATTTTGGATACGTGAGGTGCAATTCCTAGGCCACGTGATAAATGAATGTGGAATACAAGTTGACCCTGCAAAGATCGAGGCCATCAAGAAATGGGAAGTACCGAAGAATCCCACTGAAATCAGAAGATTTCTGGGGTTAGAAGGATATTATAGAAGGTTTATTCAAGACTTCTCAAAGATTGCAACACCATTAACCACACTAACCCAGAAAGCCTCTAAGTTTAATTAGGGACCTAAACAAGAAGAAGCCTTTAACACGTTAAAGCATAAGTTATGTGGCACCCCAATACTGTCACTTCCTGAGGGAATAAAAGATTTTGCCGTCTACTGTGATGCATCTCACTATGGTATGGGATGTGTACTCATGCAAAGAGGCAAAGTGATTGCCTACGCCTCTAGACAGTTGAAGATTCATGAGCGGAACTACACGACCCATGATTTGGAACTTGGTGCTATAGTGTTCGCGTTGAAAATTTGGAGGCACTATCTTTACGGTACAAAGTGCACTATCTATAGTGACCATAAAAGTTTAAAACATATATTTGAGCAGAAGGAGCTCAATATGCGTCAGAGACGATGGATGGAGTTATTAAGTGATTACGACTGTGAGATCCAATACCATCCAGGTAAGGCAAACATAGTAGTAGATGCTCTAAGTAGAAAAGAGAAACCTCAACCAATAAGAATTCGTGCAACCAGAATAGAGGTTAAAACTAGTCTCTTAGAACAAGTTAAGAATATACAACAAGAAGCCTTAAAAGAGAATCATATTGTAAAAGAAAGAATGATTGGGAGACTGAAGCTACTGACAATGGGAAATGATAATATCCTTAGGTTCAGCAATAGGATATGGGTTCCTAATTTTGGAGGACTGCAGGATACAATCTTAGAGGAAGCTCATAAGTCTAAGTATTCCATTCACCCTGGCAGTGACAAGATGTATAAGGATTTAAGGAGAGATTATTGGTGGCCGGGAATGAAGCGATCTGTTGCCCATTATGTGGAAAAGTGCCTTACATGTCTTAAGGTGAAGGCAGAACATCAAAAACCCTCTGGATACTTGCAACAACCAGAGATTCCAGAATGGAAATAGGAGAAAATCACCATGGATTTTATCACGAAGCTCCCAAGGTCAAGTCACAGTTATGATACTATTTGGGTAATAGTGGACAGACTGACCAAGTCTGCACACTTCGCGCCAATTCGTGAGGACTATAAGATGAACAAGCTAGCTCAAATTTACATCAAAGAAATAGTCTCGCGACATGGGGTGCCTGTATCGATCATATCAGACAGAGATAGTCGTTTCACATCTAAATTCTGGCAAAGTTTCCAACAAGAGTTGGGAACCAAGCTTAATCTAAGCACTGCATATCATCCTCAGACGGATGGGCAGAGTGAACGGACTATTCAGACATTAGAAGATATGCTTCGGGCTTGTGTAATTGATTTTGGTGGAAGTTGGGACACTCATCTACCACTCATCGAATTCGCCTACAATAATAGCTATCACGCCAGCATCAAAGCTGCACCTTATGAAGCTTTATACGGAAGAAGGTGCCGAACTCCTATCTGTTGGATGGAAGTAGGGGAAAGTCAACTGTCAGGACCAGAAATCATTGTGGAGACCACCGAAAAGATTCAGCAAATCAAAGAAAGGATGAAAAGTGCTCAAGATCGACAAAAGAGTTAAGCAGATCAGAGGCGTAAACCCCTAGAGTTCCAAATAGGGGATAAAGTAATGCTTAAGGTATCACCTCTGAAAGGAGTGATTCGGTTTGGAAAGAAGGGAAAGTTGAAACCCCGATACATTGGGCCGTTTGAAGTAACAAGCAAAGTAGGACCAGTGGCTTATCGGCTAAAACTTCCTAAACAGCTGGCAGGAATACATAATACTTTTCATGTATCAAATTTAAGGAAGTGCTAGTGGACGAAGCCCAACAAATAACCCTGGAAGACGTACAGGTTGACGACAAACTCAACTTCATTGAAGAACCACTACAAATCGAAGATAGGAAGGTTAAAAAGTTACGCAAGAAGGAAATCCCGTTAGTCAAAGTCAAGTGGAACGCACGTCATGGACCCAACTTTACATGGGAATTAGAAAACATAATGAAAGATAAGTACCCTCATCTTTTTAAGTGATGACAAATTTCGAGGACGAAATTTTTGTAAGGAGGGAAGGATGTAATACCCCGAACCTTAATGTACTGGTTATAAACGTAGGAATTATGTTATTTATATTTCATATATTGTTAAACGAGTAAGATGATTGTGTGAAAGGTGAAATATCTTGACAAGCCTTGGCTAATATAGGAGACCGTTTAATATTAATAATTAAATATATTATTTTTGACCTTACTCCGTTTTTAATGAAACTTAGGTTAAAACGTAGATAAAAATATGCTCGTTCTAATGACATATTCGTCGTTTTATAAAACGTCATATTTTAAAAGTTATACGAGAAAAACGAGTGAAGCAGGTGAATTAATATATATAAGCAAGCAAGCAAGCTAGCAGGTCAAGCAGGTAGGCAGGTAAGCATGTCAATTGTCCCACATCGCCCAGAAAGCTATTGAGGTGCTTGCTTGCTTCATATATATATAGGAGTTAAATGGTAGGATTTTAGATACACCAAAATTTTAACGGGAAAGCTCTAGTATTGAGAATCCCGAGTATACGATACCCCGTTGGGTGTTGTTAGTAGTCGTTTTTGGAGCACGAGTAGGAGCAGGAGTAGGGAAACTCTACATCAACGTGCCGTAGATAGTTTTGAGGTATACTCTCGTTTAAGTTTATGTTTAGTTATTTATTATTATTTTAGTAGTTAATATTAGTTTTATTATTAGTAATAATATATTAGTAGTAGTAGTGTTAGTATTATTTTTAGGTACTAGGGTTATTGTCAGGGGCGGGTATTGGGTAGCCTAGCCTTAGTTAGGCATGGACTGATCACCCATGCTTAAACAAGGCAGCACTAACCAATATCCAACCATGATAATGACTAGTTAGGTGTACCATTACCTAACCTAGGATTATGTAATTGTGTCAGGACCTTGAGACATAACCCAGTCGTACTAGCGACAGTTAAGCAATTGCTAATCAGGTGAGTCATCATACTTGTCTTTTTAAACTGTGATAGTATACTCGTCCATAACTGGTAATAATGAGAATGCTGCAGTATGCATGTGTCAGTAGGGGTATATGGGATCCTATTATGCTTAATGAGGTGTGTCACTATGGGAAGGGTAATAAGGTGTTGTACCCACAGGCACTTCGTGCTTATAAGGTCCAGCGACACACACTCATACCTATGTGACGGCCGTAGGGGGACACAGCTGGAGGACCAGTATGTCTCTTGTATGGTGGTTTGTGACAAGTCAAATGTGACCTATAAGGTTCAATGAGGCCCAACCTGACTATAATGTGGTCACACGCCCATATTGTGTATGCATATAATGTAAACTGTGGTCTGTCTTTATAAAAATTGTATAGTATGAGCTCACCAGTATATATCTGACGTCGTTTTGAGTATACTTATCTCAGGTGAGTCATGAGGAAAGCTATAGGAACTACTTGACAGTTGTGGAGTTTTAGAAGATCAAGGAGTTCTTAGTTGCCAAAAGTTTATAAATAAATAAAGTGTTATACTCAGACTATTATAAGTTTTAATGAAAGTTTAGTTTGTTTCCGCTGTAAGTGTATCAATTGTGCACAATCACCCGGGTTACGGGGTGGGTGTTACAGAAGAGGCCTTAAAGCCCCCTGTGTGACGCGATGTTGACGTGACGCTGAGGTGACGTGATAAAGCTCCTAGGGGCTTTATACCACACCCTCCAGCCTAATAGAAATCGTGACCTCTCAACAAAACTAGGGAACAAGGAGTTTACGTTACCACTTCAATACACTTGAATTTGTTTATATATGGGTTCCCTTAGTGGCGTAGCTTGAGATTTCCGACCCGGGGGACGAAAGTCACTGGACATAAAAATTAATATAAAACCGAGGGGTCGAAAACGTATATACCCTAAAGTTTCTATACGAAAACTACATACTCTCCACTAGTGAGCGAAAAGTTCACGGGGTCGGCCGCCCCCTCCCGCCCTAGTTAAGCTACGCGCATGGGTTCACTTTTGATATAATTTTTTTGGGTTCACTAAAAAACTTTATATACCGTCTATACTAAAGTTTCTAAAGGTAATGAGTTTCGTGTGAACCTGACCTACATAGAGGGTGTTTGGGATTCCTTATAATAAGTCCTTTTTGACTTTTCTAAAAAACTAATAAGTCATAAATTGTGACTAGGGCTGTAAACGAACCAAACGTTCGGCGAACAGTTCGTGAACGGTTCGGCGGGAAGTTCGTTTGTGTTCGTTCGTTTATTAAACAAACGAACACGAACAAGAAATTTCGTTCGTTTAGTTAAATGAACAAACATGAACAGAGGTCGTGTTCATTCGTTTATGTTCGTGAACGTTCGGTAACGTGTTCATTTGTGTTTGATACTTCATTAGTGTTTTTAGTTTTTATATTTATTTAAATACTTCAAAATTCCGACAATTAAATATCGAATAAGTGTCGGTGTATTATATATTCTGTTCATGAACGATTGTTTGTGTTCGTTTGTTTTATGAACATTAGTTTATGCTCATTTGTGTTCGTCAACGTTCGTTGCCTAAAATTAACAAACAAACACGAACGAACACAAACAAACACGAACAAGTTCATTTACTTAACAAACGAACACAAACATAGAATCTTGTTCGATAAGTGTTCATGAACGGTTCGCGAACACACATATTTCTCAACAAACGAACACGAACACGGTCTTGTTCGTGTTCGTTTGGTTCATTTGCATCCCTAATTGTGACTAGGCCTGTAAACGAACCGAACGAACACGAACATAGGCATATTCGTGTTCATTTAACTTTAACCGAACACGAACGCGAAGATATAATTGAACACATTTTTTTTGTTCGTGTTCGTTCATTAAGAAATCGGGCATGTTCGTGTTCGTTCGTTTAAAGCCTAAACGAACAGTTCACGAACATTAACGAACACAGACGAACATAAACAAAAAAAATTAACTAAACATATTTGAATAAACATAAACAAACATAAATTAATATGATTGGGACAAACAAGTCTAATATATTACAATTCATCCGAAAACATATCTAAATTAAAGTTCATAAATATACTAATTAGTCATATAAATTGAAGTAGTTAGAAAACCTAATATTTATATAAATCTAACTATTTATGTATTTACTAAAATTTAAACGAACACTCATGAACAAACATAAACGAACGTTCATGAACATAAATGAACGAACACAATGTGAGTTAATGTTCGTTCATTTAATTAAACAAACAAATTTTTTTTGTTCGTGTTCGTTCGTGTATTAAATAAACGAACATAAACGAACTTCCCGCCGAACAAGTTCATGAACAGTTCATTAACGTTCGGTTCGTTTACAGGCCTAATTGTGACTTATTAACTTCCTCCCTCACAATACAATCAATCCCAACAGGTTATAAGTCTTTTTTAACTTTTCAAAAAATTAATAAATATTATAAGTTGATAAAAATAAGGAATCCCAAACACCCAGATAAACTAGGTCCTCACACGGCCATGACTTTGTTCACTCACCTACTATACCCATGCTTTTTTTTTTCCCTAAAAACATGTTTTTTTCTCAAGGCTCAACTTGACTTTTAAAGGGAGTTCCACATTTAGACCCAACCCCCACTCACTATACATGTTTCTATAGTCCGTTAGTGAATTGGTGTATAGGCATTATATAATATATCTAGTGGAGATGGATATGATTAAATGGTTCTGATGGTAACACGATAATACTCTAGTGGTCCTCAGTGATCCAAAATTTCCGTTCTATACATCTTTTTTTGGAATAGATGATATACATATAGATTACTTAGTATTCCGAGCCCCTCTCCGTAGTCCATTCATTCGGTCATTTCCACTAAACCATGCCAACCCCACTCCTTCACTCTAGCAAACCATTGTCCAAAACATGGCTCAACCGTTTGTTCTCACTCGTCTACGCCGTTGCGGTTTCTGTTCTTCTCTTCCGCCACTGCCGTAACCTAATCCACTCTCCGTCCGCGATCGCAATCGCCCTTTTTCTAGCGGATTTCGTATTCGCTTTCTTATGGTTAACCTACCAATGCTTTCACTGGAATCCAGTGGAACGCAAAGTCTTCCCAGAGAACCTAAAACACGTTGCATCCGAGAGCAAGTATCCGCCCATAGACGTGTTGATTTGCACGGCCGATCCAACGAAGGAGCCCCCGATTGGCGTTGTGAATACGGCGTTATCGGTTTTGGCTTATGAGTACCCCACAGAGAAGTTGTCCGTGTATGTTTCTGATGATGGAGGATCGAAGATGACTTTGTATGCGTTCATGGAGTGTGCTAAGTTTGCAAAGCAGTGGATACCATATTGCAAGAAGTATGGTGTTGTGGATAGGGCACCTGAAGTTTATTTTGGGAGTCAACCTTCATCGTATCCTGAAACTGATCATATTAAGGTAACTCATTCATTTTGGAACACATATAATCTACTTTTTGTTTTAAGATAACGTGTGGAATAAAATCGCATCGAATAATTATGTTTATCATATCTTTCTCCTATCAAATAATATTTTTATCTTTTACTCTTCTGTGATATTAAAATTAAAAGAAATTTATGATATTAAAATAATCTTCTAATTGTGTGAACAGTATTAATTCATTGGTCGATATGATTGGTTATAACAGTTTTGTTTTTTTAGTTAAATTACATTTTAAACCTTTAAATTTAATATAGTTATCACACGTCTTCCTAAACACTAATAATTCTTTTTTATAAACGATTTATGTTTATACCCTGAACTTAAATAGATTTGTATACGGAAGTTTGATAATAACTCTTTTTCTATAAATGATTTACGTTTTGACTCATGAACTTTAATACAATTATCATATGACCCTTGAAGTTTAATAAAATTAATTAGTTTTAAACAAACATTTGTTCTTTTATCTTTTTTTATAAGTTTAATTATTATTTATTTAACATACTATAATTAAGGCTAACTTTTAACTCTAGACAAGTTTACTTAATCGTGTTGCTTGCTTACTTTTAGTATCATTTAAATTAAAGCACAGATCATCTATATCAACCCTTTGGACATGTTTACTTAACTGTGTTGATTGTTTAGTGATCTACCATCGTTTAGATTAAAGTCTGCATGGTCTATATAATATATCGATTTTTCATGTAAGAAATACATACTCACTAGCACCCTCCTACGACCCCGCCTCGAAACGCGAGCTCTAATACTAGTTCAATACTAATTTAATTATGAATCGTAATTATATTACTAACGAAATAAATTTAATATGAAATTAACTATGGATAATTATAATTTCTGATATTATTTATCATTTTCAAAAAATAAACATTTATAATGGATAAATATTACATCATCAGATTGGTTTCACATTTTAATCAATTCTACTATCTTAGATAACTAAATTAATTTTTTTTGAACGGCAAATTTTGAATCACTGACGGACCACTTCGATTTTTATCTACATATTTTTTTAATTTAAAGCTTTTTTTTTTATCAATTATTCATTCATGTTTTTATGAGTTATACAAACTGAAAGCGATTTTATAGCCATTTAGGTTCCAATTAAAAAGACAATTAATCATTTAATTACATATTCAAACATCTAATATTTGTTATGATTTGTTGAATCCTATTGTATTTTTTTTTTCAGGTCATTATAGTTGAAAATATTAAAGTAATTATTCTTTTATTCCATATCGAATTATATAATGACTTATTTTAGCTTTTTCATATGTTTATATAGTTTATATATGTTTTGTAGATGTGGGAACCTCAACACATTTTCTTATTTACAGGTCAATTTAAGTTATGTTTTATCTCTAGTGAGCCAAAGGGTATAAAAGTAGTATAAAATGAGAAGGCAAATCGGTTGAAATAATTTTACATTTAGATTTTTATATTATAATCAGAATAATATAATTTTTTACTTGTATTCGACACCAAGTTATACCCAATAAATAAGTAGCTGGTTGGAGGACAATTATGTGTGCCCAAGATTCTTGTAACCGTTTTAAAGTTTCCCCGCAAGCCCAAGTTATACTTAATAAATAAACAAGTGAATGAAATTCTTTCTGCCTATCGTTTCTCAACTATTTGTTATAATATTTATTAATATTTACTTAATATTTTTTGGCTTATTGATAAACTAGAATTGGCGCCCTCGCTTCGCGGCGGGGTTGTTGGAAGTTGCTGGCGAGGATGTACTTGTTTCATGATATATCGATGAGTTATCATAGATGATGCAGACTTTAATCTAAACAATGGTAAAAATAAGTAATCAACACAGTTAATTGAACATATATAGAGTTAAAAGTTCGCTTTAACTATGATAAGATAAATAAAAAAATGATTATATTTGTTACCTGGCGTATTAAAGGGTAATAAGCAAGTAACATGATTAAGTAAATATATCTAGAGTTAAAAGTTGATATTAATTATAATAAGTTAAATTAATAATAAGTAAAATAAAACATATAAAAGAACAAATATTTGTTAAAAAGAAAAAAAATAAATTTATTAAACTTAAAGGGTCGTATGATAACTCTATTAAAGTTCGGGGGTCAAAACATAAATTGTTTATCGAAAAAATAATTATTATTAAACTTCCGTATGTTAAATCTATTAAATTTCAGAGGTATATATCGTTTATAAAAACTATTAGAGTTAGGGGATCATATGATAAATCTATTAAAGTTTAGAGTTAGAAACATAAATTAATTATAAAAAACAATATTATTATAGTCTTATAATTGTTAATTATTAAACTATTAAAGCCAAAATAAAACAAATAATATATACTACTGTTCACATTTGCTTTTGGTATTATATAGAATATTAAGTATTTCACTGAACCAGCCCTGTGTAATACACGGGTTTCTAATCTAGTAAAAATTATATGAATATTTAATAACGCTCGTATATTTACAAACTTACAAAATATCATATATTTCTAAACCAAACTCTAAATATTGTATATATTCCTACAAAACATGTCATATATATTAGGTAGAGGATCATGTAAAAAGTGCCCAAAGTGTGAGAAGTGTAAGAAATAATCTGGTGTTGACACGTGTCCATCAATTATATTAATGAATAAGGGTAATAATGTAATTTACTCCTAATAGTAGTTAAAGTCAATTAAAGGAAATGAGATCATGTGTTAACTATTTTAGGAGAAATTTTAGGAAACATATTTGTTTTTACGATTTTATACATCTGATTGTTTTGTCTTCTTCATCATCTTTTAATCGCAACATTCCAGATAAAACACCATGACTTAAATCATAGTCAATGTCTCCAGATGTTTAAAACACCACGCCATGAACAATGTCTCCAGATAAAACACCATGACTTGAATCATAGTCATGGTGTTTTAAAATCTGGGAATGTTTTGTATTGATTGTCCAGATGTTAATACACCATGAATGTAATCACAATACAATGTTTTTTGGATTCCAGATAAAACACCATGACTTGAATCAAAGTCAATGTCTCCAGATGTTTAAAACACCACGCCATGAACAATGTCTCCAGATGTTTAAAACACCACGCCATGAACAATGTCTCCAGATAAAACACCATGACTTGAATCATAGTCATGGTGTTTTAAAATCTAGGAATGTTTTGTATTGATTGTCCAGATGTTAAAACACCATGGATGTAATCACAATACAATGTTTTCTGGATTCCAGATAAAACACCATGACTTGAATCATAGTCAATTTATCCAGATGTTTAAAACACCACGCCATGAATCTGATTACAGTTCTTCTAAACGTAAAACACCACGCCTTGAATCTTATATAAAACAAAGAGGCTTCCGATTTAGATCTTGGTCATTAATTCCGATATTTAAGGAAAAAAGAGTGAATGTAGGTGTTTTTGGTTGTGTAGGATACGGTTACCATATCTGAAACATTGGAAAAGACACTACTGCCCTTCAATTTTACATAAGGTCCCTCTAATTAAAACACAATTTATATTTTTATATCCTATTGATCTCAACCATTAGATCAAATATCCAATGGTTTAAAACACTTCTTACCATTCTCACATTTTAAACACTTTTTACCATATCCCTACCCTATATATATGTGGAAAATGTAAAATACAATATCACTTAACGTACAATACGCGTAATTATGATTTTCAACAGGCATGATTTATGGTTTTCAACATGCGTGAATATGGTTTTCAATATGCGTGATTTATGGTTTTGAGTTTTATAATATGCGTAATTTCATCTCGTACGTATCGTATGTTAGGAAATATATATATATATATATATATATATAATATTTTAATTATTTTAGAATATATATATATATATATAGAGAGAGAGAGAGAGAGAAAGAAAGTGTATATAATATTAAGAATTTAGTTTGGATATCTAAGATATTTAACAAGATTTGTATGAATAGTCATGAAAATATTCCTATATCATATTTGTAACATCTTAAATTTTTAAATCCTTTTTAAGTATGTGTTCATAAATACTTAGTTTTTCTTCATATCTTTCAAAACATATGTCATTAGTAGTGAGATCATAAACCTAAAATGTTTTAGTAGTGAGATCATAACCTAATATGTTTCTTGTAAGTTTTTCTTTTATAACTAATGAAGTGTGAAAGTTGGAAAAAGAAAAAAACTCTAACGACGTCAATTTCATAGACAACTTGTTTTGTGAATCTCATAGTACTGATTTAACTTATGTAAGGTTTTTTTATAGACATGTTTAATTTTTAATGAGCGAAATGTGAATGTATATTTTGAGTTAAATGATCATTAGACGAGTATTTCCCTAAAATAATTATTTATTAACTATTTATATATATCCCTACAATATACTAGCTTTGAAAAGTAGTTATTTATTGTGACATTTTTTGCAGTCGAAGTATGAAGACATGAAGTCGAGGGTGGAGGCGGTGGTGCAGAGTGGTGGCCTCTCTTTGGATCGAATTATGGAACCGGAATTCCAGGATGCTTTCAGAAAATGGACCCCTGATTTCACAAGTCGACAACATCCCACCGTTATCCAGTTTCGATCTTGTTGTTTTGAAACAACTAAGGCTATAGGGTGTGGTTGGAACCCCTTGGGGCTTTATCAGTCCAACTAGGATCCACGTCAGCGGCATGTCAACGCCACGTAGGATCCACCTCAGCCATGGAGCCCCCTTTAATTTGCATGGTGTAGATGGAGCCCCATATTAAAAAAAAAAAAAGATTTGATTGGTGCAAACACATGTGGGCCCCACCTGATCCTTTGAACCTTGGCGTTACCATGCTGGCGAGCCATCAATGGCGCCCCCAGTTAACTTGCGGGGTGTGGGTGGATAGCGCCCCGGGGCGCTATAGTGTCCTAGGTGGCGGGGGTGGCGCCCTCACACCGTCCAGCCTAATTAAATACATTATACTATACATATATTAAATTTTGAATCAAATGAACAGTTACAAAAGTTTTTGTCTTCATCTCCAAAAAAAGAGTATAAGGCTATGGGGTATGAGACGTGGGTTGGGTACAAACGGCCAAGTCATCACCCCGGGTGGGCTTGAGTTTTGGCGTGACCCCTTGGGCGGGGGTTTCAGCCCAGACGTTGGGCGTGCCTAGCGGTCTTCCGTGGCCGGCTCTCATTGGCTGGTTGGTTAGGCTATAGCGGCTAGGTTTAAAATTTAAAAAATAACCGTTTGGCTTGGCCAAACTGTTCACCCAACTCCTATACGACAGCGTCTCGGGCGGTGATATAAGTCACGAAGACCGGGTGACGGTGGCCAACATCGAGTTCTGGGGCAAGGAGCGGAAGCCGTTTGACAAGCTCGCCCTGTTCGAAATCTACCTAACGCTTAATTAGGTTTTTTTTTTAATGTGTAATCCTTTTTTTAGGATTTTCTAATTTTTTGGAAATTTTAATAATAATTTTAGGCTTTTTTTTTTGTGTGTATTTTTTAATTTTAAACTTTTTTTTTTTAATTTTTATAACACTGGCCAACCCACGCGGGCTAGTCACACCCCGCCATACCGACCCAACACGTCACTCACCAGCGGTGCCCCTCGAATTCCACGTGTCAACTCATGCCCCAAACCACTGCCCCACCGTACCCCACGGTCTAACATATTTTCAACATCTACAAACAACAGTGTCGGCGGCAATAGTTGTTGGCCTTTATTGGTTGACATGGCCGGCAAGGGAACAGTGCTAGGCAGGTGCTTGGCACTCCCCTATTTGCCTAATTAATTTATGATTTTATATCCGCTTTAAAATTACGATTTTGCCATCGTTTTAAAATTACGTATTTCCCCCAGTTCAAAATAAAATGACACTTTTGCTCCTAGCTAAATATCTCAATTTTGCCCTCGGTTCAAATTGATTACGGTTTTGGCCACAATTTAAAATTACTCATTTGCCCCCAGTTAAAAATAAATTTATGCTTTTGCCCCCGGCTACAATTTACGAATTTCCCCTCGGTTAAAAATTACGATTTCACCCTCAATTCAAAATTACATTTTTGCCCCCATTGCAAAATAAAAATATGGTTTTCCGTAGCTAAAAATTAGGATTTTACCCTCGGGGAAAAAAATTGATTTTTCCCCCAAGTAAAAATAAAAATATGACTTTGCCCTCAGCTAAAAATCGTGTCAAAGAGCTGCCTAATACTCTTTTTACTTTTTATTTGTAGTAAAACTATATTACTGTTTTTTAAATTGGTTGAGAATTATTCTGCTATCGCCCCGCAACGCGGGCGGGGCATCACCTAGTTCATTAAAAAAACATCATCTGAAATACAGATTCTGTTAGACAACAATGCCGACAAAGATGTAGCAGGTGATGTCATGCCAAATCTCATCTATGTTTCTCGAGAGAAAAACAAGCACAAACCCCATAATTTTAAGGCCGGTGCACTTAACGTCATGGTAATTATCTATTTCATATATTACATTTGATACTAGTCTATGATGGACATGGTATGGTGGTAAGGTGCGTCTCTTCTATCCATAAGATCGAAGGTTTAAATTCTCCGAGATGCATGTAGAGAATTATTTAGGAGTAAATTAGTTTGCCGTTAAAAAAATAAAAACATTACTGACAGATATAAGTCTTTTCCCGACAAAGGATCTATTGCAAAAGGTATTTTTGTTTCGCTTTAAGTGATTAAGTTAACTAGTGTAATTCGTTTGTGTGTTGCGGCAAGAATTCAGTATATATACAAAGCAACAAAGTTACTTACCGCTTCTGTACTCGTAGTGCAAAATTACCGAAACCCACTGGCGGCAAAAAAAAAAAAAAACATATTATTAGGTAAAACAACAAAGTTATGTATAGATTCGGTATCAATGTTGTTCGGCCAGTATCAGTTCGATATGGTACCGAAACTGTGTCGGTACTCGGTATAGTCTACGATACCAAAAAATATTTTACTTGGTATAGTGCACGATACCCAAAAATACTTAATTTTTAATGCAACTTCGTTTTCAAAAAAAAGTTATATTTGATATGTTGAAGAAAAAATATATGTTTTTAGTTTTTAAGAAGTTAACAACCGCAAGTTATTAGAAAAAAAAATCAAATTAAATGATAAATAAAATATTATCTTAAGTTAGATAGGTTAAAGATGTATATTGTTTATAGTATAAGGGGTGTAATTAAAACTTCAAAATAATGCTTAAAAACTTGTTCTTTAAAAAATTGTAGTTTGTAAATTCTTATGTAACAATGAGGGGTTGGGTCTAATTGGCAAAGCCATTGGAGTTAAGGTATTGCGCTCCTTAAGGTGGAGGGTTCGAGCCCCGTCAAAGATGGATTTTGCGTAATCTAAGACATTCAAAAAAAAAAAAAAATTTCTTACGTAACATAATGATTACTTTCCCCTTTTGTTCACTTGATATAGCTTCGAGTGTCGGGCTTAATGACAAACGGAAATATAGTCCTCGTCCTGGATTGTGATATGTACTCGAATTATCCTGAAACACCACTACTCGCATTATGTTACTTCATGGATCCAAACGCTGATCCGAAGCTCGGATTTGTTCAGTTTCCCCAAAGATTTGATGGCATCAACAAAAATGACATTTATGCTTCTGAGTTCATGCCCGAGACTCGAATTTTAAGTCTGGGCATGGATGGGTTGTTAGGCGCCGTGTTTATGGGTACCGGTGGATTTTTGAAACGAGATGTCATTAGCGACGACTCGCCATGTAGTGTCACTAAGGGAAGTATTCAAACCAAATCGAACGCGATAAAGAGTAAAGATGTTTTAGTTTTGGCACATGAAGTAGCAAGCTGCAACTATGAGGATCACATCAAATGGGGTTCACAGGTTAATTCTTTTCTTAACTAGGGGTGTTCATCGAATCGAATATTGAATTTTCGAATTGTTCGAATCGAATATCGAATTTTCGAATAATTTATTTTTTTGCCTGAATTCATATTCGAATTCGATTAAGAACCAGCCAATTCGAATCGATCTAATTTGATTAAAAATTCGATTTCGAATAAATTCGTTTTAATTCAATTTCATTTAAAATATTTAATAATTTTTTTTAGAATATGGGCTTTGTAATGGGTTTGGTAATGAGCTATTTTAATACTTACAATAAATTTAGAGATTAATTTATATTATAGCCCAACAAAAGTTATATATGTATTATATATAAAATAATAAGTAAATATATATAATTTTAATTCGAATTTCGAATTGAATCAAATTTAAAATTATAAATTCGTATTCGATTTAGTAGACTCGAATTAAATCGAATTCGAGTTCGAATCTGAATTCTTGATAATCAAAATGAATTAAATTGAATTCGAAACGAATTCTGAATACCCCTAGTCCCAACAAAAATGTTTTTTTACCACTAAAGAATTAATTTTCACGCACTTGTCACATCCAAAAAAGTAAAAAAAAAAAAAAACGAAAATAGTAAAAATAGATCTGGTAAACGTAACTACTATTGTTTTTACTGAATTCTCCCTTCCTACTAAATTAGTCGCATTATCTCTCTACTATTAATCATAGGGAGGTATGTTTAACATATATGGGGTGTTTAGCCTAAACTTATTAGAAAATTAGAAAAGGGTCGGATTCAAAACGCTCTTCGTCGATAACCTTACTGACGAAACATTTGTCACAAATAATAAATCACTGACAATGCCTGAAAAGCCTGGATAGAAATTTTATAAAATTACAAAGATGATCCAGTTAAGATCTTTTTTGGGCTTAGACATCGTTGCCTGTTGAAAAATTTACTATACAAATTACGACGGATTAGTGAGGTTCCTATTTTTACCAATGGACCACTGACGGATTTTTCTTTCGCTAAACTTTCTATGGTTTGAAGCGTCCCATGATTCATCACTAAACTAAAAAAACTTTTTTTTAGATTGGATTTCGATACGGCACCATAACAGAGGACATATACACGAGCTTTCGACTTCATTGTGAAGGATGGAAGTCGGTTCTATGCAACCCTAAACGAGCTGCATTTCTTGGAGGTTCACCTTCAAACTTGAATGATGGACTCACCCAAATCAAAAGATGGTATATGGGATTCCTCGAGATATTCTTTAACAAATATTGTCCCTTAATATATGGTGTTCGATCCATGAATCCACTCCAAGCTTTATGTTACACGCACTACACACTTCGTTCTTTTTGGTCCATTCCAATAATCATCTACGCATTCTTGCCTCAAATTTTGCTCATAAACTCGGTTCCAATATTCACAAAGGTAAAATTCTATATACAATAAATAACTTAATGTTAGAATTTTTTGGGAAAGGGTACAAGTATCAAAGGATGATCGTAAAGGAGTAAAAAGAGTTGGTCATGATCACAAGTGGGGGGATCTCCCAATGCAGGGTGGTTTGACGGTATAAAAAATTAAGTTGTCGCTTAGGCCTCCACATTTAATGGACCCAAGTTTCTTAATCATATACTAAAATCATAGATTTTTTTTTTTTTTGATTATTTGAATATGGTTCTACAAATTTTTGTCGTGTCAACATATAGAAAGTGTTGGGCTATAGAACTTCTGCCATTTATCTTTGTGATTATTTTTTAGGTTTCACAAATTTCATTTGAATAGATGATTTAGGTAACATCGTTTAATTG
Source organism: Helianthus tuberosus (assembly GCA_030545235.1). Taxonomy (NCBI): domain Eukaryota; kingdom Viridiplantae; phylum Streptophyta; class Magnoliopsida; order Asterales; family Asteraceae; genus Helianthus; species Helianthus tuberosus. The sequence goes on from CM060381.1 coordinate 12,627,167, forward strand.
TCAGTTTTGACAAGAATGGCAAAGAATCAACATACAAGCAAGTATTTAGTTTTCAATAAAACTCACTTCAACTTTACTATGTGTCATTTTGTGCAATTTAGGATTCGTATACAAAACTTGTGTGTCATGATATTTTATGCGTATTGATCTTAAGCTAAGTAGTTAATGCGGCAAAATATCGGATATCGGTCAAGGACCGATTTTGAGATATTGGTTACCGCGGTGGGATATCGGTGGGATACCTGTAATTTTAATATCATGCTAAATTTATATATATACCATTAACAAAATAACCTTTTACAACTTGCAAAACACTATCAATTGTAGTAAGCAGGAACTGAGTAAGACATAAATCACTAACATTTAACAATAACAACTAACGATTAAGACTTAAAACACTAATAGCAGCAATGAGAAGAAAGACGAATGGTAGAACTAAAAAGAAAGGTATTGATATCGGGAAAATCGGTGATATATCGGTCAATATCCCTGATATTATCGATACCGATATTCTAACCGATATCTCGCACCGATATCTCGGCATGGGATCGATAACCGATACATCACTGATCACTAATATATCGGTGATATTAACTACATAAATCTTAAGTAATTTTTTTTATGTAAAAGGTCCTGATTTTAGAATTCGTTTTGGTCCTAAAAAAAAATATTGAGCCAGCCTGCACCAACGCCATTGGAGATCTCTCAATCATCTCCTTGACTTTTGTTTGCTAGAGATGGCTATGATGATAGAGTTGAGGGAGAGATAGCTAGTAGCATTAGTGATCTCCATAACCATTTTTTTGATTATTTCCACTTTTTTTACCCTCTTGTGATCACTCTTTGATACTTACACTCGTACCCCTTTTAGAAATCTTAATACTAAGAAACTTTTGATTAAACTCATATCATAGGTTTCGGAATATGGTTTTTTCTTGTACGTGTTTCTCTTTCTAGGAGCATACATAAAAGATTTTCTTGATTTCGTGGTGTTCGCCGGAGGATCCACAATAAGGTGGTGGAACCACCAAAGAATGTGGTTGATATGGGGGCTGTCGAGCCACCCTTTTGCATTGCTCGAATGGTCACTTAAATGCTTCGGTTTATCAACATTCGGGTTCAATGTTACTAGCAAAGTAGTGGATGAAGAACAAAACAAACTATACGAGCAAGGGGTAGTTGAATTCGGAGTCGAATCAGTGTTGTTTTTACCGATTTCAGTAGCGTCTGTGGTCAACTTATGGGCGTTTGTGAAAGGAATTATGGATGTGCTTATTTATGGGAGATTAGAAGAGTTTTTTGTGCAAATTTTCATATCTGGATTTGTGGTGGTGAATAGTTTGGTGATATATGAAGGCATGGTTTTGAGGAAAGATAGAGGAAAAATGCCATTGAAGATAACTTTAGCATCAATTGCAACCGCAATGGCGATTTATTTATTATCTACTCTAATTATGTTTCCATGATTAATTCCTGATTGATTCATGTTTGTATATTGACCACCCTCATAAACACATGTGTCAAAACTCGCACAAAATGTTTGAGACTGTTGTAATGATTTTGACGCACTGTTATATGCATGTATGTTTAAGTTTTGTAACACATGCTTATTCCAGGTTCCTTTTTAAAATTTTTAACCAAAAATCAACTTTTCTAAAAAAAATATAGTTTTTGTTGATTTACACCACAATATTAAAACCCTTACAGTGGGCGTAAAGGCTGGGGTCAACAGCTTTTTACAGTGCTGTAAAAAGGCTACAAAAACACCGTTCGGATGGTTATACATCCTACACTCTTGGTAGTACTTCTCAAAAATCCAAATTATTAGATCTTAAGTATTAATTTCATAGTTCATAGATTGCATATTAAGTAATAGGTTTAGTACTAGTAGATTTTGTTGATACATATTTTGTGGACGCGACTCGGTTCGGTTCAACTCGGTTAGGTTCGGCTCAAGCCCGACGTCACGACATTCCTCCGTCGTGCGCCCCAGAGTTCGGCACGCGAAGCACGGAGCGCCGCGAACCGTTTCCCCTTGGAAATGACATCATCATGTTGTCATGTGAATGGATTATCAAAAGAATGCACATGAGTCCACGTGAATTCATTAGTCAAACATCTCATGCCACATATTATATTATGTTTCATTTGGAACTTGTGTATGACGAAAACACCTCCTGTGTGACAAAGACACAACTGGTGGACGAAAACACATGTTGGCGAAATCACATGTGTGATGAAATCACATGTGATTTCGTCGAGATCTTGGATTTCGCCGAGGAAACTCATGTGTCGATGAACCAACTGTCGGACCTACAATTGGTATCAGAGCAAACATGAGTAACCTCGAGTTAATTGTGATACCAAAAATTGTATCAGAGCAATTATGTTAATTGTGATAATTGTCTACCTCGAAAGGGAGGTTGTTGTTTCTGAGGCAAGTGAGTCAATATCTGAGAGTGAATCCAGTCAGGTATGTGTCGATGAACCAACTGTCGTTAATTGTGATAATTGCGTTAAATGTGCTGATTTGGATGCTAATATGTCTGAGTTACAAAGCAAACATGATGCTTTAAATGCTAAATTGTTTGACTTGCAAAACAAACATGTTTCTTTAGATGCTAAGTGGTGTGATTTGCAAAGCAAACATGAGGCTTTGCAAAACAACTATGATGTGACATTTATCCACAACCAAAAGTTGATCGTGGATCTTTCGAAATGCAAAGAGGCCAACATGTTTTATGAAAACCATGAAAAAGAGTTTAAAACGGTGACTGAAAATTTAAGAAAAGATAAAACCGAACTGACAAAAATGGTTTCAAGAAAACAAACAGACATAAACTGTTATATTAATCGTCTTGAGATCATGCAAAAAGAGTTGGCCTGTACAAAGTGTGAAAGTGAGGCGATCCGGCTTAAGCTAGACAGTTATTCTAACTCTAGATACATGCTGGATCACATCATTGGCACACAAAAAGAGAAAAAGGATGTCACGTGCATTGGATATAAGAAATGTCCACCACCTGTTAGACACAATTATGATGCACTGCCTGATGAGGAGTATAGAACTCATTATGAAGAATCCGTTCTTTTAGACATTGAGGAATTTGCAACGGGACTTGGATACAAACCGGAAGTATCATCAGATTCGGATGTGTCAGCAGATACATTTGTAACTGCTGAACAAAATCAGGATCCTCCGGTCATTGTTGAGGATGCTGATTCTTCAGATGATGAATCCGATGATACTGACTCTCCACAATCTGATGCGGTTATCAAAGAAGAGGACATACCTCTCGAGAATCACATTCTATGTGATCCTCCCACAAAACCTGCTAAGACTGTTCAGGTCGAGTCCACGTCTGCAAAAGAGTCTGAGAGTGTGAATTTGCTGTACACTCTTGTTGGTGATGATAAAATCTATTCTGACAAAAAATTTCCGATTAAGAATGTTAATCAATCTTTAATCAATAAAGTTTTTGAAGATTCGACAAGTACGTTTTTGGGAAAGTCGGCTTCACACGTTGTGGTAACACAGTGTCCATCGATTCCAAAAGCCGAAATTCGAAAACAAAATGGCAATCAGAAATTACCAACAGTGAAAAAGCAGCAAAATCATACCAAACCAAAAGGCAAATCAACGACCCAAGGTCGTAAGGAACCGAATAAAAAGAAGAACAAGAAGATGAACTTTGTGAAATCCCGAGGGACGGATAAAATTGAAACTTTTGAAAACAAATCCAACACGGATTTTGTTAAACAAAGTAAAATTTTGAAAAGAAACAGTCAAAACAATTACACACAACATACAAACGGTTGTGATGTAGGACCAAGTACCTTAAGATCACGAAGTTCATCATCAAGCTCCTACAGTTATGATACTCCGAGGTTTGTTGAGCGGAGATCATGTTTTGAATGCGGTGAGTACGGGCACATTGTCAGAAATTGTCCATATCTCACGAAAGGAAAGGCAAAGGTTGATGCCCCCCCATGGTAACAGTTACCATAAAAGATCTGTTTCACCAAGACAGGACCCTCGTCTTGTTAAACAACGAGAAAAGAAACAGAAAAAACAACAAAGAAAAGAAGTTGAAAAGGTTTTAAAACCAGAGGTAATCCAAACACAGTCTGTTAAGTTAGAAGTTAAAAATGAAAAACAAAAACAGATTTGGAAACCAAAACCAGTAACTGCTTCAGGGGGAGCTACATCAATTCCGAATCATCGGGAAATGGATGTTACAATTCTCGATGATGACGGACGACCCAAGTCTGTGAAGGCTTGGGTCCCCCTCTCCAACTAATCTCTGAATGAGTGTGCAGGATGTTCCAGGAGGAACTATTGATAGTCTTAGGATTGTTGATAGTGGAGCGTCCATGCACAAGATCGGCGACATAAGGCTCCGAAATATTGTTACATCTAGGAGAATATTGTTGCCATTGATGGAGAGGAAAAAGGAATGAAGTTGAAAAATTCGACCAGATGAACACTACAAGAAAAGTGAGCATTAGAGACTAAATTATTAGGGACTATTTTATCAGTCACTAATACATAATATCTAGGACTGATTTATCATTTACTAATAATATTGGGGACTGATTTCTATGCTACATATATTAGTGATTATTAATCAGTCGCTAATAAATTGACACCTTATTTAAGACTAAATTTTAGTCACAAATATTTCTGTGCAATACAAGGTTTTGGAGGGAAGCTTATTGGCGATTGATATTCAGTCCCAAATACGTAACGAAAAATGGTAAAAATGTATAGAGACTGATCTTCTGTCTCTAACATGGAATAAACGTATTAGTGACTGAAAATCAGTTCTTAATATTTCTAAAACATATCAATTAGGGACTGATATTCAGTCTTGAACGCCTTTTGTATATGAAAGATTGAAAGACTAATATTTGGTCTATCATTATATGGCGCAAGTTCTACCATATTAAGGAAAATGTATTTGAAACCGGAGGGCACCTTCATCACCTTTAGCAAGTTCTTGGTGAGCACCAACTATTTCGTGTGTGGGGGCCAATGACATAATAAAGCATATTATGGTATAATATGACTCGTCACAACTGAATCTACCTCTTATAAGAACCAATATGACATAATAAAGCATACTAGGGCATTAAGATCCAATATAGTTTATTGAGATATGTATATTCTATTATATCCCATTATGGCCAAGTATAGATGACCTAACAAAGCCATCCGAGCCCTTTTGACTATTTAAGATCTAATATACACTATTAAAACATGTATTTTATGCCTCTTATAATCTATTATGTATGATATTGTAAAGCCCACATAAGCTCAATATGAGATATTAGAACATAATTTGAAAAACATTAGCATTATGCTTCACTTATTTTGACTTTTTATATAATAAAATAGTAAGAAATATAAATAAAAAAAATAATATTTCTTTACCTATTTTGAGTCTTTATATAATAAAATAGTAAGACAAAAAAATATAAAAAATAATATTTCTTTTAAAAAGGGTGTACCTATTTGCACACTCATTTGCCTATTGGCACACCAAAAAGATGTTTTTTGTCCTATATGCACACCCTGCAGTGTCGAGCTGTGGCCAAAACGCGGCGTTTTGGTCCGGTCAACCAGACAAAGACTGACGGGTGTCTGACGGGTCTGTTGACCAGACCAAAACGCCGAGCTTTGGACGCGTTTTGGTCCTGTCAACCAGACAAAAGACTAACACCCGGTCTGGTTGACAGGACCAAAACGCGGCCAAAGCTCGGCGTTTTGGTACGGTCAACAGACCCGTCAGTCTTTGTCTGGTTGACCGGATCAAAACGCCGCGCTTTGGCCACAGCTCAACACTGCAGGGTATGCACATAGAACAAAAAACACCTTTTTGGGTTGGCTATCTACACACCAAGTGTGTAGATAGTTTGAGCCTTTAAAAATAAATTAATTTCGCTCTTCCGAAAAAGTTAAAATTCCCGCCCCCCAAATTCCCCCTTTTAAGTTTTTTCTAAACCTAAATCAATTTCCCTCCATGGTTTACACTATACTTTCCCACCCCCAATATTTCTATCTATATTCCTTCTCTAAACCTAAACCATCGGTGTTTGTTCCTACCACCACCACCGAACGCGAACCGACCATCGCACCAACGTGGACTTCCACCACCACCGGCTTTCTATATCTCTATGTCCCCTGCATCACCATTCTTGACCGTTCATCACCCTTCGCTGCTGTAATCCGAACCTAGTGCCATGCCCCATTTAGAATCTGCTAGTCTGCTCTGATAATTTGTAAGGTTTTTCTCATTTTCTGCACATGTACCAAAATTACCATCAAACCTCCTTCATGTTGTGATTATCTATGTTTTTGTCTAGTGTCATGGATCCTTGAAGTAGTTTGCTTTTTGATATATTTTTTATAGCCGCTCATGTAATCTCGTTTAATTTGTAGTTTGATGGCTACATGAAGAAAAGAAGGTGTAGTAAAACATTTTCTTGTTTTAGGTTTTATACTCTTAGTCTTTGTTTATGGAAAGGAACTCCTCTTGGGAGGCATGGTAGGTGTTTGAAGAAATGTGTGAAAGAAATATCATGATTTTTTAATGATAGTATATTCAAATTTTTGTGTGAAAGAAATATCATGATTTTTTCATGATAGTATATGTAGATTTTTGTTAGTGGAAGAGCAATCATTAATTCTTAATTTCATTTTTTATCTGCAAGAATTTTGATTCATAAAAATTCTTAAATCTTATTCATAGCTAATTTATTGTTAATCGAGTTTTTTTTTTTTAGGGGGGGGGGGGGGTCTATTTCTAGATTTAGGTAGTGTATCTTCTTAACTGATGGCAAATTTTTAGATTTATTATGTAGATCTTGTTGATTTATAATTTGGCTTCAAACCAATGGGTTTCTAACCGGCCTTGCTAGTGACTCGCTGTCGGACTGGTTGATTCAGTTAGTCGCTCCCCAAAAACGGATGAAAACTTAATATATTTTTTTGACACTGGTTGTTTATTGTATTTTTTATAAAGTGATCTTTATATACTTGATTTCCTATTATATATATTATTGGTCTTTATATACTTGATTTTCTATTATATATATTATAGGAAAAAAACAAGAGCAAAGGTGCTTTGTCTTGAATGCCAGTCTGCAAGAGACCACACTCATATCTAACTATATTTAAAACTACCGAACACATTCATACACTCATATGTTATACATGACTATTTTTTTATGAATCTTAATCTAGTTATCATCTGATGTCTATAAGATGGGTGGTTTTGATGTTGGTTATGGCATATGGGAGTTCGAATAAGTCATGATTGGTGAGCTTTATATCTTAAACTTATTTGGATTTTTTTAGTTTGATTCCAATTTTGATTCATTATCTTATTATGGTTGAGTAGGTGGGGCCTGAAAAGCACCATGAGATGTGGTTTTTCGCTTAGTTCTACACCGCTAAAGAAGAAGACGAAAAGGTAAGAGTGATCTAAACAAAAGTTAATGTAAGTTCAATTTCATTTGAGTAATTTATGTCTTTGTGCGGTTTACATGTATAGAATTGTTAGCCGAATGTGATATTCCAAGTTGTATAATTCCAAACTTATATTCTTAATCGTATATGTTTATACGGTTATAATTTATTTGAAAATTTGTGGATGACATAATGTTGGAATATCTTATTCTAGACGAAATTTGGTTTGGTTGTGTTTAGGGGTGTAAATGAGTTGAGCTACTCGCGAGCAACTCGAGTCGAGCCCGAACTTGAAAAATTGACTACGAGCTTAGCTCAAGCTTTAGAAACAAAGCTCTAACCGAGTTGCGCTTGAGCTTTCATAAGTTAAACGAGCTCAAGCCTAGTCGAGTTCAAACTCTGCTCTACTTGTTTGCACCCCTATTATGCAATAAAATTTCATAGCCTTGGTCTACATTAATAGTAAAATTGTTTGTCACTAAGGTATCACAACTCAAAATTTGTTGGTAGGCTTTTTGACATTTATGTGCATTTTGTAATATGTATAAACTGACTGATGTTGGGTTCAATCCCAAGCAAGGAGTAAATTAGGATTTATTGATGTAATTTAGGAGTATGTAATCATTGCCATTAAAAAAATTAAAAAAAAAAAAAATAATCTGATTGATGTTCAGTGAGAGGAAATACAATGATTCAGCATAGAGTTATAAACTTATAGCTACTTTTACTTTCTTTTTTCAATATTAATAAGGAAAGAACACTATGCGATAAGAATTAGTCACCATCTTCACAGTTTATGCAACTTCTCTTGTTCAAAACAAGATCATTCTGGCCAAATCCAAGGTACCCATTTCATATTCTTTCTTGACATATAATCATTCATATTAGTCTCTATTATAATGATACGAACACGTTATGTGTTAGGAACTTGTATATGGAATTGTTGTATAGGAAGTTTACTAATCTTACTTTCATCAAAGTTTGGTTTAGTCTATGATGCACTAATGAAGGCTGATGTATGGCTTTGAAGTTCTCTTATTCAGAAGGTTAATCTTACTTTAAATATTGTGTTATTATAACAAACTTGTTATATTTTGCAGAAGTAGAAATGGATACTAGAGTTTTATGTGATGAAAGCTTGTTCAAAGCACAAGTTGAAGGCATTTTTCCTAGCTGATCTGTAGAAATTTAAGATACTATGTAAAAAATAGTGATTTGAAGAAGTTTCATTAACTTGTACAAAAACTTGGGCTGGTTTGATTTTTTTATGCTATTTGCTTTTGGAATACTTTTGACGTAGTTATTCAATGAACATAATAGATACTGATTTTTGGATACTGAGACTATTTAAGCATATTAACGAATGAAAATAAATGTTATCCGAGACTGATTTTCAGACTCTAAAGAAACATATTAAGGACTGAAATGATGTGGCATTAGAGACTAATTTTCATTCTTTGAAACATTTATTAGGGACTAAATGGTTATGGAATCGCGAACCTATGAAATGTATCAGAAACTAAATATACATAGTTTAAAGAACTTATTTTCAGTCCCTAAAGAAATGTGTTGGGGACTAAAATTTCATAGAATCAATGACTGATTTTTAGTCACATAAAAATATATCGGGGACTGAAACCATGTGGTACCGCCAAACTAATTTAGAACTGAATTTATATGTATCGGAGACTGACCGTTAGTCTTTGTTAATGTCATACAACCGGGACTGATTTTTAGTTACTAATACCACTATCTAGTACTAGGTATCCGAGACTGGCTAGGGACTGGCAAATCAGTCTCTGATAACCATTCGGGACTGATTTTGATGTGTTAGATACTGATTTTTCAGTCTCTAATACTCATTTTTTTTGTAGTGGAAAAATGTGCCAAAATTTGGTTGTTATGGTTTTTGATCGGGTCAAGATGATAGATTCCAATGAAAAGTACGCGCCTGTAGCACGTCTGAAGCTTTTTGAAGATTCATGGATTTTTCTTCCACAAGAAGTTCAAAGTCCACAAGATGAACGTGTAGGGTACTTTTCTCCACGGTGTGATTGTACGAATTTTATCATAACTTTCTCATACGATAACGAAACTTTATGAAATTTATATCGTGCATTCTAGTGAGCATAAATTACCGTTACAAAGCTTCGGGTTTGCTAAAAGGTCACTCAGATGTACACTTTAAACATGTTGACACATTTAACCCCTGTAGTTTGAAATCTCTCACTTTCTTTCATATTTAGCTTCGTATGATCCATGATTTATTCGTTTGAAGGTATGAGCATCATGTAGGGTTACTGTAAAGTATATTTATCCCTTGTTGACATTTTGAACCCTTATATTCACATACTTTCCTTGTTTGTCAACGTTAGTCCCTCTAGAGTATTCTTTTACACGTTTAAAGTTTATGACACGTGTCAATACATTATAGGACGTGAATTTTCGAGGTGTTACATCCTCACCCCCTTAAAAGAAATCTCGACCTCGAGATTTGAAAAAATTATGGAAGTACTTTTTGTCGTATAATGGACTTGACTTCTATAGTATATATGGAACTTTTCCAAGCTCTCAAAGTGACCTCTATAACAGGTACATGTATCCTTTTGGAGCTTCTTAACCTGTCGATCCTTAATCGATACAGGATACTCATCACATTTTAAATCTGCATATCCTTAAGTGATAATGCTTCTCAACTTATTGGTGAAACACATCCTTAAATCATTAGTGTGTTAATGCCTTGCGAGCTCCGCCAGGCTCCTTAAATAAGTCTTAGCTTATAAGCTATTTGATATTGATACATTCAATTTCCTTCGAATGATTCCATATATTCAGAGCTTAACTAGCCTGATAATTTAACAAATTTGGCACACCCTTCCTGGGTGATATCTTTTGTTGAACCTTATTCCTTAACAAGAATTTAGGAGGTTTGCTATTTTCATTAATCCTTGATTTTCTGCCGAATACTGGCATCTTACAGATGATTATGAATTTGTGTGACCTTATTTGTTGTTTCCAATACAACTTTCAGATTCTGATAATTGGACTTACCAATCTATTGTTCTAACAATAGATTGTTTAACATTCCATCTATACAAGGTCTCCAAAGGAGCCACCTTGATACTTATATAACAACTATTATAGAAAAGCTTATCTTAAGGTGAGATGGTTATTACAACCATTGCTCAAAGTTAATCTTAAGGAATAGCTAATCCTTACAGTTAGTTGAACAAATCGACGATCCTGGGCAGCTGATGGCGATTCTTAATCGTTGCCTAATTAGGGTTGCGGTAAACAATGCATAAGCAAAATGAACCGTCTTACATAATTAACTATACCGAATTCTCAGGATATTGAGTTAGGCTACATGAACCCTCTATTTTAAAAATTAGTTAATCAGGGTTTCGATTCTTCCAATGATGGTACTAGCCGTCTTAGAGATTTCATAATAATACAGCCTTAAATGGGATATAAACCTTAACTCTACCTGCCTCTCAGGGGTAAACAGGGTAATCTTAGGAGAAGATCTTTAAGGTACAAGGAGGTTACAGAGATTTCCATCTCTCAGGCTCCAGTTCACCCATCATTGCTTGTGTCAAATAAGTGACACATTTATGTTACTAGTCCACGAATTCCTTAATCGGGAACATTTACTTGGACAATTCCATTCTGGATATCTCATTTGAATACCATTAGTTGACTTTAGTACCATATGACCTCTCGGAATATCTTTGTGGTCCCATGCATTAAACCTCCATACTGATCAGGCATGGAAGCAATCTATGGAACATATTAAGATATACCAATCCTCATATAGCGCTTTTTATCATACCGTTTGGTATTCGCAATCATTAGAGATCAAAGAGATATCAACTCTAAATGCTGACGCATTACACCAAGAGAAAGGATACTTCTAAAATTTTACGCCTGAAGGTTTCTAACAGGAACAGAAGGAATGGTTCTTATGATTTTCGTCTGTAAGTTTTACCTTACACTTAATATCTATGGTTCTTATGAAAGATTTTAAAAGTTTGCTATACTTATAGTTTATGAAGGATTTGGAGCAAGTAGCATTCGGCTCTTTGAACTTTTTCACGATCTCCTTTACAGCTTTTCTAACAGCTGCGTCTTATCACAGTTCTGGAGATTTACTCCATTAACACTGGAGGTTCACATTGGATTCATTATTAACATTTGTCGCATCTCTAGCATCGCGACTGTTGTTTGTTTCTTCTGATTTTTCCATACTCGAAGCTTTGGTATTAAATACCATATTCAACAAGTGCTTAGGCAATCCATACCTAGGGTCTCCTTGAATCGTCATTTTGATTAACTGGATGTTTGTGAGCTTCAGAGGAGTCAGCCATGGTGAAGCTTTGAAGACTACAAACCAAGTAGTAATAATTAGTTTAATTATATGGTGAATTGTCGAATTTCATGATTAATTAGCCATGGTGTAAATAAACCATATAGGCCAATAGATAGTATTTGATTTATTTGATTATGTTTTGCCTAGGTTTTTAAATAAACTATCTTTGGCGTTCGAACGGAATGTATCCTTCATATTTATTAGACAGGGGACATAAGTCACGGTTGTCAATGTCGTACTGACATTTTATATAGCATGAGGGCTTGTCCCAAAGACTTTTTGGATGGCACAGAGGCCTTGTCACTAGGGAAATTTTTAAAACATAATCTACGATCCTTGGGTCGGATAAATTTCATAGTTCATTGCCTTTTGGTAGGAAGTTATGAAAGAAAACTATCTTTGTCATAATTACATCTTTGCCCGTAGGTATACATCCCAATGGATGTTTTGATGTGTTCATCAGGTTCAACGTTTATTAGCCATGATTCATCTTGATCATTTACGCAAAAAGAAGAAGAGGTTTGGAAAATTCCTAATATAAGGATGACAAGTGTGATTTTATCGTATCACCTATTGTCAGAAGTGTTAACATGTTTTTAAATGTTAACAGGGATTCGAATCTTTTGAATAGGTTCTACCATCTTGGCCTCGTCTGGAATGACGTATAGGCTAGGCGGTACCTTTAATATTCTTTTTAATATGCATAGAGGTAGAAAAGGAAAGATATTTATTTTATTCAGGATTTTTATTATAATCCTAAATCATAAGTTAGTAATAGCACAAAAGGTTTAGTCACGGGGACTAGTTTAATTTATAAGCCCAGATTTTATGGAATCGAGGCATTAAGGTTGAGTCAAAGTTCATTACCTTTTCTTGACAGGGAGTTGTAGGCTACGACTGTCTTTTTTCTTTTAGGACAATAGGTATAGCCCGTAGGCACTTCCCTTCAGAGGGATGTTTATGATATGATCATCTTGACAGGGAGTTGTATCCTACGACTGTCTTTTGTCTTTTAGGACAATAGGTATAGCCCGTAGGCACTTCCCTTCAGAGGGATATTTATGATATGATCATCTTGACAGGGAGTTGTATGCTACGACTGTCTTTTGTCTTTTAGGACAATAGGTATAGCCCGTAGGCACTTCCCTTCAGAGGGATGTTTATTTTAATAAGGGAAATTGGAGTAATCCAATTTAAGGATGACTTATGCGATTTTATCGAACCACGTCTGTCAGGAATGTTAACATGTTACAGATGTTAACAAGGATTTGAATCTCTCGAATAGGTTATACCGTCTTGGCCCTGTCAAAGAGGCTAGGTTTTACCTTTAAGATTCTTTAAAAATTTTTAACGCAGAACAATCCTAAAGTGAGATGTTAATAAGGATCTGAATCTAAATTGAGGAACTGCCATCTTGGCCGGGTCTTAATATGACACGTGGGCTAGGTCTAGTCCTTTTTTAGATTTTGCCATTTTATTATAATGGTAGATCTTATAAAAGGAATGTTATTTTCCATTTATTTCATATTTCATGTTTAGGATGAAAATTTAAATTTAGTCATTCCACTATAAAATTAAAAAGTTCAGGTTTGCCCTAAACGGGACTTGAAAGGAATAATGTTGTCCTCGAAGGGACTAAAAGACAAGTATGCCCTTATAAGGACTTACTAAGGAAACGAACTTCAGCAAAAGGAGTTTCTTCTTCATTTTAACCCTAAATGTTTTCTCCTCAGTTGTACGTTTCATCCTAGTCACAGCACGAAGCTCAGCCTTCCCTAGGCTCCAATTGGGAAGAAATTCCACTACGGCTCCTTTGCTTAGCGACGTATTAGAATATAGAATTTAAAGCAAACATTCTCTGAATAGAGATAAGGGCATTCCTATGTTAAGTCTAGACTCAGAAGGTCAAGGAATGTGCTACTGTGTCACTGAGATTAAACACCAAAGACTAGTGTTTAATTCATTCAATGTTGGCTCTGATACCAACCTGTCACACCCCGATATTTCCACATATTACCGGTGGGCCCGGTGGGGAGTATCGTGACGTAGTTGATATCATCATAGTCAAACAACACAATATATAAATGCACAGCGGAAGCAAAAGATAAATATATTACATTTCCAAATATAAAGTAATATAAAGTATTACAACGGAAAGTAAAGGATCCACAGGCAGATCAAATAAAAGGAAAAACTGTTCAACAGACTTTGACATCTAGAGCTTGCGAGACTTGATTATTGATGCCTGGAGTGGCCAGCCTATTACGTACAGTACCTGCACTTAACCTTTTGGAAAATACGTCAGTTTTCACTGGTAAATACAATTAACTGACTCATTTTGAAAAGGTTTAATAAAATTGATTTGAATGCACGTGGCACAAACTCTTTATAACTTGGGATAATTATTTGAATATAACAATTGTAAAAGAATTACATGTTTCTTATGCGTTCAGTAGCCCGATCTGCAGACCGGGTTAAAGATCAATAGACACACCACATGATAAAATCCCGCGGCGGGTTCTTCCCGAACAGGCGGTTATATTATTTTATTCATTTAGGCATCGACGGGTGTACGCCTACACCCCGTGCTTGGGTCGTGGCCATTTCGTAAAATGATGCCAAGGATATCCGGGACATGGTCATTAACCCCCCAAAGGCTTTAAGCAAACAAAACATTTCAAACGGGTCATCTCAATGATTTAATTTTCATACAATTAAAGATTCAATGCCCGACCAACCGGTATTTTATATACCGTACCCCAAGCCCGTATAGGGAAAATAAGTTAAAAGTATTTACCTGAGGTAAATATAAATTCAATCCCAGCCGTATATCAATTCAGCAAGTACAGATAGCTTTTACTGGGCTCCTAATCTGGAACGAAGGTTTTTAATAACCTATTAGAATTCTAACGGGTCTTTAATTAAGCCTTGACTTAGACCGGTTAGTTTTCAAAAGGAAGACATGGTTCAAACGCATGAAGAAGCGAATACCGGTTTAGAATGTGGTTTTGACCCGACAAGCTTGTATGCTTGTTTAATATGGGTAACTTAAACACACTGGATTTTGAGATAAAAACGATATGGTTTGACCCGTTTCGGCTAATATATGTAAACTAGTTACATAAGCCGACCCGAACGCGAAAGTGCGTAACGAGTAACCAAATGAATCATATACAGGTTTCCTAAGTTAATATGCCTTTAATATGTTGTGATATCATTAGGATATCTTCCATTATGCCCAAAACGAGTTAAATCTCAAAATAAGCCCCGTAGGGGTATTTCGGTCATTTTAAAGGTTATAAAAGAGGTTAATTAAAATTCTGAGATTCGGGTCTGAATACATCAGTAGAATAACTTATTTTATTAGGTCATATCAGTTGGTAATAGGTCTTATATGCCAAAATGGTTTCAAACCCAAACTATGCGTTTAATACGCTTGAAAAGCCATTTTAAGCGATTTCCGGGTTATACAGGAAATCTAAGTTTTCTGATCAGGTTATAAAGTTCAAAATACTTTATTTATCATATAAAATCAGTAGCAATTGGATTGGTGTCAAAATACTATGTAAAACTCATTTTATACACAAAAAGGGTATAATCGGTATTTACCGAATTAAGGCGATAGCCTTAAGTTATGATCAGTTTAAAAATAATTAAAAATATTTAAAAATCTCAAAATATTATATTACATCAGTGGGTAAAAGGTTTGGTGTCAAAAATTGGGTTTAGATAGGCTTTATGCTAATTGCGCCGTTTAATTACTAAAAGGCGTTATAATTACGCTAATGAGCATAACTCCTAATCTAGACCTCTAACTGATGTGAAAATTTAGGGACAACTTTATAAATTAGTAATAAGGATTATTGTCCTTTCACATTTCCAAAATTCTCGTTTTATGGTCAAAAGGGCATATTGGTCAACATTAGGCAATTAATGGAAACGCGTAAACGAATCGGATAATCAATGAACCAACCACAGAGGGTTATGCTAACATATAGCCTGGTCCTATGGAAGCTCTAAGGCATTTCCAAATCATACTAAATCGGGTCAGAACTGAAGTCAAAGTTTTCCGACTTTCGGTTCCGAACCGGGTCTAAACAGAAAATTGTCGGGTTGAACATGTTTAGACATGTTCTTACACTAATTACCAAGTTATATTAATGATCAAACAGGTTGTATAGGTTCTACATTGCTAATTATGCATAAATTGGAAAATTAGCATTCTGTTGACTTTTTAATAACAAGTTTGACCCGACATTTGATCTAGTTAGAGTGGGAATCAGAGGGTGCCCTTTTAAGGGTTTATTGCCCACATAATTACCAACTTATAACTACTTTCAATTCGACTAATCACTGGACCATTAATGATTAATCACTAAGTCAACCGTTAATTACGACGGTTTGACTTTTAAGCTAAAACTAAGTAAAAACTCAACTAAGAAAGGTTAAGCATACTTACTGAAGTCCTATGCTCGATTAGGAAGACTTAGGGTCTGCTCTTAAGCTCCAGGAAGCTCCAGAATTGCAGAAGGAATGAGTGATCAAATGGTTGCAACATTGTGGCCTTTTATAGTGTTTTTGATCTCATAGATCATTGACACACAAGCCTAGCAATGGCCATGGATCATCCACAGATGTCTCCTAGGGCTAAAAGTAATGTAGGGGTCGTCCAAAGATGTGGAAAATCGATTATAGGTCGGTTTAAAGCTCAAAACAGTCAACAGCCCGATTTTCTGCATCTGGGGACCCCTTACGGACCGTAATGGTCGACCTTTACGATCCGTAAGCATGTCATCAGGGCAATTATTTCTTTTTCAGTTTGCATCCTTGGCTCTTGGTTCTTCGAAAGGTCAATCCACCTTTTCTTTGCATTTTGAGCCCCTCTAATTGACTTATAATGGGCTTCAAGTCTTATACCCACTTTGTTAAGTCCTTGGTTAACTTGGTTATCACCCGAAAAGTCATAATTTTCAACATTGACGCTTTAACCCCTCTTATACGAATTTTATCATAACTTTCTCATACGATAACGAAACTTTATGAAATTTATATCGTGCATTCTAGTGAGCATAAATTACCGTTACAAAGCTTCGGGTTTGCTAAAAGGTCACTCAGAGGTACACTTTAAACATGTTGACACATTTAACCAATGTAGTTTGAAATCTCTCACTTTCTTTCATATTTAGCTTCGTATGATCCATGATTTATTCGTTTGAAGGTATGAGCATCATGTAGGGTTAATGTAAAGTATATTTATCCCTTGTTGATATTTTGAACCCTTATATTCACATACTTTCCTTGTTTGTCAACGTTAGTCCTTCTAGAGTATTCTTTTACACGTTTAAAGTTTATGACACGTGTCAATACATTATAGGACGTGAATTTTTGAGGTGTTACATCTCGCCAGGAAACTCATTTTTGTTTTTCTATTGTTTTTGAGTTTTGAAATTTTTCGATGTTTTTGAATTTCAAATTTGGAATTACTCCCCCTAAAATCAACAAACTTACAATAAATTTAAAAACACAAAGATATTTACAAAAACGATTTTCCGATGCGGATTACTCTTGCTTTACCTTAATGCCGTTCACCAAAATTAAATTTAATCAGAATTGATTTATCGAATTTTGGAGAATCAGTTGGCATGTCGGTAATCGGTGTGGACTATGACAACATTGATGAGTTTCATAGTCAAAAAATCACGTGTGAGGTGATATTCGAGTTCAATGTGTCTGGTCAAAGAGTGCTGTACGAGAGGATAACAATTCATAAAGCGGCTTAAATATCGACAAGTATAAGTGAGATTAGAAATTTAAAACCGTATCCTGCAACTGCTTCGTGCATTGCAAGGAATCTGAGCGCTCTCCCAAGCTGGATATCCACCAGGTGTGGATTTCAAAGTCGATTTTTGTTGCTACTTCAACTAACCAAGAAATCTCTTCACAGCAACAAGATCTGAAACCTTTGACAACCAAACTTTGGTATGATCTTCATTTTGTCGAAATGGTCAAATTCTTTCATCATCATTCTTGCATCAGACATTTTTGTCTTCTTTCCCTTTTCTTTTCTTTTCTTTTCTCATTTCTCTCCATCAATAGCAACAATATTCTCCTAGATGTAACAATCTTTTGGAGCCTTATGTCGCCGATCTTGTGCATGGACGCTCCACTATCAACAATCCTAAGACTATCAATAGTTCCTCCTGGAACATCCTGCACACTCATTCAGAGATTAGTTGGAGAGGGGGACCCAAGCCTTCACAGACTTGGGTCGTTCGTCATCATCGAGAATTGTAACATCCATTTCCCGATGATTCGGAATTGATCTAGCTCCCCCTGAAACAATTTCCGATTTTGGTTTCCAAATCTGTTTTTGTTTTTCGTGTTTAATTTCTAACTTAACAGACTGCGTTTGGACAACCTCTGGTTTTAAAACCTTTTCAACTTCTTGTCGTTGTTTCTTTTTCTGTTTCATTTCCTGTTGTTTAACAAGACGAGGGTCCTGTTTTGGTGAAACAGTTCTTTTATGGTAACTGTTACCATGGGGGGGGGGATCAACCTTTCCTTTTCCCTTGGTGAGATATGGACAATTTCTGACAATGTGCCCATACTCACCACATTCAAAGCATGATCTCCGCTCAACAAACCTCGGAGTATCATAACTGTAAGAACTTGATGATGAACTTCGTGATCTTGAGGTACTTGGTCCTACATCACAACCATTTGTGTGTTGTGTATAGTTGTTTTGACTGTTTCTTTTCAAAATTTTACTTTGTTTGACAAAATCCGTGTTGGATTTGTTTTCGAAAGTTTCAATTTTATCAGTCCCTCTGGATTTCATGAAGTTCACCTTCTGAATCGTTTTCTTGTTTTGGCTCTGTTTGCCTTTCCATTTCCTTGGGCAGCGTGATTTTGCTTTCGTTGATTGTTTTGTTTTTGCAATTTTTGATTCCCATATTTCTTTCTAACTTCGGATTTTGGGATAGGAGCACACTGAGTTACTACAACTCTTGGGCTCGACTTTCCCAAAAACTTACTAGTAGAATCTTTGAAAACTTTATCAATCAAAGATTGATTGACATTTTTGATAGGGAAATCCTTGTCTGAATATATTTTATCAGATCCAATCAAAGTGTAAAGCAAGTTCATGCTTTCACAACTTCCAGATGAGGATTCAACGGACTTAGCTTTAGCAGTCACAAACGGTTTTGCAGGTGGATCACAAAGAATGTAATTTTCGAGAGGTATGTTTTCCTCTTTTGTTACCGTTTCTGACTGTTTGGAGTCAGTATCCTCGGATTCATCATCTGACAAATCAGCATCCTCAATAATGACTGGAGGATCCTGATTTCGTTCAGTTGTTGACCATTTCGTATCGGCTGATTCATTCGAATCTGAGGATACTTCCTTTTTGTAACCAAGTCCAGCTGTGAATTCCTCAAGGTTCGATGAAACTGAGGGCTCAAAATGAGGTTTATTTTCCTCATCAGGCATCGAAGAATAATCGTGTTTATTAGGTGGTGGACATTTCTTATAACCTATGCACGTGACATCATTTTTCTTTTTCTGTATGTCAATGATGTGATCCAGCACATACCTAGAGTTTGAATAACTATTCAGCTTAAGCTGGATCGCCTCACTTTCACACTTAGCACAGGCCAACTCTTTTTGCATTAACTCGAGCCTATTGTTGTAAAGGTTTATTTCAGTTTGTTTTCTTGAAACCATTTTCGTTAGCTCAGTCTTATCTTCTTTTAATGTTTCAATTATCTTTTTAAATTCCTTTTCATAATTTTCACGAAACATGTTGGCCTCTGTGCATTTCGAAAGATCCACTATCAACTTTTGATTGTGCATATTTGTCACTTCAAATTTGTTTTGCAAAGCCTCATGTTTGCTTTGCAAATCACACCACTTAGCATCTAAAGAAACATGTTTGTTTTGCAAGTCAGACAATTCAGCATTTAAAGCATCATGTTTGCTTTGCAACTCAGACATATTAGCATCCAAATCAGCACATTTAGCACTTAATCTAGCACAATTATCACAATTAACAACAGTTGGTTCATCGACACATACCTGACTGGAATCACTCTCAGATGTTGACCTATCTGCATCAGAATCAACAACCTCCTTTGATGATTCACATTCAGATCCATCCTCGCTTGAACTTGAACTTGAAGTTGTAACATCTTCAACTGAAGTTGAAACGCCTTCAACTGAACTACTGTCTTGTTCAGAACTGTCATCATTTCCCGAGGATTCACCATTGCTGGCATCTTTGACAATTTCGGCATAAAACGCAATTCCTGTCTGACCATTGCAGTTTGTATCTAGAAATGATGGTGTTACAGTAGACCGATAGCTTTGCTGTTGGGGAACTGGTGGTAGTGGATTTCCATACAAGTCTGTTGTTCTTTCCGGTTGAGGAACTGATTGTATTGGATTTCCATACAAGTCGGTTGTCATTTTCAGTTCACTTCGATTTTGGTTATTAACCGATGCCCACTGCTCTGCCGTAATTTGAGGTGGTGTGAGAGGTTCGGCCCATGATGGCGATAATCCAGTGCTTCTATATTTGTTCTCTGCATTTGACGGAGTACCCGACCAAGCCGGATTCATTTTGAATGTTTATTGACGAATATCTGAACAAATCACTCAAATCAAACAGTTAACAATGAAATAAAAGTCTACTGTTAGAAATATCACAAGTATGAATGACGAAAATAAGGTGTTTTCGTCTGAAGAATGATCACGAAATCAATAAGGGTTTTCGTCCAAACAAGACAAGCACAAGTGATTTAGTTGTCAGGTGATTTCGTTGAGTGATGTTTGACGAAATCAGACTTGGATTTCGTCCAGCATAAGTGATTCCGTTGATAAGGGATTTCGGCCAAGATCAAGTGATTTCGCTGATAAGGGATTTCGGCCAAGATCAAGAGATTTCGCTGATAAGGGATTTCGGCCAAGATGGAGTGATTTCGCTGATAAGGGATTTCGGCCAAGATCAAGTGATTTCGCTGTATGATATTGTTGACCAGGGTGTTTTCGTTGACTGGATGTTTGCCAAAAGGGATTTCGTTGCTGATGTGATTTCGTCTGGAATAGTTAAAATAAAAGTGATTTCGTTGAACAATAATGACCAGACAACTTGCAAACAACTTGCAAGATATTTTAAAATAAAAAATTATCCTTCTGACAACAAACCCAAAATGTCAAACAAACATGCTTTCGGCACTGCGGTTACCAACTATCCATCATGCCTTTTGTACACAATATTCAACTTAATATATAATAATTAGTAACACTTCACCAATTTATCAAATAAGGATCAAACACATATATATTTGAAGAACATTTTGAATAAAAAGATGAACACTATGAATATGAAATGAACACTTGAAGATTCTGAGATTTCCAGACAACAATTTTTGCATTAAAGTTTAATAAAAACCAAATATTAATATGTAAGCATGTATTTTAATCAAGGTTTTGTAAAAACTAAAAGCAAAACATTAGGTTTTTCAAAAGTTTAAAACAGTTTTCAGAAATGCATGAATTTTAAACTCAAAATCTGGAAAAACACATTAAAAACTTAAGAAAAAAAATCAAGAACACAAACTTGGTTTTAACAAGGAATCGAGCCAAAGCTCTGATACCAATTGTAGGTCCACCCGGAGGATCGAGTAACCTCTATTCCCTGTTTTCCGACAAACCCGAAAGTGCGGAATCCAAACGGGTAAGTTAAACCAAGTGACGAACACGTAAAACACAAGATTCACCGATTAACACTCCATTGTACTAATCTAGAAAACGGTTACAATACAATGTTTACAAGATGCTCTCATAAACTCTCAGTGTGTGTGTGTTTACAGTGTTCGCTCCGAAATCTATTCAGAATTCTCTTACTTTGTGATGTCTGTTGTCTGTGTATATATACTAACAACATGACGAAATCCAGAGGCCCACGAAATCACATCAACGAAATCCAAGATCTAGACGAAATCAGGTGATTTCGTCACCTATAGGGATTTCGCCAAATTGGTTTTCACCACAAGGGTGATTTCCCTGTTTATCAATAATAAAAAGTCAAATCTGGATTTATCAATAATAAAGAAGATCTCCGGGTGGACCTACAATTGGCATATGGTGTTGGTGATTGATCAGCGGCAACTCGATCCTCCGGGAATAGAGGTTACTCGTTTTTGTAAATATCTTTGTGTTTTTAAATTTATTGTAAGTTTGTTGATTTTAGGGGGAGTAATTCCAAATTTGAAATTCAAAAACATTGAAAATTTTCAAAACTCAAAAACAATAGAAAAACAAAAATGAGTTTCCTGGCGAGCAAAAGAGAAAACGATAATACATCAGTGGTCTGTTGAAACCTCTTTAAACTGAAATGCAAAATGAAAAATATTAAGCAGCTCTATATAAGATGTATCGGTAGGCTCACAATCATCTTAAAGTGTGCAGGGTGATATAAACCTAAATCGACTGAAGACCAGGTGGGAACCGTACATTGGCATATGGTCTTAGTACCGAAATTTCGTTTAAGAGATTGCCGAGGTTCTGAGATATTCGGTCTTTATGCTGTCTTATCATCTGGGTATCATGGTTGTATCAAACCGTAAAGATAACGGAGACGAAGTCTAGATCTTCCATGATACTATACATACGTGTACATACTGCATTTGACCTCAATAAGTGATCAACAATCACATGTCCACACAAAATAAGTGATAAAATATCACATTTATCCGGGAGTCAAGTTCGTCTCTTTGCTATACGAAAGTACTGACCTGTTCACGGACTTGCTCCTGTGCCCTCATGCATATGAAAATCAAGTTCCTCATCAATAAGTGATTCTATCACATAGGGCTTGTTTTCAAATCAAAATAAGTGAGTTTCTCACATTTTTTATACGGTCAAACAGATGATAAACGGTATACTCACCGGTAAGATGAACTCTCGTGCATACCTTGATACGGGAATGTGTCGTGTGTGGATGAACACCGGTCGGTAAGTATAAATCATACCTTAACGTATCCCCTAACCATGATTACATCTGATAAGTTGAGCTTATGTGGACAACAATACCGATAATTGTTATAGGATGCTTATCTAAATGTTAACTAATTGAACAAAGAGAGCGTTTTGGCGTGACCGTACACTGATATGATTCTCTTACCCTTGAAACTCGCAAAAAGAATGTCTATAAATATTTGTTTACTGCTTTCGTTTCTGCATCTTTGTATATATTTATTTATTGCTTTCCGTCTTTACATTTGAAAAATGAAAAAATTTCAAAAAGATTTTAGGTGTGTTTTAATCTAAACTTTATATAAGCCAAAAAGATTTTGCTTCTAGTTTATTTTTGATTGACCGATGTTGGAACTCGAGTCTATCCTACCCAAAATCCTGATTGTAAGCCGGAAAACAATTACATCTTCATAAACTGTCGAAGTTAACAAGTTTTGAAAGTAAGGTATTAAAATTGATCATTTTCTAAACTTTCAAACTGTTGTCGGTCGGTGTTTGATTGAGATTTGATCTCATATGTGTCGTTTGATTAATTTGACTAAATTCCAAGCGGTTGTTCTCATTACGTGTTTAGCTTTCTTGTATGTGCAGATGCGACATCAGAATCAGTTAAAGGCGAAGAGAACGTGTCAGATGACAAGCCGTAAAGTGAAGACACGATGTTGATACAATCAGAAGATCAAGATGATCGGGTTGCAGTTGATCAATCATCAACACCTCAAGGATCTCAAGTATTGAAAATCAAAAGATTCACGAGCATAATCAAAGGGGGGGGGGGGTTTATTGATACACTTCCTAAATGCGGGAGTTTGTTAATACACTTTCTACTTACAACACGTGAAGACTTTGAAGATCCTCCGACATGAAAGACATGGAAGACGAACCATCACGAGTAGCGTCCAAGGGGGAGTTTGTTGGTACACTTTGTGTGGACGCGACTCGACTCGGTTCGACTCGGTTAGGTTCGGCTCAAGCCCGACGTAGCGACATTCCTCCGTCGTGCGCCCCAGAGTTCGACACGCGAAGCACGGAGAGTCGCGAACCAATCCCGCCAACACATCATCATGACATCATCATGATGATGTCATGATGATGTCACATGTTGACTAAACTTTACAATATGAATTCTCAGAATTCATTTATTTACGTAAAGAATGCACCATGGGCCACTTTACTTTGGCCATTTGTTCGCATTTGGGCCTGCTACATCATATGGACGAAGACCAAACGGCATGTGACGAAATCAGGAGGATTTCGTCGAATATATTGATTCCGTCGTAGGTTTTCATCGGCAATGGGATTTCATCGGTCATCTACTATATATACAGCAGAACAGACAGAAACAATCAGAGAACACAGAGAGAGAGAGAACCGAGAGTTTAGTTGTATTTCTTGTAATATATTTCTGTAACAAAACTCTATCGATTTCAATATACAATCGTTAAACGGTATATCTTTATGTTGTTTTATCTCTCGCTCGGTTTGTATCGTAACGTGGATTCCGCACTCGTTACGGTATTCGAAACAA
Source organism: Helianthus tuberosus (assembly GCA_030545235.1). Classification (NCBI taxonomy): domain Eukaryota; kingdom Viridiplantae; phylum Streptophyta; class Magnoliopsida; order Asterales; family Asteraceae; genus Helianthus; species Helianthus tuberosus. Next base: position 12,651,572 of record CM060381.1, read on the forward strand.
GATCTCGTAGTTGTCCGGCGATCCGTAAACGGACCTACAATTGGTATCAGAGCATTTTTCGACTGGTAACCGCAAACGGACCTACAATTGGATAACGGACCTACAATTGGAATCCAAATGATGCACTGGTAACCTCCGGGTGTATTGTAGGTCCACCCGAAGGATCGAGTAACCTCTATTCCCTGTTTTCCAACAAACCCGAAAGTGCGGAATCCAAACGGGTAAGTTAAACCAAGTGACGAACACGTAAAACACAAGATTCACCGATTAACACTCCATTGTATTAATCTAGAAAACGGTTACAATACAATGTTTACAAGATGCTCTCATAAACTCTCAGTGTGTGTGTGTTTACAGTGTTCGCTCCGAAATCTATTCAGACTTCTCTAACTGTGTGATGTCTGTTGTCTGTGTATATATACTAACAACATGATGAAATCCAGAGGCCCACAAAATCACATCAACAAAATCCAAGATCTGGACGAAATCAGGTGATTTCGTCACCTATAGGGATTTCGCCAAATTGGTTTTCACCACAAGGGTGATTTTGGCACATGGGGACATGGACGAAATCACATGATTTTGTCTCATATGGGCCTTGGCTCCTTCATGGGCTTCTGTCTTCAGATGGCACTTCAACATGTTGGGCTTCATGGACTTGAGCATGTTGTTGGGCTTTAGAACCAACAACAACAAAAAAACATAAAATATAATCTATCATGCATATTGCACACACGTAGTTGCATGAACATCGAACGTTACGAAGTAGATAACATACTGAGTCAAGACAGGAGGATGTCTTGACTACGGCCTTCACTTCGTAGCCGAGTCGAACCGAGCCGAGCCGTATCCACACGATATGTATCAACAAACTCCCCCTTGGATGCTGTTCGCGAGGTTCGTAATCTCGTTCTCCATCTCTTGATGGTTCATTCATTCTTGTCGTAGGATCTTCAAAGTCTTCACGTGTTGCACATAGAAAGTGTATTAACAAACTCCCGCTTTCATTTAGGAAGTGTATCAATAAACTCCCCCTTTGATTATGCTCGTGAATCTTTTGATCTTCAATGCTTTAGATCCTTGTGGTGTTGGTGATTGATCAGCGGCAACTCGATCATCTTTATCATTTGAGTGCCTCCATGTCGTGTCTTCATTCCGAAGCATGTCATCGAACATGTTCTCCTCGCCTTTAGCATCTGCACATGCAAGAAAGCTAAACACGTAATGAGAACAAACACTTGGAATATAATTAACATTTAAACAAATGACACACATGTGACCATGTTTTCAACTACCGTCCGACAGTTAGTTTGAAAAGTTAACAGATTTTTCAATTTCGATTATTAACTTTCAAAACTTGCAAACTCTGACCGTTTATGAAGATTCAGTCATTTTCGTTTTCATCAGATTTCAGGTAACGAAGACTTGAGTTCCAACATCGGTTAATCAAAACTAAAGCAAAAATAAAATCTTTTTGATTTTTATAAAGTTTATATTAAAACACACCTAAAATCTTTTTGGCATTTTGAATATTTCAAACTTAAAGACTGAAAGCAGTAAATAAATATATACAGAGTTGCAGAAACTAAGAAAAGTAAATATATACAAACATTCTTTTTGCGAGTTTCGAGGGTAAGAGAATCATATAAGTGTACGGTCATGCAAAACGCTCTTGTTGTTCATTTAGTTAACATTTAGATAAACATCCTATAACGATTATCGGTATTGTTATCCACATAAGCTCAACTTATCATATGTAATCATGGCGAGGGGATACGTTAAGGTATGATTTATACTTACCGACCGGTGTTCATCCACATCAAGACACATTCCCGTATCAAGGTATGCACGAGGGTTCATCTTACTGGTGAGTATACCATTTATCATCTGTTTTGCCGTATAAAAAGATGTGTGTAACTCACTTATTTTGATGAAAACAAGCCCTAAGTGATAGAATCACTTATTGATGAGGAACTTGATTTTCAGATGCATGAAGGGCACAGGAGCAAGTCCATGAACAGGTCAGTACTTTTGTACAGTAAAGAGACGAACTTGACTCCCGGATAAATGTGATATATTATCACTTGTTTTGTTTGGACATGTGATTGTTGATCACTTATTGAGGTCGTATGAAGTATGTACACGTATGTATGATATCATGGAAGATCTAGAATTCGTCTCCGTTTGTTTTGGTAAAAGAAACAACCATGATACCCAGATGATAAACAACATAAAGACCACATATCTCAGAACCTCGGCAATCTCTCAAACGAAATTTTGGTACTAAGACCATATGCCAATGAGCGGTTCCCACCTGGTCTTCAGTCAATTTAAGTTTATATCACCCTGCACACTTTAAGAGGGTTGTGAGCCTACCGATACATCTTATATAGAGCTGCTTATAATTTTTCATTTTGCATTTCAGTTTAAAAAGGTTTGGACAGACCACTGATGTACTATCATTTTCTCTTTTGCTCGCCAGGAAACTCATTTTTGTTTTTCTATTGTTTTTGGGTTTTGAAATTTTTGATGTTTTTGAATTTTCAAATTTGGAATTACTCCCCCTAAAATCAACAAACTTACAATAAATTTAAAAACACAAAGATATTTACAAAAACGATTTTCCGATGCGGATTACTCTTGCTTTACCTTAATGCCGTTCACCAAAATTAATTTTAAGCAGAATTGATTTATCGAATTTTGGAGAATCAGTTGGCATGTCGGTAATCGGTGTGGACTATGACAACATTGATGAGTTTCATAGTGAAACAATCACGTGTGAGGTGATATTCAAGTTCAATGTGTCTGGTCAAAGAGTGCTGTACGAGAGGATAACAATTCATAAAGCAGCTTAAATATCGACAAGTATAAGAGAGATTAGAAATTTAAAACCGTATCCTGCAACTGCTTCGTGCATTGCAAGGAATCTGAGCGCTCTCCCAAGCTGGATATCCACCAGGTGTGGATTTCAAAGTCGATTTTTGTTGCTACTTCAACTAACCAAGAAATCTCTTCACAGCAACAGGATCTGAAACCTTTGACAACCAAACTTTGGTATGATCTTCATTTTGTCGAAATGGTCAAATTCTTTCATCATCATTCTTGCATCAGACATTTTTGTCTTCTTTCCCTTTTCTTTTCTCATTTCTCTCCATCAATAGCAACAATATTCTCCTAGATGTAACAATCTTTTGGAGCCTTATGTCGCCGATCTTGTGCATGGACGCTCCACTATCAACAATCGAAAGTGCGGAATCCAATTGTAGGTCCACCCGGATGTTACCGGTTCTCGACGAGATCTTGGACGCTCCACTGGTAACCGCATGTGATTTCATCGACGCAATTATCACAATTAACAACCGCACTTTCGGCTTTGCAACTCATGTTTGCTCTGATACCAATTGTAGGTCCACCAGTGGAGCATCATAATTGAGTAATCACCCGCAATTATCACCCGGAGGTCTGTCCAAAAATTGGTATCACCAAAACAGGGAATAGAGGTTACTCGATCCTCCGGGTGGACCTACAATCAGTGCATCATAATTGTGTCTAACAGAAGAACACCTCTGGGTAGGTGTGATAATTGCAACTCGAGGTAGGTCCACCAAAACAGTCTTTAAGTTTCTGCAACTCTGTATATATTTATTGTGATAACCTCGAGTTAATTGTGATAATTTTCGGACCTACAATTGGTATCACAATCAGATTATCGGACCTACAATTGGTATCACCAAAACAGGGAATAGAGGTTACTCGATCCTCCGGGTGGACCTACAATCAGTGCATCATAATTGTGTCTAACAGAAGAACACCTCCGGGTAGGTCCGGTTGCGGTTACCAGTGGAGCGTCCAAGAACTCGACGAAATCAGGGAATAGATTGTTACATCACACATGTGATTTCACCAGTGGAGCGTCCAAGGTCCGTTTGTGTGATGAAATCACATGTGATTTCGCCGACGAAAAACATGGAATAGAGGTTACTCAATCCTTTGGGTGGACCTACAATCAGTGCATCATAATTGGTATCAGGGAATAGAGGTTACTCGATCCTCCGGGTCGACCTACAAATGATAAAGATGATCGAGTTGCCGCTGATCAATCACCAACACCACAAGGATCTAAAGCATTGAAGATCAAAAGATTCACGAGCATAATCAAAGGGGGAGCTTATTGATACACTTCCTAAATGAAAGCGGGAGTTTGTTAATACACTTTCTATGTGCAACACGTGAAGACTTTGAAGATCCTACGACAAGAATGAATGAACCATCAAGAGATGGAGAACGAGATTCCGAACCTCGCGAGCAGCATCCAAGGGGGAGTTTGTTGATACATATCGTGTGGATACGGCTCGGCTCGGTTCGACTCGGCTACGAAGTGAAGGCCGTAGTCAAGACATCCTCCTGTCTTGACTCAGTATGTTATCTACTTCGTAACATTCGATGTTCATGCAACTGCGTGTGTGCAGTATGCATGATAGATTATAGTTTATGTTTGTTTGTTGTTTGTTTGTTCTAAAGCCCAACAACATGCTCAAGTCCATGAAGCCCAACATGTTGAAGTCCCATCTGAAGACAGAAGCCCATGAAGGAGCCAAGGCCCATATGAGACGAAATCATGTGATTTCGTCCATGTCCCCATGTGCCGAAATCACCCTTGTGGTGAAAACCAATTTGGCGAAATCCCTATAGGTGACGAAATCACCTGATTTCGTCCAGATCTTGGATTTCGTTGATGTGATTTCGTGGGCCTCTGGATTTCGTCATGTTGTTAGTATATATACACAGACAACAGACATCACACAGTTAGAGAAGTCTGAATAGATTTGAGAGCGAACACTGTAAACACACACACACTAAGAGTTTATGAGAGCATCTTGTAAACATTGTATTGTAACCGTTTTCTAGATTAATACAATGGAGTGTTAATCGGTGAATCTTGTGTTTTACGTGTTCGTCACTTGGTTTAACTTACCCGTTTGGATTCCGCACTTTCGGGTTTGTCGGAAAACAGGGAATAGAGGTTACTCGATCCTCCGGGTGGACCTACAATTGGTATCAGAGCTTTGGCTCGATCCCTTGTTAAAACCAAGTGTTTTTATTGTGATTTGAAAGATTTTAAAGTGTTTTTTCTTGTATTTTGGAGTTTAAAATCATACATTTTCTGGAAAAACATTTCTAAAATCATGTAAATCGTGATGTTTTGCTTCTTGTTTTAGTGGAAACCTTGTTATATTACATGCTTGTATGTTATTGTGGGTTTTTATTGAAAGTTTTAGCAAAAATTGTGTTCGGAAAATTCATATCTTCATCAAGTTCATCATATATTCAAGTTGTTCTTGTGTTTGTTCTTGATAAATATATGTGTTTGATCCTTTGTTGATTCTAACAGATTGTGTTTATCAATATTAAATTGCAAGTGTATTGACTATTGTGTAAATGTGTAATGATTTGTTTTTGAGAAAAGTGAGCTTCGAAATCAGAAAAGCATGGTGGGTATGAGTGTTTGACTAAATGATCAACAACTTTCAGTAGATAAGATAAGGTTTGAGTGTTTTGATAAATATCTTGTTGTCTGGATATATTGTCAATGAAAACACCCTTTAGTCAACAATATCAAGCTAGAACAACTGCTGGTCGAAAACACTTGCTGGGAGAAAACAAATTTGATTGTCTTAGCCGAAATCCCTTATCCACGAAATCACTTGTATCCAGACAAAATCACATTGGTGATTGGTCTGGACGAAATCCCTTTTGTCAACAATATCAAGCTGAACATCATTCAGACTTGGACGAAATCACCAGCTTCCACTCTTGGACGAAATCAAGTTATTTATCATTCTGGATGAAATCAAGCTTCAACAAAAACACCCTGTCAACTTGTGTTGCTGGACGAAAATAGCGAAAACACTTATGCTGGACGAAATCCAAGTCTGATTTCGTCAAACATCATTCAACGAAATCACCTGATTACGAAATCACTTGTGTTGAACCAACGAAATCACTTGTGCTTGTCTTGTTTGGACGAAAACCCTTATTGATTTCGTGATCATTCTTCAGACGAAAACACCTTATTTTTGTCATTCATACTTGTGATATTTCTAACAGTAGACTTTTATTTCATTGTTAACTGATTGATTTGAGTGATTTGTTCAGGTATTCGTCAATAAACATTCAAAATGAATCCGGCTTGGTCGGGTACTCCGTCAAATGCAGAGAACAAATATAGAAGCACTGGATTATCGCCATCATGGGCCGAACCTCTCACACCACCTCGAATTACGGCAGAGCAGTGTGCATCGGTTACTAACCAAAATCGAAGTGAACTGAAAATGACAACCGACTTGTATGGAAATCCAATACAATCAGTTCCTCAACCGAAAAGAACAACAGACTTGTATGGAAATCCACTACCACCAGTTCCCCAACAGCAAAGCTATCGGTCTACTGTAACACCATCATTTCTAGATACAAACTGCAATGGTCAGACAGGAATTGTGTTTTATGCCGAAATTGTCAAAGATGCCAGCAATGGTGAATCCTCGGGAAATGATGACAGTTCTGAACATGACGGTAGCTCAGTTGAAGATGGTACAAGTTCATGTTCAAGCGAGAATGGATCAGAATATGAATCAACAAGGGAGGTTGTTGTTTCTGAGGCAAGTGAGTCAATATCTGAGAGTGAATCCAGTCAGGTATGTGTCGATGAACCAACTGTCGTTAATTGTGATAATTGCATTAAATGTGCTGATTTGGATGCTAATATGTCTGAGTTGCAAAGCAAACATGATGCTTTAAATGCTAAATTGTTTGACTTGCAAAACAAACATGTTTCTTTAGATGCTAAGTGGTGTGATTTGCAAAGCAAACATGAGGCTTTGCAAAACAACTATGATGTGACATTTATCCACAACCAAAAGTTGATCGTGGATCTTTCGAAATGCAAAGAGGCCAACATGTTTTATGAAAACCATGAAAAAGAGTTTAAAACGGTGATTGAAAATTTAAGAAAAAATAAAACCGAACTGACAAAAATGGTTTCAAGAAAACAAACAGACATAAACTGTTATATTAATCGTCTTGAGATCATGCAAAAAGAGTTGGCCTGTACAAAGTGTGAAAGTGAGGCGATCCGGCTTAAGCTAGACAGTTATTCTAACTCTAGATACGTGCTGGATCACATCATTGGCACACAAAAAGAGAAAAAGGATGTCACGTGCATTGGATATAAGAAATGTCCACCACCTGTTAGACACAATTATCATGCACTGCCTGATGAGGAGTATAGAACTCATTATGAAGAATCCGTTCCTTTAGACATTGAGGAATTTGCAACGGGACTTGGATACAAACCGGAAGTATCATCAGATTCGGATGTGTCTGCAGATACATTTGTAACTGCTGAACAAAATCAGGATCCTCCAGTCATTGTTGAGGATGCTGATTCTTCAGATGATGAATCCGATGATACTGACTCTCCACAATATGATGCGGTTATCAAAGAAGAGGACATACCTCTCGAGAATCACATTCTATGTGATCCTCCCACAAAACCTGCTAAGACTGTTCAGGTCGAGTCCACATCTGCAAAAGAGTCTAAGAGTGTGAATTTGCTGTACACTCTTGTTGGTGATGATAAAATCTATTCTGATAAAGATTTTCCAATTAAGAATGTTAATCAATCTTTAATCAATAAAGTTTTTGAAGATTCGACAAGTAGGTTTTTGGGAAAGTCGGCTTCACACGTTGTGGTAACACAGTGTCCTTCGATTCCAAAAGCCGAAATTCGAAAACAAAATGGCAATAGGAAATTACCAACAGTGAAAAAGCAGCAAAATCATACCAAACCAAAAGGCAAATCAACGACCCAAGGTCGTAAGGAACCGAATAAAAAGAAGAACAAGAAGATGAACTTTGTGAAATCCCGAGGGACGGATAAAATTTAAACTTTTGAAAACAAATCCAACACGGATTTTGTTAAACAAACTAAAATTTTGAAAAGAAACAGTCAAAACAATTACACACAACATACAAACGGTTGTGATGTAGGACCAAGTACCTCAAGATCACGAAGTTCATCATCAAGCTCCTACAGTTATGATACTCCGAGGTTTGTTGAGCGGAGATCATGTTTTAAATGCGGTGAGTACGGGCACATTGTCAGAAATTGTCCATATCTCACGAAAGGAAAGGCAAAGGTTGATGCCCCCCATGGTAACAGTTACCATAAAAGATCTGTTTCACCAAGACAGGACCCTCGTCTTGTTAAACAACGAGAAAAGAAACAGAAAAAGCAACAAAGAAAAGAAGTTGAAAAGGTTTTAAAACCAGAGGTAATCCAAACACAGTCTGTTAAGTTAGAAGTTAAAAATGAAAAACAAAAACATATTTGGAAACCAAAACCAGTAATTGCTTCAGGGGGAGCTACATCAATTCCGAATCATCGGGAAATGGATGTTACAATTCTCGATGATGACGGACGACCCAAGTCTGTGAAGGCTTGGGTCCCCCTCTCCAACTAATCTCTGAATGAGTGTGCAGGATGTTCCAGGAGGAACTATTGATAGTCTTAGGATTGTTGATAGTGGAGCGTCCATGCACAAGATCGGCGACATAAGGCTCCGAAATATTGTTACATCTAGGAGAATATTGTTGCCATTGATGGAGAGGAAAAAGGAATGAAGTTGAAAAATTCGACCAGATGAAAAATGTGCCAAAATTTGGTTGTTATGGTTTTTGATCGGGTCAAGATGATACATTCCAATGAAAAGTACGCGCCTGCAGCAAGTCTGAAGCTTTTTGAAGATTCATGGATTTTTCTTCCATAAGAAGTTCAAAGTCCACAAGATGAACGTGTAGGGTACTTTTCTCCACGGTGTGATTGAAGAAAATGTGTTTGTTTATCAAACCAACCTGGTGTGCGGATGCCTTGGCATGGATTGAACAACCGCACACTACTTCTCAAAGAGAAAGACAAAGACCTTCGCTGGTGCAATGTGAAAGACCAGCCGGACCCAGAGGTCTATGATCTTGTTGCTGTGAAGAGATTTCTCTGTAGCTACAAAAATCGACTTTGAAGTCCACACCGGGTGGATATCTAGTTTGGGAGAGCACTCAGATTCCTAGCAATGCACGAAGCAGTTGCAGGATACGGTTTTAAATTTCTAATCTCTCCTATACTTGTCGATATTTAAGCTGCTTTATGAATTATTATCCTCTCGTACAGCACTCTTGACCAGACACATTGATCTCGAATATCACTTCACATGTGATTGTTTCAATCTGAAACTCGTCAATGTTATCATGGTCCGCACCGCTTACCGACATGCCAACTAATTTTTACCAAAGCATTTGATAAATCCAGATTTGACTTTTTATTATTGGTAAACGACATTAAGGTCAAGCAAGAGTAATCCGCATCGGAAAATTGTTTTTGTAAATATCTTTGTGTTTTTAAAATTATTGTAAGTTTGTTGATTTTAGGGGGAGTAATTCCAAATTTGAAAATTCAAAAACATTGAAAAATTTCAAAACCCAAAAACATAGAAAAACAAAAATGAGTTTCCTGGCGAGCAAAAGAGAAAATGATAGTACATCAGTGGTCTGTCCAAACCTCTTTAAACTGAAATGCAAAATGAAAAATGTGCAGGGTGATATAAACTTAAATCGACTGAAGACCAGGTGGGAACCACTCATTGGCATATGGTCTTAGTACCGAAATTTCGTTTGAGAGATTGCCGAGGTTCTGAGATATGTGGTCTTTATGCTGTTTATCATCTAGGTATCATGGTTGTTTCTTTTACCGAAACAAAAAGGAGACGAAGTCTAGATCTTCCATGATATCATACATACGTGTACATACTGCATACGACCTCAATAAGTGATCAACAATCACATGTCCACAAAACAAGTGATAATATATCACATTTATCCGGGAGTCAAGTTCGTCTCTTTGCTGTACGAAAGTACTGACCTGTTCACGGATTTGCTCCTGTGCCCTCATGCATCTGAAAATCAAGTTCCTCATCAATAAGTGATTCTATCACTTAGGGCTTGTTTTCATCAAAATAAGTGAGTTACTCACATCTTTTTATACGGTCAAACAGATGATAAATGGTATACTCACCAGTAAGATGAACTCTCGTGCATACCTTGATACGGGAATATGTCGTGATGTGGATGAACACCGATCGGTAAGTATAAATCATACCTTAACGTATCCCCTGGCCATGATTACATATGATAAGTTGAGCTTATGTGGACAACAATACCGATAATTGTTATAGGATGCTTATCTTAATGTTAACAAAATGAACAACAAGAGTGTTTTGGCATGACCGTACACTGATATGATTCTCTTACCCTCGAAACTCGCAAAAAGAATGTTTGTATATATTTACTTTTCTTAGTTTCTGCAACACTGTATATATTTATTTACTGCTTTCAGTCTTTAAGTTTGAAATATTCAAAATGCCAAAAAGATTTAAGGTGTGTTTTAATATAAACTTTATAAAACCCAAAAAGATTTTATTTCTGCTTTAGTTTTGATTAACTGATGTTGGAACTCAAGTCTTCGTTACCTGAAACCTGAATGAAAACCAAAACGACTGAATCTTCATAAACGGTCAGAGTTTGCAAGTTTTGAAAGTTAATAATCAAAATTGAAAAATCTGTTAACTTTTCCAACTAACTGTCGGGCGGTAGTTGAAAACATGGTCACATGTGTGTTATTTGTTTAATGTTAACTATATTCCAAGCAGTTGTTCTCATTAAGCGTTTAGATTTCTTGCATGTGCAGATGCTAAAGGCGAGGAGAACATGTTCGATGACAAGCTGCGGAATGAAGACACGACGTGAAGTGTAACACTCGTCTAGTTTTTACTGATTATAATAATAATTTATACTATTTAAAATATAATATAGTCAAACTAACATGAAATTTCATTACAAAATTTAACATCTATCTTAGTCATCTAAAGGCTAAGTTAAATCATTATAAAAGTTGTTTGAAACAAGTGTCTACAACCCATACACAAAAGTACTAAAGTTTTAAAACATTGCGGAAGCTTCAAAATTGTAGTGTTCGGTTCTTCATAATTTGCTCGACCGCTATCCGTAAGATCCACCTTGTTACCTATTATCAAAACCTTTCAAACGTTAGTTTTGATGATTGTTATAAAGTACATAATCCAAGGTTTAACATAAAAAAAAAATCTGAACATTTCTGGTTCCACCGTAACTTACGGTGTCACCGTAAGTTACGGTGAGTTCTGGGAATGTTTGGTCCACCGTAAAACAGGTGAAACCTACCGTAAACATATGGACTCTACCGTAAGTTACGGTACCACCGTAACTTACGGTAGCTTCTGAAATTCCAATATTTTGTTTGTTTTGTTTATTGCACTAAAACCCAAACTCTCGGATTTTCGCTTTTCTAACAAACCAATACATTAAAATCTTGTAGTTTAAACATATTATATATTGACCCTTATCAAATATCGATCAATCATATTTCGAAGCATTAACCATGCTATACTCGATTATCCGACCCGTTTGGCTAGTCTAAGGAATCGTCCTTGTTACGACCACCAACGAGTTCTAGTCAAACTTGATCTTCTATTCACTATTGCGACATTGTTACTTCAACTCAAAACAACCCTTATTCTATATTACGACTACTAGTGTGAAAATAATCAAATTTACTTAATGTAACGGGTCAAGTTACATACCTTAGTGTACGCCCTTCAACCGCGAATCGCCACCGGCTTGTCCACTTGACGTTCCGGTATCCTTTCCTTATAATCCTCTTGCAATGAGGATCACGATTCTATGCTTTAAATTCGATTCCGACTTGGATTGAGCCTTCAATTTACTGATTTTGTGTGTGTGATAGAGTTTTTAGAATGGGGGTGTCGCCCCCTTCTGCTTCTTCTTGATCGACCAGCCCCCTAGTGGGGTGTTTGGTTTTAATTTTTATCCAATTCTACAACACAAGTTTCACTTTTATCATCTTTGGTCCCTTCATTAGTTAAATAACATAAAGTTTTGGTTATTTAACCCTATTTCATGTTATTTCTAGACTTTTTGTTAACTAGGTTAAATTCCTAGTTGGTAAATTCTCAATTATTTATACTCTAAAATTTTAGTATAAAGTTTGATATTTTCGGGGTGTTACAAGTCCACCCCCCTTAAAAGGGTTTCGTCCCCGAAACCGAAGTACGTACCAAATAATGTAGGGTGAAGACGTCGCATCTCCTCTTCGGACTCCCACGTAGTGTCCGAACCTTTCCTATGCTCCCATTTGACTTTGACTTGATCAATTTGTCTATTTCGTAAGTGTTTGACCTTTCGATCTAAAATCTCCAACGGTCTCACAACGTAATTCAGACTATTATCCACTTCGATATCATCATAATGGATATAGGCTGTTTCGTCCGCTAGGCACTTTCGTAATTGTGACACGTGAAACGTGCCATGAATCCCACTTAGTTCCTCCGGTAGCTCAAGGCGGTAAGCTACCTTGCCAACTTTCCCGATAATTTTGAATGGCCCAATAAACCTCGGGCTTAGTTTCCCCCTTTTTTCTGAATCTAATAACGCCCTTCCAAGGGGAAACTTTTAGCATGACCATGTCGCCAACCTGGAATTCGATTGGCCTTTTCCTTTTATCAGCATACGCCTTTTGTCTGTCTTGAGCCGCTTTCAAATGTGCCCGAACTATATTGATCTTTTCATTCGTAGCTCGTACTATATCTTGATGAGCGAGTTCACGTGGACCCACTTCACCCCAACATACCGGGGTTCGACACTTCCTACCATAAAGCATTTCGTACGGTGCCATCTTAATACTAGATTGGTAGCTGTTATTATACGAAAACTCGACTAACGGTAGGTGAACATCCCAACTTCCTCCAAAGTCGATTATACACGCCCGTAGCATGTCCCCCAATGTTTGTATCGTTCTTTCACTCTGTCCATCCGTTTGGGGGTGGTACGCAGTGCTAATGAACAATTTGGTTCCCATTTGCTCTTGGAAATCTCACCAGAAATTTGAAGTAAACCGGGTATCCCTATCAGACACAATGGATACCGGCACCCCATGACGTGCTATTATTTCATTCGTGTAAACCTCTGACATCTTTTCTGACGTATAAGTCTCACGGATCGGAATGAAGTGAGCACTTTTCGTCAATCTATCTACCACTACCCATATGGCATCGAAACCACGATTCGTTTTAGGCAACTTGGTCAGTAGGTCCATTGTGATATGCTCCCATTTCCAAACCGGAATTTCTAACGGTTGGAGTTTGCCGTATGGTTTCTGATGCTCCGCCTTGACTTGTAAACATGTCAAGCATTTTTCCACATACTTCGCCACATCCCTCTTCATTCCGGGCCACCAATAATTTTGTTTCAAATCATTGTACATCTTGGTCGCACCCGGATGAATTGAATAACGGGATTTATGAGCTTCATTAAGTAGAAGCGCCTTCACTCCACAAGTATGTGGGACCCAAATCCTTCCGGATCGAGTCTTCAACCCGTGATTCCCATCCGACAAATCTTTCAATTGACCAATTATTCTTTCCTTCTTCCAATTCTCTTCTTTTACTGCTTCTAACTGCGCCTCTCGAATACGTTCAAGTATACCCGAGGTCACTACGAGTTGCATCGACCCTACTCGTATTGGGACGTAGTCCGCTTTTCTGCTCAGAGCATCCGCTACCACATTAGCCTTTCCGGGGTGATAATGTATTTCACAATCGTAGTCTTTCACCGTTTCCAACCATCGCCTTTGTCGCATATTTAACTCCTTCTGGTCAAAGAAGTATTTCAAGCTCTTGTGGTCAGTGAATATGGTGCACTTTACCCCATACAAGTAATGCCTCCATATTTTTAATGCAAATACCACCGCAGCCAATTCGAGATCGTGCGTGGGATATTTCTTCTCGTGTATCTTCAATTGTCTCGAGGCATAGGCTATTACCTTGCCCCGTTGCATCAACACGCAACCGAGCCCCGATAATGAAGCATCCGAATAAACCACCATGTCTTCGACTCCGTTCGGCAATGTCAATACCGGAGCTTGAGTTAACTTTTCCTTTAGCGTTTGAAACGCTTTCTCTTGATCAATACCCCAAATGAACTTTTCTTTCTTTCGTGTTAGCTTGGTTAGCGGTGACGCAATCTTGGAGAAATCTTGAATGAATCTCCTATAATATCCCGCAAGCCCCAAAAAGCTTTTAATTTCAGAAGGGTTCGTTGGGGGATTCCATTTTGACACAGCCTCTATTTTCGACGGATCTACCAAAACTCCGTCGGCACTTATGACATGGCCAAGAAATTGCACCTCTCGTAACCAGAAAGCACATTTAGAGAATTTTGCATATAACTTCTCTCGTCTAAGTGTCTCTAACACTTCTTGTAAGTGGTGTGCGTGTTCAGCTTCACTTTTCGAATACACTAAGATATCATCGATAAACACAATGACCGACTTATCCAACATTGGCTTGCAAACCCGGTTCATGAGGTCCATGAAAGCCGCGGGTGCGTTTGTTAGCCCAAATGACATCACGAGGAATTCGTAATGTCCGTATCTCGTGCGGAAAGCCGTCTTCGGCACATCTTCTTCCTTGACCTTTAATTGGTGATACCCCGATCTAAGGTCAATTTTTGAAAACCAGTTCGCACCTTGTAGTTGGTCGAATAAATCATCTATCCTCGGGAGCGGGTATCGGTTCTTTACTGTGAGTTTGTTTAACTCCCGGTAATCGATACACATGCGCATGCTCCCGTCTTTCTTTCTTACGAACAACACCGGTGCGCCCCAAGGAGACACACTCGGCCTTATGAATCCCTTGTCAAGCAGGTCTTGGATTTGAGACATCAACTCTCTTAATTCCGACGGTGCAAGTCGGTACGGGGCTTTCGCTACGGGTTTCGCGCCCGGAATCAATTCGATCCCAAACTCTATTTCCCGTTCAGGCGGTATCCCCGGTAAATCCTCCGGAAACACATCTTCATAATCTCGTACTACCGGTACATCTCCAATCTTTCGTGATTCTTTTTCGGGCTCATTAGCGTATATCATGAATGCCTTGCATCCCCGCTTCATAAGCTTGTGAGCTTTCAACATTGAGCACACTATGGGGTTGCCTCCTTTTTCGCCATAAATGGTGACGTGTTTCCCGCTCGGAGATGTTAGTTTTATCTCTTTACGAAAACACACGATCTTTGCATGGTGTTGAGATACCAATCCATTCCAACGACTACTTGAAATTCTCCCATTGACATCGGGATTAGGTTTATCAAATATTCTTCTCGTCAATGCTCAGTTTACAGTTTTTACATACATCACAAACAATAAAGCTCTTGTTATTACCTATCTCTACTTCTAAGGGCACAGGTAATTTTGTTAGAACAAATGAAGGATGTCGAATAAATCCATATGAAACAAAGGATTTATTCGCACCCGTATCAAATAACACGCGTGTAGGAATCGAATTTACAGCAAATATACCTGAGACCACGTCAGGTTCAACCTTTGCTTCTGCGGCGGTTAGTTGAAAAGATCTTGCCTTTGCTTTCGGGGCTTCACCTTTCGGTTCCTGCCCATCCTTCTTTCCAACCAGTTCCGGGCATTCCGACTTCTTGTGACCCGTTCGATAACAATTGTAACAAACCGTCACTTTCTCCGGGCACGATATAGCCATATGTCCCGTTTTTTTGCATATGGGACAAGGCTTATCCTTGTAACGACATTCGCCTTTATGACCCTTTCCGCAGATTCTGCAACTTGGCGACCCGCCTTTCGTATCAGATTTCTTTGCGGTTTCGCTTGTTCGTGCCTTCTTAGTAGGGCTTGGGTTTACATCTTGCGCTTTCCTTTCACCCCTTTCAATGCTCTTTTTCAGTTCGATCTCCCTTTCCCGAGCAGCGTTTATGATCTCGGTAAGGGTCTCGTATTTGGAAGGGGTGATAAACTCCCTATACTCAGCACTCAACATGTTATGGTAGTAGTATATCTTTTGTTCTTCATTCGTCACTAGATCATCACAAAACTTCATCTTATCCATAAACGTTGCCGTAATCTTGTCTATGGTCTCATTCTTGTGCCTAAGTTGCATGAACTCCTCCTTGATTTTATTCATAACCGCTTTGGGGCTATGATGCTTAAGAAATGGCGTCTTGAATTCTTCCCAAGTCATGACCTTAGCAGCTTCAATACCGATCTCTCTCTTTTTGTTATCCCACCAATCTTTCGCTTGACTCCTTAGTTGACCCGTACCATAGGCTACGTAGTCATCTTCGTCACAATGGGTCCTCTCGAATACCCCTTCGATATCACTTAGCCATCGTTGGCACACTATTGGGTCAACCTCCCCATTATATATTGGTGGTTTACAAGCCATGAATTCCTTGTATGAACAAGGCTTTCGTCCTCCATGCTTCTCCTTTGCTAAATTTGAATCATCTTCCAATTTCTTGATTCTATCTTCTACTATTGATAAAACTGTGTTTTGAATTTTATCAATAAAGCCCGACAAACTGTTTTCGATCGCCTTTCCAACCTCTTCGGCAATCACTTCCCTCACTTGTTCGGTGACTCTTGGCACCGCATCATCGTTACCTTTATCAGCCATCTCTATTTCTGAAATGTTTACATAAGTTGTTAAACATTCCATTTATAACACATGCTTTACTTGTTTTGATTCAATCAAGTTCATAACTTGATTTAATCGTTCTTGTTTTGATTCAATCAAGTTCATAACTTGATTTAATCGTTCTTGTTTTGATTCAATCAAGTTCATAACTTGATTTAATCATTCTTGTTTCATGCATTTCTTGTATTTGAATGAGCTTACACGCTCTTTTCATGCATATTTGTTCGTTTCTCATTCTTTACATAATACATATTTATTAACAAAAGAAGTTAATCCTTACCGGACGATCGATCAAGCTTGAACCGAACACTTTGTTGACAACCTTAAGCTCTGATTACCAACTTGTAACACTCGTCTAGTTTTTACTGATTATAATAATAATTTATACTATTTAAAATATAATATAGTCAAACTAACATGAAATTTCATTACAAAATTTAACATCTATCTTAGTCATCTAAAGGCTAAGTTAAATCATTATAAAAGTTGTTTGAAACAAGTGTCTACAACCCATACACAAAAGTACTAAAGTTTTAAAACGTTGCTGAAGCTTCAAAATTGTAGTGTTCGGTTCTTCATAATTTGCTCGACCGCTATCCGTAAGATCCACCTTGTTACCTATTATCAAAACCTTTCAAACGTTAGTTTTGATGATTGTTATAAAGTACATAATCCAAGGTTTAACATAAAAAAAAATCTGAACATTTCTGGTTCCACCGTAACTTACGGTGTCACCGTAAGTTATGGTGAGTTCTGGGAATGTTTGGTCCACCGTAAAACAGGTGAAACCTACCGTAAACATATGGACTCTACCGTAAGTTACGGTACCACCATAACTTACGGTAGCTTCTGAAATTCCAATATTTTGTTTGTTTTGTTTATTGCACTAAAACCCAAACTCTCGGATTTTCGCTTTTCTAACAAACCAATACATTAAAATCTCGTAGTTTAAACATATTATATATTGACCCTTATCGATCAATCATATTTCGAAGCATTAACCATGCTATACTCGATTATCCGACCCGTTTGGCTAGTCTAAGGAATCGTCCTTGTTACGACCACCAACGAGTTCTAGTCAAACTTGATCTTCTATTCACTATTGCAACATTGTTACTTTAACTCAAAACAACCCTTATTCTATATTACGACTACTAGTGTGAAAATCATCAAATTTACTTAATGTAACGGGTCAAGTTACATACCTTAGTGTACGCCCTTCAACCGCGAATCGCCACCGGCTTGTCCACTTGACGTTCCGGTATCCTTTCCTTATAATCCTCTTGCAATGAGGATCACGATTCTATGCTTTAATTTCGATTCCGACTTGGATTGAGCCTTCAATTTACTGATTTTGTGTGTGTGATAGAGTTTTTAGAATGGGGGTGTCGCCCCCTTCTGCTTCTTCTTGATCGACCAGCCCCCTAGTGGGGTGTTTGGTTTTTATTTTTATCCAATTCTACAACACAAGTTTCACTTTTATCATCTTTGGTCCCTTCATTAGTTAAATAACATAAAGTTTTGGTTATTTAACCCTATTTCATGTTATTTCTAGACTTTTTGTTAACTAGGTTAAATTCCTAGTTGGTAAATTCTCAATTATTTATACTCTAAAATTTTAGTATAAAGTTTGATATTTTCGGGGTGTTACATGAAGGCACTCAAATGATAAAGATAATCGAGTTGCTGCTGATCAATCATCAACACCACAAGGATCTCAAGTATCGAAAATCAAAAGATTCACGAGCATAATCAAAGGGGGAGCTTATTGATACACTTCCTAAATGAAAGCGGGAGTTTGTTAATACACTTTCTACTTACAACACGTGAAGACTTTGAAGATCCTCCGACATGGAAGATATGGAAGACGAACCTCACGAGTAGCGTCCAAGGGGGAGTTTGTTGATACATATTTTGTGGACGCGACTCGGTTCGGTTCGGTTCAACTCGGTTAGGTTCGGCTCAAGCCCGACGTCACGACATTCCTCCGTCGTGCGCCCCAGAGTTCGGCACGCGAAGCACGGAGTGCCGTGAACCGTTTCCCCGTGGAAATGACATCTTTATGATGTCATGATGATGTCATGTGAATGGATTATCAAAAGAATGCACATGAGTCCACTTGAATTCATTAGTCAAACATCTCATGCTACATATTATATTATGTTTCATTTGGAACTTGTGTATGATGAAAACACCTCCTGTGTGACAAAGACACAACTGGTGGACGAAAACACATGTTGGCGAAATCACATGTGTGATGAAATCACATGTGATTTCGTCGAGATCTTGGATTTCGCCGAGGGTTTTCATCCAGAACTGGATTTCGTCAGTCATCTAGTATAAATACACAGACATCAAGACGAGTCTGCATAGACTTTGAGAGCGAACACTGTAAACACACACACACTGAGAGTTTATAAGGATATCTTGTAAACATTGCTTTGTAACGGTCTCATATGCATTAATACGATGGAGTGTTAATCGTTGAATCTTTGTGTTTGTGTTCGTAACTTGGTTTAACTTACCCGTTTGGATTCCGCACTTTCGGGTTTGTCGGAAAACAGGGAATAGAGGTTACTCGATCCTCCGGGTGAACCTACAGATTTTAGTGTCCATGGATTGATACTTAGAGTACTTACCTAGGCTATACTATATATTGATAGGTACGTTTTCCTAAAACATGTGTAGTTATTATTAGTATTTTTATCCTTAAAACTCGTCTGTGTTTTGCGTCAATTTATTTGTTACTATCTAAGTACGTCACTAAGCACAAAGACAAAGCATTCTATTCAAGAGGGATAACAATAAAAACTAAAAAATAAAAGGGTGTGGTAGCCTAACAACTGAGTATGGGTACATATTTCATGAAAAACATCTAACACACAACAAAGGGCGGGGGATCGGAAAAATTTATGTTATCTTTCGTATGCAACACATAAACACAAAATAAAACTTTATGAACACCTAATTAAGAAGTGAATAACAGTCCTCTTAGACATACTCTACCGCATGAAGATTTTTTTTGTCAAATATTAATCGACTGATATACATTACAAAACCCTAAGTTACACAAAAAGAGGAGATTTACCTTCTATTTCATCACCAATTACGGGTTCGCTGGAGCCTGAATTTGGGATTGATGAAGAATGTTACATACCAAACAAGAGAGCTCAACCCAAAAGACTAGTCTTGTAGGTGAGAGAGCCCATTTGGTATATAAACCCCACATCGGTTGTATACATCAGTTGCCCATACAACCGATGTGGGACAAGTCCCATACCTTGCAATGGTATTAGTCCATAACAATCGACCCTCCTTAAGGGCCAACGTCCTCGTTGGTCACGGCTGGCTCTCTCCAGGCCACCACTCCGAGTTTGGCTCTGATACCAATGTTACATACCAAACGAGAGAGCTCAACCCAAAAGACTAGTCTGGTGGGTGAGAGAGCCCATTTGGTATATAAACCCCACATCAGTTGCCCATACAACCGATGTGGGACAAGTCCCATACCTTGCAATGGTATTAGTCCATAACAGAACCAACCTTGAACAAAGATTATACACCAGACATAGGATTTGATTGAAACAAGGAGAGCCTCTCAGCATTAAGGCAAAGCTTGTTGTCAATATATACCTGATCAAGCATCTTAGTTGCAGACTATATCGAAGATGGATCAATCAAGGGTTTGGTCCACCAGTAAATCGTTGTGTAAGGGTGAACGATCGTGTGCTATTGAAGAGCTACTTTTAGTTTTGTAGAGAGAAGGAGTTTCTGGAAAAGTTTGCGGATAATGGAATGAAAGAAATACAAGAGCATTCACAACAACCCCCATTTTTACCCAGTATTATAATAAAAATCACTATTTTTTCTAATTCATTTTCAGTTAAATAATACTTTTTAATACCTTTAGCATTACATTTTCTTTCTCTTCCACTCATAACAATTTACAAAATATATTAAAAATATAAAGGATGAACAGTGTCCTCTCAAATTTACAGATGACCAGTAACATTTTATCTTTCCTCTACTCACGACCACTTACAATCACCTACAACCATTTTTCATAAAATAACCCCCCCCCCACCCCCACCCCACATAATTTGGGGGAAGGTATGTGAATTCTCTAAGGTGTGTGTGGGTGTTATTTTAGCGGGAAAAGGGTGGATGGTGATGGGTTGGTGAACGAAGGCTTGTGATGGGGATGGTTAGGGTGTGAATGTCTGATAGTCCAAATATGCATGATGAAAAAAAAAAAAACATGATGCCCTTGTGAATTATAAAAAAGGGGTGTGAGGTGTCATCACATGAGTGGATGAGGGGAGTTCTTAAGTTCTCGCATGTGGAGGGTTCCTTCATGAACATTATCCTAGATATGTAAGCCAAATAATAAATTTGTTTTGCTTTAGAAAGCTAAAAAAGATTTTAAAAACTTAATAACCGGCTCAAACGAATTTCGATTTGACTCATTCTAGTGGCGTTGGAATCGTCTCGTTGAGCTTTACCATATTAGCTTTTAGGTTTTAGCTTTTAGATTCTAGCTTTAGGGTTTAGAGTCCATAATTTATGGTTTAGCTTTAGAGTTTGACTTTTAGGATTAACTTTCATGGTTTAGCTTTAGGGTATAGTTTAGGATTTAGCTTTTAGGGTATACTTTAGGATTTAGCTTTAGGGTTAAGGATTCGATGAGCCGATTTCAACGAACTCTAAAGCAAATCCTCAAACTTAAACGGACTCTAGCCATGACCAGTGGTGAACCCAATATTGTTTTCTTATACCTTCTTTCGATGATTAGACTTCTCACAACCAAACATTAGAACTTTTGGGTTCGGTCGCAGAACATTATATAACTATCTAATTTTCAACATTTACGTGCATTACAAGTTGTACTGCTTGCTTATTATGTTGGGCACTGGTTTAGGACAAAAACACTGACTATTACCATGACTTAAGAGAGAGAGAGAGAGGGGAAGGGACTATGGAGAATCGGAAAGAAAGAGAGACAGAAAGCTGATGGGGGTTGCGGCGGCGCCATGCGGCCCTACGGTGGTGTCACGCGTCTTTGCCACATCTCCAACATCTCGAGGTGCTGCCACTTCATCCCTCCTCCTCATCTCTTTTCTCCTGGTCATTTTGCTTAGGGAGAGAGACAAACGATGCTAGATAGTCCAGCTTGGGGCTTCTGTTTCCGTTCACTTTGCTTCTTTCTTTTCGTCAGTTCCTCTGCTGCACTGCAATGGATCCTTGATGAACATTCCAATATGGTATGCCTGTTATTGTTTTCTTTGTTGTATTTAATCTAGGGTTTTTGAAAATTGATTTCAATCTTGTCATTCTTTTGCTACATTACTAACCCTAAATCGATTCTGTATGCTAAACGATGGTGAACGTCACCACTCTTGCTCACTTCCAACTTTGGTTCAGACCTTAATCTTCTCCCTTTCTAGCAATTTGCTCTATTTATGTTGGGTTTCTTTTACGACTTCAGATTTGGATTGATTATGTTAAATCGGTTACTCTATTTAGGTAATTGTTTTGCATGCTAATTTTTTACCATATGCCCTTTTTTTATTCTACATGGTTTATGAATTTGCTTCTGAGTTAAATAATATATCATCTTCAAAAGTATTGTTGGAGATGTGATTTGCCTCAAGTTTGCTGTAATGAAGTAGTGTTTGTTTCATTTCGTCTCCCCCCACCCCCACCCCCCCAATTTGGTTTGTTTGTTCAGGTTTGATCTTGATGTAGCTTTGTGAGTTTTCTTGATCTAATTGTTGCCTAAGGTATATTATTTTTTTTTAAGTCTCCTTTTTTGCCGCTTTATATTATTTTTCACATGTAAATTTATCTTTGCCAAATGAGCCTACTCAGTGTGTTCAGGGTTCATGTTTTTTCGTTGTCAATTCCCACAACAATGTTGTTGATCAATAACAAAAACTTAACAGTTTTGTATAACGTGATTTTGTAGGTATTGTATGATAAATACTCAGGAAGGAGTCGAAGATCTGGTTTTGTCTCTATGAAGACGGTTGATGATGCAAATGCTGCTATTGAGAAGTTGAAGACATGGTGAGTTGCTTTGTTCTCTTCCATTACATGGCAAATTTACGTGTTTGCCATCTTACAGATTTGGAATTTTGTGTGAAACAGGAAATTGGAGGAGAAAAATCAAAGTAAATGGTACAGAGAAGCTTCTAACTGGAGCCAATTCTTCACTTACTCGTTTTTTTGACAGCCCTTACAAAATCTATGTGGGGAATCTTGCAAAAACTGTGACATGATTCACTCAATTGCTTCTTTGTAGAAAAGGGTAATGTTGTTGATGCTAAAGTGTCGCGAGTTCTAGGGACTTCAAAGTCGAGTGGATTCGGATTTGTTTTCTTGGCTTCTCGCCTGAATAGGAGGTAGAAGCTGCCATTTCGTCTTTTAACGATGCTGTAAGTTTGTACATCCTACATGTTTGTTGTACTCGCGTAGCCATGTTTGAGTGTTTTTAATATAACATGTCATATATGTTCTTGCAGGTGCTCGAAGGCCAAAAGATTCGTGTAAATAAAGCTTAGTGCATTAGATAACAACTTCTATTAATATACTTTGTGTGTATGAAAGCTTTATTGAAAGTCATAACTCATAATAATTTACTTTGTGTGTGAAATATGTTTCTCCTCTTTTTTTATTACCAGTTAGAGTTGAAATTAATGGTATGGTGATTTGGTTGTATAACATAGTTATTGTTAACAACAAGATACATTCCCATTTAAATATGTAAATAGTGTTTGGTACTGGATCATTAGTGAAACTAGCGGACAATACAAACACAACGTTTTTTTTTCATGTTTCCAGTTTTTTGTGACTTTTACCCTTTTGTTTGACTGTGCTTTTGTTTCATTGACAGGTTTTGTGTGGTGTTTGCTTTGGTCGAAAGTTGTGGTGCTTTCTCAGTCCATGTTTTTATTAGTAATGGCTTACATGTTTTTGTAGTTAGGCTAACATTATGTTTTGTGTATGTAGCAGCATCTTTAACATTGTGACAACTTACATGTTTTAGTAACTTGGTGGACATACATTCTTTGTGTATGAAAATGCCAACTTATCAACTGCTAAGTAATACACTTATTTTTAATTCCTAGAGCAATCAGTTATAAAGCACAAATGTCGTGCAGACGGCTCTGTAATGGTGGTTGCTCATGCTTAGGAATCTTGAATTTGCACCTTATGTTTGAGGGCAGCTGGTATGGTGTGTCACTTTTATATGGGTCAACTTGATTAAAGCGGAGGTAGTGGAATCTAAATTTCAATTTTAAATGTTTTTTGATTCATATAATTTGTTTGAATTAGAATCGAAATTTCATATGTTTGGTTGAGAAATGGAGTTGAAACGTATTCACATATAATGGTGACTTTGGTTTGCGATTTAACACTTTGTCGACGCTTCTGAGCCCCCACCGCAACGCGGCGGGAGTGTATATCTAGTTAATCCTAAAATTCAAGTTTTAACAAAACTAAATCACAAAAATGGGTTTTAACATTAATCAATAAAACGATACCAGTTTGATTTATTTAGAAGTAAAGAAACAGGAACAAGTGGTTTACATGACCACTACAATACACCTGAATTTGTTTACATGGCTTCACTACGATAATTCTTATCAATTCACTCAAAAACTTTATATACTCTCTTTACGCATATCTTTGTTTTTTCCCTAAAAGACATATTTTCCCAAGGCTCAACTTGACTTTTAAAAGGGAGTTTTATTTTAACTCTATATACTCTCCAAACACTTTTGCCATTAGCAATTTAGACCCAACCCCCACCCGCTATATATACACGTTTCTATATTTCTTTTTTGGAATAGATGATATACATAAATACTTCAGATAGTATTCCGAACCCCTCTCCATAGTCCATTCATTCGGTCATTTCCACTAAACCATGCCAACCCCACTCCTTCACTCTAGCAAACCATTGTCCAAAACATGGCTCAACCGTATGTTCTCACTCGTCTACGCCGTTGCGGTTTCCGTTCTTCTCCTCCGCCACTGCCGTAACCTAATCTACTCTCCATCCGCGATCGCCATCGCCCTTTTTCTAGCCGATTTCGTATTCGCTTTCTTATGGTTAACCAACCAATGCTTTCACTGGAATCCAGTGGAACGCAAAGTCTTCCCAGAGAACCTAAAACACGTTGCATCCGAGAGCAAGTATCCGCCCATAGACGTGTTGATTTGCACGGCTGATCCAACGAAGGAGCCCCCGATTGGCGTTGTGAATACGGCGTTATCGGTTTTGGCTTACGAGTACCCCACAGAGAAGTTGTCAGTGTATGTTTCTGATGATGGAGGATCGAAGATGACTTTGTATGCGTTCATGGAGTGTGCTAAGTTTGCAAAGCAGTGGATACCATATTGCAAGAAGTATGGTGTTGTGGATAGGGCACCTGAAGTTTACTTTGGGAGTCAACCTTCATCGTATCCTGAAACTGATCATATTAAGGTAACTCATTCATTCATTTTGGAACACATGTCTTGTTAATCTACTGTTGTTTTAAGATAATGTCTTGAATAAAGTTGCTTCTTTAATCTACGGCTATGAATAAGTGTTAATCAGTCTAAAAAACTGTTGCATCGAATATGCTTTTTGACTTGATTAGAAAGACTTTTGAGTTTTGATAAAGGTGGTTTAGTTAAAGCAAATGTATAATTGATGGAGGAAAAGCAAATGTATATCATATTTACTATATCAAAAAAAAAAAAAAAAAAAAGGTCGGTGGATCTTTCTTTATTAACCCTCAACTTTTTGACAACATTCTCTGTTAACCCTTAAATTTTTGACATGAGACACATTCACTATTAACCCTTAAACTTTTGAGAACATTCACAAACTTTTGACATGAAACACTATTAACCCAATCTTTGAGTAAGTTATATATTCACTTTTAACTATTAGTGATTGATAATTTTGACCCTTGAGCCTTTTCTAGTTAATAACTTGACATTTCATTTTGTTTAAATTAATTTTACGACCCTTTTCACTTCTAACTTTTGTTAATTGACAACTTTGACCCTCCAACCTTTTTCTACTTAATAACTTAACGCATCATTTTGTTTAAATTGCTTTTACAACTTTACACCGCAACACGGGACACATTATTACACTTTTTTATCTATGCCTAACTACGTTGATGTTTAAATTACTTTACGACTTTACACCGCTGTCTAAATTACTTTTACAACTTTACACCACAACGTCCGATACATACCCTTTTTCATCTATGTCTAGTGACGTTAATGTCACGAACGCAACACGATAATATCATCATCATTACTCGTGTAACGAAGTCACAAACGCGACTTTACCGACGTAGCGCACGACACAAGTTAGTTTATATCTAAGCCAAATTCTAAATATTGTATATATTCCTGCAAAACTTTTCATATATCCCTACAATATACTAGCTTTGAAAAGTAGTAATTTATTGTGACATTTTTTGCAGTCGATGTATGAAGACATGAAGTCAAGGGTGGAGGCGGTGGTGCAGAGTGGTGGCCTCTCTTTGGATCGAGTTACGGAACCGGAATTCCAGGATGCTTTCAGAAAATGGACCCCTGATTTCACAAGTCGACAACATCCCACCGTTATCCAGGTTCGATCTTATTGTTTCGAAACAACTAATTAAATACATTCATTAAAAAACATCTTCATCGTTTATCTGAAATACAGATTCTGTTAGACAACAATGCCGACAAAGATGTAGCAGGTGGTGTCATGCCGAATCTCATCTATGTTTCTCGAGAGAAAAACAACCTCAAACCCCATAATTTTAAGGCCGGTGCACTTAACACCATGGTAACTTCTATATCATATATATTACATTTCTTACGGTTCTTCGATGGATATGGTGTGGTGATAAGGTGTTTCTTCTATCCATTAACGAAAAAAAAACTTAATTTATAATGCAACTTCGTTTAAAAAAAAAGTTGTATTGAAATGTTAACGAAAAAATATGTTTTGTTAGTTTTTAAAAAGTGAATAATCGCAAGTTCTTAGAGAAAAATCAAATTAAATGATAAACAAAATATTATTTTAAGTTAGATAGGTTAAAGATGTATATTGTGTATAGTATAAACGGTGTAACTGAAACTTTAAATTAATATTTAAAAAACTTGTTCTTTCATAAATTGGAGTTTGTAAATTCTTATCTAACATAATGATTATTTCCTCCTTTTGTTCACATAATATAGCTTCGCGTGTCGGGCTTGATGACAAACGGAAAATTAGTCCTCGTCCTGGATTGTGACATGTACTCGAATGATCCTAAAACACTACTTCGCGCATTGTGTTACTTCATGGATCCAAACACTGATCCAAAGCTCGGATTTGTTCAATTTCCCCAAAGATTTGATGGCATCAACAAAAATGACATTTATGCTTCTGAGTTCATGCCCGAGACTCAAATTTTAAGTCTAGGCATGGATGGGTTGTTAGGCGCCCAGTTTATGGGTACTGGTGGATTTTTCAAACGAGATGCCATTAGCGACGACTCGCCATGTGGTGTCACTACAGAGAGTGTTCAAACCAAATCGAAGCCGATAAAGAGTAAAGATGTTTTAGTTTTGGCACATGAAGTAGCAAGTTGCAACTATGAGGATCACACTAAATGGGGTTCAAAGGTTAAGTTTTTTTCCCAATTGAAATGCTAAAGAATCAATTTTCACCCACTTGTCACATCCAAAAAAAAAGTAAAAAATAGGTTAGCTAAACGTAACTACTATTGTTTTTACCGTGAATTCGCTTACCCCCTACTAAATTAGTCGCATTATCTTTCTACTTTTATCATAGGGAGGTGCGTTTAACATACATGAGTTACGTTTAGCCTAACCTTATTAGAAAATTAGAAAAGAGTCAGATTCAAAACACTCTTCGTCAACAACCCTTACTAACGAAACATTTGTCACAAATAATAAAACACTGACATGCAGTGGCGGACCCAGGAATTTTTCCATGGGGGTGCGGAACATTTTTAAAAATTTTAGGACCCTAGGTATATAAGTAAAAAAATCGGTTCGTATCGGGTCGGGTCGGGTCATGTAAAACAAACGAACATCAAACTAAATTTATATAATCATCAAAAACATGTCAAACCTTGTTACAAACATAATTAAAACGTCGACGCCCTACGGGTTTTCATTTTTTGAAATCTATCTAAAACATCATCTAAAGCTAATTTCTTAAGCAATTCTTTCTCTATATAACACTAGGTTAGAAATCATAACGTAAGTTGTAATCACCCTAGAAATCATAACATAATGTTTCAATTTTAGTTTTCAATTTTAGTTTTCAACTATTCAAGCCCTAGAAATCATAACGTAAGTTGTAATCACCCTAAAAATATATAAACAACATAATCACCCTAAAAATCATCTAAACAACCATAAACAACGTCAAAACACATAAAATTTCAAACATATTTAACAACTTTATTACCCTTTTTTCTCCTATAATATCAACCAAAATCATCAAAATAACAAAGAAACTTACCCGTGTTCGGATTCCGGTTAGATTTGGTGTCGAACGACGGTGGTATGGTGGCTGATTACGGTGGTCGCCGGCTGCTGGACTGTTGTCGCTGGCTGATGTTGTTCGTTGGCAGTGCAGGGACGCAAGAGAGAGAGAGAGAGCGGGATAGAATTTTTTAAGGTTTTGGGCTTTAATTATTTTATTATAATTTGAAATATTGTTGGGTTTGGTTAATGGGCTAAGACTTAGTGGGCTAGCTAGTTAGGAATTATAAGTGGGTAAAGGTATGGGTATTTGGGTTTAGTTGGTTAGGTATTAAAAGTTATATAATTTAGGTAGTATATTTTTTAAAAAAAATAAGAGTTTACTAAAAAAAATTTAAAATATAAATTGATAACACTTTTTACCTAAGGGGTGCGGACGAAAAATTTCAAAGGGTGCGGTTGAAAATTCCAAGGGGTGCGGACGAAAAATTCCAAGGGGTGCGGACGGGATTTTCGACGGAATTTAGCCCTAATTTTTTTTTTCCCCGGGGGTGCGCCCGCCCACCTTGGGGTGGGCTTGGGTCCGCCCCTGCTGACATGCCTTAAAAGCCTGGATAGAATTTTCTTTCAAATTACAAATTTCGACGGATTAGCGAGGCTCCTACTTTTACCAACGGACCACTGATGGATTTTTCTTTCACTAAACGTTCTATGGTTTGTAGTGTACCCTGATTCATCGGTAAACTAATAAAAACTCAACTCATTTTTTTAGATTGGATTTCGATACGGCACCATAACGGAGGACACATACACGAGCTTTCGACTTCATTGTGAAGGATGGAAGTCGGTTCTATGCAACCCGAAACGAGCCGCATTTCTTGGAGGCTCACCTTCAAACTTGAATGATGCACTCACCCAAATCAAAAGATGGTACATGGGCTTCCTAGAGATATTCTTTAACAAATATTGTCCCTTAATATATGGTGTTCGATCCATGAATCCACTCCAAGCTTTATGTTACACACACTACACACTTCGTTCTTTTTGGTCCATTCCAATAATCATCTACGCATTCTTGCCTCAAATTTCGCTCATAAACTCGGTTCCAATATTCACAAAGGTACAAATTTTATATTCAATAAAATAAATTAATATTAGATTTTTTTTGGAAATGGTACAAGCTAATATTATTAATATTATGCAACTTATGTTTAAGCTAATATTACAGGTCTCGGACGATGGTTTTTTCTTGTACGTGTTTCTGTTTCTTGGAGCATACGGAAAAGATTTTCTTGATTTTGTGGTATTCGGAAGACGATCAACGATAAGGTGGTGGAACCACCAAAGAATGTGGTTGATGTGGGGGCTGTCGAGCTACCCTTTCGCATTGCTCGAATGGTCACTTAAATGCTTTGGTTTATCAACATTCGGGTTCAATGTAACGAGCAAAGTAGTGGATGAAGAACAAAACAGATTGTACGAACAAGGGGTGGTTGAGTTCGGGGTTGAATCATTGTTGTTTTTACCGATTTCAGTAGCGTCATTGGTTAGCTTATGGGCGTTTTCGAAAGGAGTTATGCATGTGTTTATATATGGGAGATTAGAAGAGTTTTTTGTGCAGATTTTCATATCTGGATTTGTGGTGGTGAATAGTTGGGTGATATATGAAGGCATGTTTTTGAGGAAAGATAGAGGGAAAATGCCATTGAAGATAACTTTAGCATCAATTGCAACCGCAATCGCGATTTATTTCTTATCTACTCTAATTATGTTTCCTTGATTAATTCCAGTTTGATTCATGTTTGTAAATTGACCACCCTCATAAACAAATGCGTCAAAACGCGCACAAAATGTTTGAGACTGTTGTAATGGTTTTGACGCACTGTTATATGCATGTAAGTTTGCGATATGTTTAGATTATGTAACAGATGCTTATTCCGGGTTCCTTTTGACCTTATTCATAAACCTAATTAAGTTAGGAAAAGCTAAACAAAAGTACAGTCTGTGAACGACAAGTATACGCGGGTTGATAATTAAAACGTAAACTAAAGACCAGCTTTGGGATCGGCTGAACCAGCTGCTACGACTCCCACACCATTTGATGACGCGGGCGCATCTTTACCAACACTAAGCTCATCCACAAGTTGATCGATTTTGCGAAATTGGTATGGCCATCTTGAATTATATAGAAACTGCCTCAGATCAAACCTATTATCTTCCGGTGAATAACTCTGTCGACATAAAAGCAGTTAGCACGTTCCCAAGCGAAGAAACATTTGGTTAAAAAAAATAAGAAAACAGGATACCTCAGCGTGATAAGAGGGCGTTATTACAGTCATTTTGTGTCGGTTAATGGAATAATATTTAAAGAAGTACTTCACTTTATCAGCTACCTCTGACGGACTTAGTTTCGAACCCCATCCGAAACAAAGATTCTGTAAACAACATTCGCACCCGTGAGCTACAAACAGAACCAAATCACCAATAATCACGCAATAGCATCGATATCTATCTAAGACAAACCTTGAACATAGACACGGGCCCGCATCGGAAGATCTTCCTGAGCCTTCCATATACGGAAAGTTCATCGTATGTCATTCCCATGTCGACTTCATCCAGCTGACTGTAATTTGATCGAATGGGCTCCAGCTCAGCAGTAGGGGGAGCAGCTTCAATCTCCGCTAACGATGAAAAACCGAGATGGGTAGCGGCCCATCTTAAAAATATTCGAAGATCCTGCTTGCTAATACTTCCGATTGGATTTATGTCAGCAGAACTGCAGTCATACTGAAAGAAAGAAAGAAAGAAAGAAGGTTAATTAATAACTAAACATAAATACGACAAACGAGCTATCAAAATACCTTTGTTAGGTAACCACGCAATCCTTCATCAACGTTGGAGCTGCCTAGCACTAAATAGAATCCCGGTTTGTTATGAACCCATGGCAATAATGATGCTAACATAAACGCTAGAACCATCCGTATTCGTGCTTGAACGTTTTGCAGCCCTAGATTTTCAATGTTCGATCCCCCATCAACCTGTAAGAACATATACAAATAAATAATGATTAAAAACAAGATTTTGCAATATATATATACACCTAGGGTCAGGGTATAATGAAAACTCCAATGAGTTGTAAGAACTTAGAGAACTCGGCCAAAAAGAACGCCTTTTGAATTTTTTTAAACCAAACCGCTCGGGAAATTTTTTTATAGGGTGTTTACATGTCCATCTATGTTTATGCAAAAAATGGTGGCAAAACTCGCACAGGAAGTCGGAGTTCTCTAAGTTCTCACAACTCCGCGCGCGGGGGGGGGGGGGGGGGGTTCTCTTGATTTAAATCCTACACACACACACACACACATATATATATATATATATATATAGGGTTGGGTTCATTTCAGAACTCTAAATAATTGCAGAACTTTCAGAACTCCTAATAAACAATCATTTTATATATTTTTTTTTGTATTTAGGGTCTTTTTATCTTCTATTATATGTATTTTTATGATTACATACATGTTAAAAGTAGTTTACATATGTTTAATAGCCAAATTGTATATATGTGTAATAACTAATTACATGTATGTAAAAAAACTAGTTTACATATGTGTAATTATAACACTACATATAAAAATTGATAAAATTACTCTTAACATGTATATAATCATAAAAATACACATAATAAATGATAAAATTATCCTAAACATAAAAATATATAAATAAAAAGATTGTTTATTAGGAGTTCTGCGAGTTCTGTAAATATTTATGGTTCTGAAATGATCCTGGCCCTATATATATATATATATATTTCTTTTAAGTGTGTTTTACCTTGTAACGAGGTCGTTTTCCAGTAAGTGTTTGAAACAGAGATAAAAAGGCAGAAACCACAGTGTCTATGGAAACATCAAGATGCCATGATCCAATCTCGTCTGCAAGCATCTTTGCTCGTGACCGCGTGGCATCGGAACTTTTTAACATAACAGTAAAGAAACATAATCTTAAACCCATATACAAATAATCGAAACTCAAAAAGCGGAAAAACAGGTGCATATTGTTTTCAAGAAAGTACCTGTTTTCGGATCCCATGAAAACGGTGTAGAAAATGCGTTTTGCAAATTCTTTGCTGTCCGTAGGAAACTGCCCATCGGTATAGTTTCCGATTCTTATAGCATCTGACTTAACTTGTTCATCTCCATTTGCAATCTCTGAACGAACATATCCAATATAGGGTTTATCATTATGATATCTTAATCATTGTACTACACAAATCTTTTTTGTGAAAATAAATAAAAAAGTTCTAACCTTTTACTACAAGCTGACACATGCATCCGACAATACCGGCTACCGAAGAGCTATCGGCCCCACCCGAAAGCGGAAGTAGAAAACCGGAAGCTCCACTTCTTCTCAAGTAATCCCAGAGCCAGCAACCAGGTCCAAACGCTATTTCTTCCTCAGGAGAATGATAACTAATCTGTCACGTTACTGCAGCGGTTAACAATGATAACTAACTGCGATTTAATTACTGCAAATAACTTACCTTCAAAGGACTTGAAAGTGACATCTGGAGGTTAAAAGGCTTGCAAAGCTTGTAAGGCACATATACAGAGGAAACGTGTGGTTTACGACTTGCTCGCTCTTGGAAACTGCTTATCGATCCCCTAAGACTAGCAACCTTCCATAAATCGTACGAAAGATGAACAATATTATTTTTTAAATATTACATATATAAAAGGTAACGTAATTGATAAAACTTACGGCATCTAGATCTATTTGTGCAACTACAACCTCTACATCCTTTAAGGAGAACTGTGACCCTTGCGCGACTACATCTCCATTAACGACAACACATGCACAACCATCTACAGTAGATATTTAAGACATTTTAAATAAAGATCTTGAAAATAAAGTTTAGAGTAAAATGCCATTTTCGTCCCTGGGGTTTGACCAGTTTTGCGAATTCCGTCTAAAGGTTTGTTTTTCGCATCAGAATCCAAAAGGTTTGTAATCTTGACATTTTCATCCGGCTCGTTAATTCCATCCATTTTTCTCCGTTAAGTCAGAGGTATTCCCGTATGTTTTGTTAACTTAAAGGACAATTCGGTCTTTTTCAAGGGTACACAGTCTTTTTACATAAAGTGAAAAAGACCAAATTGCCCTTTAAATAAGCAAAAAGGACGGAAATACCCCTGACTTAACGGAGAAAAATGGATGGAGTTAACGAGCCGGATAAAATGGTAAGATTTCAAACCCTTTGGATCCAGATGGGGAAAAACAAACCTTTGGACGAAAGTCGCAAAACTGGCGAAACCTCAGGGACGTAAATGGCATTTACTCTAAAGTTTAAATGGACATAAAGGATACCACTTACCATAATAAAGGCGGCCACCATCACATCCCTGATGATTACTATACATATACACTCCACCACGAGTATGCGTAGCGCCTATAAACGCACGCATACGAAGGTCAAGTTTTCTTAGCTGGTGATGACTTCCACTTGCATTCATGAACACCTCAACACCATTTAACGCAAGCTCAGCGTGCGGAGGAATCGGAGTGAACAGCTCTTCACAAACTTCCGCTGCAACCGCCCTGAAGAATCACAAGAAACATTTATATCATAATCATGAATAGTTGAATACATCCACAAACACTTAAAGTTAAAGTTCTTCGAAGTTTGAGCTTACGTGTCGAGAAATTGCATAAACCCGTAGCCAAAAGGGACTGTTTGCTGCTGCAAAGCTTCGGAAATGTCACTTGGAAGATGAAATTCTTCTAGTTGGTCATTTTGTTTCCATGCTGTAAACCACCTAAGTTCTCTGTAGTTTCCATCATTTGCGAGCCACATTTTTGGGCGTATCATGATTATTTTTCTGTTAAGGCATAGGACTTGACAATTGTAACGCTCGGACCCTTTGATAACAGGCATACCAAAACTACATAATATGTCGTCTGTCCAATCACCAAGCAATAACTCCTTTAAGCACTCCCACCTGCAGTAGGGGATCATGTAAAACTGTAAATCACAACCTTTTTGATTGTGTTTTAACAAAATGACTGCAAAATTGCAGTTTAATTAGTGATAAAAATTCACCAAAGTAAACATTTTGACCCACTTATTTTTTGGCCAAAACAAACATTGACTTCTAGCCCACTCAAAAATAAACATATCCAAAAACAATCAATCAGAAAATGACACTTAAGCTCAGCCGGCTAAGAAGGCTAGAATTTAGCCGGCGAGAAAACCTTGAAGAGTACCACGGATCCACAAAAACCTCCAATCAAAACAATACATGCGTAAATGCCTGCTAAAGTTTAGCGTTTCAGAAAAACGCCGGCTAAATCTTAGCTGGCGTATTTCATGGACCCATTGTACATTTCAAGATTTTTGTGCCGACTAAATTCTAGCTTGCTTAGCCAGCTTAGCTTATGTGGTGTTTTCTAATCGATTGTTATTTTAGTGGGCTAATACTACATGTAGTCGGTTAACGCCCACGTACACAAAAGCCTCATTGGGCGCTAAACACCGTTACGGGAACACCAAAAAGCTCTCCGCCAAGGCTTTAATGGGCATGAAGGTGGTATGGGAGATGGGATTCACTAGCTACCACCAATCACTTCATTTTTATTCTTTTTTCTTTTATTTAATTATTTAGTTAAACCACTACACACTTTTTAACGGTGTAGCTAGACGTGACAGCAACTTTTACAATTTCTAGTTAAACTACTACTACTACCCATAGCCATATATTTTGGAAAAACAAAATTGGGTTAAAAAATAAAATGTCTATATTCTTAATCTCCCCCAATTAGAGTGTCCTTTGATCAAACTATATAGCGATATTGGCCTCTAATAATCCCTACTAGACGTCATTGGCCATTGGCAGTCCTACCCATTTTTATTCCCCTGACGGTCCCACCTTTCAACTATTTTTCCTCCACCGGTCCTCAATTAAAAAAACTTAACTCCGAAACTTAACTCCGTTAAGTTTTTTTTCCAAATTAAAAACTGACATTTTAGGGCTTTTGATCAGGACAAAGATACGAGTCTATTGCTGTAAAACTCACCTCGAAACAGTGCTCCAAACGACTTGATTTTTGTTAATTGGAAGTTTAAACACCTGAATTGAAGCACCTTTTCGTCGTTTGGAGCACAATTTCAAGGTAAGTTTTACATCATTCGACTCGTATACTCGATCAAAAGCCCTAAAATGTCAGTTTGTAATTCGGAAAAAAAACTCAACTCCGTTAAGTAGTATTATTAGAGGCCAATATCCCAACTATATATGACTCAGTCCAATTCAATTGTGATCATATAAAGAAAGAGGTAAACTAAAAGCACATAACTGTATGAAACTGAATGGAAGTAAAGTGATCTTACGCGTGAGCAACAGTGTCAAGTTCCAAGAAATGATCTTCAGAGCCATAACCAGTGATTTCAAGCTCCGGACCAAGCCGAATAACAGCCCCAGCTTCTTTAGCCCTAACTATTGATTCTTTAATATTCTTCATATTGCAATCAAAATCCATTGCCCATTGGTTCAAATTGCATGTAGCCACTTTCAGCAACCTCATCTTCCTCAATCAAACAAGAAATCAATCAAGATCACACATATATTATATAAAAAGATTTTTAAGAAAAGGGTTTTAAATAAGAAGAAGCAGAATTAAGAAAAGCGGTGTTCAAAGTCCAACCGTAACTTTTGGGTTTGAATTGAAACTTGACGCTTCCAAAGATATTGAATTCAAGAATAATATGTTGTACAAGTTATTCGAGTTAAATAGCAGAGGTTAAGGATTCGAACTTCGGTAATTTTCAAACGCCTACTATGATAATTTAAAAAAATCACCCAATTTATTTTAAGGGTCCTAAAATTAACATATGGCAAAAACTTATTTACACATGATGTATACGGGCTGTATAATGTTATACGGCACGTATGGAATTTAAAAAACTAACAAAGAGGCGCAGAATTTGTTAGTTTTTTTTTTTAATTCCATACGGGCCGTATAACAGTATACGGCCCGTATACACCATGTGTAAATAATTTGTCTGGTCCTATACAATGTATACGAATGTGTATACGGGCAGTATACTTTTATACGGTCCGTATTCTTCGAAAATTAGATTTTTCTCAAAGTATTTAAGGGATTTAAGGTGTCAATCACACGAGACATTTTACAGTCGTAAGGTGCTCAAACATTTCTAAAAGTAGAAAAAAATAAAACATTAACAAGTAACAAAGATTGAAGAACAAAAAAACGTGTCGTATGACTGTAATAAAACGGAAGCTATCAACGCGGGATTACGGGCATGGTGTTATTCTTTATTTAATATTTACAGAATAAAAGGAAGGGTGAGGCATTTGATGAGAGTTGTAAGGAGTCTGAGTCTTCGGTTTCATCAGCCTGTACCAAAGAAACCAAATTCGCAACAATGAGTCTGAGTCCATTGTTGTTCGTGAATGTTTCGAATCATCATAGAAGACGTGTCGGATTCTTCTGCTAGTGGTCGGGCTTCCAATGCTCACACAGGGTGATAAACAACACTGATATGAACACAAACCAACTGCTTTATCTTGAGTCATCGGGAAACTTTTCCTCAGGGGAGGGTGAGTAGTATGAGTCTGAGTCCATTGTGGTTCGTGAATTTTTCGAATCATCATAGAAGACTATCAGGATTTTGTTGGTTTGTTTCCAGGTAGGGTTTAGAATGTTTGAAGTATTCTTGGTTCAATACCAACTCTTCTGAAAGACAAGAATACAACGTTCATGTATCACAAGGAATGACCGATCTAAGGCAGAGAACCTGATTCAGATACACAAATTCATCACCAGTTTCTACAGCACAAGCACATACACAGTTAGGGTTTAGAATGTTTGAACTATTCGGATTTTGTTGGTTTGCCGGGTTCTATAACTACAATCCTTCCAACATTATTGAAAATTAACGTAAACATAGCATTCGAAGATCCTTGAATTCGAGAATACTTATCCTTGCTGCCTCAAGGGTTTATGAGTCAAAGTTAACATTCAGATTCAGAAAGCAGATGATTTTGTACTTGGTTTATTCTCTTTAATCTATTAGAACGATCCTTGTTTTGTCACGTACATGCGTTTAATTCCCAACATCCTTGTTTTGTCACGTACATTTCGTAAGAAACTTTTCATGCATTGAACCTTCAGTTGTGTTGTAGTTTGGAAAGATGACCGAATAGAGATCTGAATCAGGCGTTGTTCTCGTTGTTGCATCGGAATAGAGATTTGTTGGAATTTGGGGATCAACAAATATAACTGAAGAAAAAATGGTTGCTGATGTTTTTCACTATCAGGATTTTGTTGGTTTGTTTCCAGGTAGGGTTTAGAATGTTTGAAGTATTTGTGGATCAACATAAATAACTGGAAAAAGAAAACATCATCTGTTCATCATTGTTCTTGAAGATGAAGATGAAGAAATGAGGGTTTATTCTCTTTAATATATTAGAACGGTCATTGTCTTGAGAACCTGATTCTGATTTAAACAATGCACGAAGATCCTTGCATTAGAAACAATTTGATGGAATTTGTGGATCAACAGAAATAACTGAAATAACTCGCCATTATCTTGCACCTGTATACATTGATTGTGGATTTAACTTGCAAGAATTGGGTTCGTCGCATGATAGAAGATACATATCATCCGTTCAAGTTGAGCTTCCTGATGCAATTTGTTGGAATTTGTGGATTTCGGTTGGTTCAGATCTCGGAAGTACTGAACAACAGAAATAACAGCTTCGGTTTCATCAAACGGCTTTGAAAACCGGACGGAATCTACGAAGAAACTGTTGGAATTTGTGGATTTCGGTTGGTTCAGAAACTTAACAAGAGAAGCAACTAAAAAAATACAACTGATTACTCGGTCGAATAATGGCCAATAATACGTTCATTATTTTCATAGTGGTGCCAATGTCCTACTACTACAATCCTTCCAACGCCTGATTCTGATACGGGCCCACAAGAGTTAAGCAAGAATTGGGTTCGTCGCATGATAGAAGATACATATCGTCCGTTCAAGTTGAGCTTCCTGATGCAACTTTTTTTGCTTCAAGATTTACGTCTGATGTCTAAGTTTGATTACATTTGACTTCATCTGCCTGTGTTTTGAAAATAGGCTTTGTTCTTCATTTATTGGATCGTTCTAATAGATTAAAGAGATTTTTACCATTTTTTACCCTATGAATACGGGCCGTATACGGTGTATACAGCCGTATACACTCGGTAAAAAAAATTAACCAATCGTATACAATGTATACGATGCTTGTATATGGGCCGTATATTGTTATACGGCTCGTATACTATGGGTAAAAAATGGTAAAAAATGGTATATTCTCTTTAATCTATTAGAACGATCCTTGTTTTCATAGGATTCACTTGAATCGTCTCGGAAGTACTGAACGGCTTTGAAACCGGACGGAATATACGAAGAAACTGTTGGAATTTGTGGATTTCGGTTGGTTCAGAAACTTAACAAGAAACGGTTAAAAGTAGCAATCACCTCCAATCATTTCCTGGTCAAATCACACAATATAAAGTTATCGTGTGTTGTAGTTTGGAAAGATGACCGAATAGAGATCTGAATAACAAACTGTGGAGAACTTGTTTGTGTCGGGTGAATAGTTTTTAGTAGATACCTTTGGCAGCTTTCATTTGAACTTGTTTGTTTTCATAGGGTTCACTTGAATCGTCTCATAAGTACTGAACGACTTTGAAACCGGACGGAATATACGAAGAAACTGTTGGAATTTGTGGATTTCAGACGGTTCGGTTTTGTAACACCCGTTCTTATAAATCAAGGTTTAGCGTATTATTTACGAAAACAATCATGTAATTAAGATTACATATCCATTGGAAAAACGGGTTTACTAAAACCTTTTTACAATTTAAAAGTTTAGAACATAATGTAATTAAGTTCGTCACTTAAAAGAAACAATGAAACGACATTCGTTATTTAACATAATAACGATACATAGTGCGGAAGCTTATTTCGTGATCGTGTTCGGTTCTTGCTCGTCGCTTGATCTTCATCCGGGCACTTATGGCAATCACCTATGATTAAAACCAACTTAAAAGTTAGTTTTGATAGTCAAATATGAAGTTCAAACAAGTACAGGGGTTAAATATGAAGTTCAAACAAGTACAGGGGTTAAATATGAAGTTCAAACAAGTACAGGGGTTAAATATGACAAAAAATAACATTTTTCCGGGTTTGGGGGCGTCGCGTGACGCCAAGGGGCGTCGCGTGACGCTAGGCCCCCTTTTCAGCAGAATGTTGCTGCATATTCCCTGCACGATCTGATTTCACGGAAACGGCCATAACTTCTTCGTTATTGATCCGTTTTACCCGATTCTTTTTCCTACGCGTCCGTAATTTAATTCTCCATCTTATGGAGTTAAAATCCAACAACCTTCATAATAAAATTTCAGACTTTTAAGTCTTCGGCTTATCGCCCTTTTACCAAATTTTGACCCGTTTATGCATTTTATCAAACGAACATATTTGTTTGATTCCTACATCACCTACACTTCTCAAATTGTTATTAACTACCAT
This sequence comes from Helianthus tuberosus, assembly GCA_030545235.1. Classification (NCBI taxonomy): domain Eukaryota; kingdom Viridiplantae; phylum Streptophyta; class Magnoliopsida; order Asterales; family Asteraceae; genus Helianthus; species Helianthus tuberosus. The sequence goes on from CM060381.1 coordinate 12,691,325, forward strand.
TTTAGGTTCTAATCACAAGTTTATTTCACAATTTAAACCCGTTTTCGTTCGTATGTTTATTTTGACCCGTTAAGGGTATTTAAGCATTTTCGAGCCTAAAATCGCTCTCGATTGATTCTAGCATTTCATCACCACATTTCTTATCTTATAATCTCCCACCACAATTGTGTTTATGGCGGTTTGATGTGGTGATCTATATAAACCAAATTTTACTTCTCGAATCATTATTTTACGGCAAAAACTCAAATAGTACCGTTTGACTAATATAATACCTCTTTCAACCTCTATACTTAATCTAAGTATTTACTTAATCATAAACTTGTTTCCAAACGAACTTTAAGGGTTGTTTGTCCCATTTAGCCTACAAGGGCGTTTTGGTCGATTTTAGTCCTTTTATGACGAAGGACTCTCTCTCAAATTATTTGACCAAAATAGCACTTTTAACTACAACATAATTAAGCGTACTTGGCCCGGATCACAAGTAGACCCGATTTATACCTCGTTTTCATTATCACACCATCAATGGTGACGCAATTATCCGATTTGCTAATCGGTCCTGTTAACATAATACTTGACAACCACATTAGTCGATATTATCAAATGGTGTTATCACATTCGACCCGTTTGGACTATAAGACCAAGTATCTTCATAAGTAGCAAAACATGGTTAGTAAATTACCAATTTGCTCATCCGACCCATTTCGGATTTCTGCCACTAGACCCCTTTTTAACTACAATTTACTTAGTCGGTACTTGACTAAATTTCCATCACTACTTATTTTCTCGTTATTAGTTGTACTTTAAAGTGATCTTAACGAGAACTCTTTTGTTATTAGTCATTACATGACTAAAATTACCATTTCGCCTCTTTTCACCATAACACATGGTTTTTATCATTTAAGTTTGTTCCGACTCATGTTAATAGTCTTGGAACCCATAATTCGATATTACACTAATCGAAATTGTAGTTTACAAAATAATGCATATTCTACAAAAAGGATGTAAGCGTCGCTTACCTTGCATCCGGTTATGCTTTTCCTTTCCTTCTTGATTTGTTTGATCCGCTCCCTCATCAAGCTTCCACCTAGCTTGTTACGCGTCAAACTATCATCATCGTTTTCAAGGTGGTTAGTTTAATCATAATCTAATACGATTATTCCACCTTATGCATTTCATATCAAAATTACTACTTATCGTATTATAGGTCAGTTTGACCTTTTTAAAAGTCAAATGCCCATTAGTATGCTAATTGCATTTTCGAGTTCATCAACTAGTTTTAGCATTCTTTAATTTCCCGGTAGGCGGTATCTTTAGACCACCGTTTTAACCAAAGTTCTAACCACGTTTTATCACATTTAGAACTCTTTTTAAGCACTTTTTGCATAATAGTCAAAACATCACAATTAGGTGTTTAACTACAAAAATTCTAGTTTCGAGCCTTCTTTGAGGCATTTCAACAAACACTTTAAGGGCAGAAATTTACATGTTTATTTATCAAGTCTCTAGCTTATCTCTTAGCCCTAATTTCACATAAATCAACCATCTTACAAGATTGTTAACTTCTACAATTCTGAAGTCACTTCAAAATTGTCAAATTACATTAGAATATCACCCAATTTCCTAGTGTTTATCAATTTACACATAACCCATAAATCACCTACAATGGTGTTCATAATCTTTACTAAATTTTCACATGATTTCAACTTGTATTTGTCTAGGGTTTGTCCCTAGACACTATAGTTGTTCTTAGATCATCATAAGACACACATGCAACCATAATTTCAGATTTTCCCAATTCTATGAGAATTTCAAGTTGAGAGTTTTCATCAAAATTTACATACCTTGTAATCCTCTTGCGATGAGGATCACGATTCTAAGCTCGGATTTTCGTTTGGATCAGATTTGCACCTCCAATTTGAGAGTTTTAGTAGAATTCTAGGGTTTGAAAGTGGGGGTGTCGCCCCCTGCTTGCTTTGATCGACCAGACCCCCTAAATGGGGTGTTTGGTTTGTTTTTATTTGTTTAATAAAAATCAAGTTTCAATTTTAACAATATTGGCCCCTCTAATTTGGTTAGTTAATTAAGTAGGGCACAACCTACTTATTTCTAACAATATTTCCCACTTATTAACTAGGTTTAATATTCCTAGTTAACTTTGTGGGTTCGAGAATATTTATGACTAAGTTTATTTCGGGTCCCGTTAACTCGGGTCTTCTATCATTTTATTTCTTAAAAGCTTTTTTTTTATTATTCACTTCAAATAAATATTAGGATTATTAAATAAATTCCTAATATTTGCCAGTTTACTTTTACCACTAACGGTACTTTCCCCGTCTTTAGTATTAACGGGGTTTAATTACCAAACCCGTTTTCAGGGTGTTACAGGTTTAGTCATTTTCTGACTGTTTCAGTTATGATTCAATAAATAATATCTTATTGAGAAGCACTAAAACGGATGCGGTTATTCTTGAATCTATTAGAACGATCCTTGTCTTGAGAACCTGATTCTGATTTAAACAATGGAATTTGTGGATCAACAGAAATAACTAAAATAACTCGCCATTCTCTTGCACCTGTATACGTTGATTGTGGATTTAACTTGCAAGAATTGGGTCCGTCGCATGATAGAAGATACATATCGTCCGTTCAAGTTGAGCTTCCTGATGCAATTTGTTGGAATTTGTGGATTTCGGTTGGTTCAGATCTCGGAAATACTGAACAACAGAAATAACAGCTTCGGTTTAATCAACCGGCTTTGAAACCGGACAGAATCTACGAAGAAACTGTTGGAATTTGTGGATTTCAGTTGGTTCAGAAACTTAACAAGAGAAGCAACTAAAAAAATACAACTGATTACTCAGTCGAATAATGGCCCACAAGAGTTGAGCAAGAATTGGGTCCATCGCATGATAGAGGATACATATCGTCCATTCAAGTTGATTTCCGGTTACCAGGCCTATCATCTCCGTCTACGTTTGGTTTCCTCAACGAAGAACTATTTGCCATTATCTGCCCTTTTTCCTTTGGTTTTCTGGCTGATTTTGAGAAAGAGAGAGAGAGAGAGACAGGGGAGGGTGAGGGTTTTGAATTGATTACTGCGCTCAACCTTTGGTAATCCTCAACCGGCTTTGAAACCGGACGGAATCTACGAAGAAACTGTCGGAATTTGTGGATTTCGGTTGGTTCAGAACCTTAACAAGAGAAGCAACTAACACAAAGTATCTCGATATGGTTGGTGTAAAAGCTCACATTTTACTACGTTGACCATGTTTTTTGACAAATCATCTGCTTCCTGAATCTGAAAGTTAACTAGACCCCTCAAGTTGTCATTCATAACAACTAAGCGTCTGGAGAAGAGTATGTTGATATAGGAGAGTTGATGCAATTTTCCAAGCATTTTATCGTGTGTTGTAATTTTAATGAAGTAATGAAGATTGAATATGCAAACCGCATCCGTCTTCTGTTATGATTCGAAACATTCCGAATAACTAGCAGAACCCGACACGTCTTCTGCTAGTTACTCTTTTCTTCGATTTCAACGAGGCAACTTTCCTTATCACCTGAACCGGTGATTTCTTATCCATACTATTCTTCATAGCCATATTCCCACTCACAAGTTGTTGATCTTTGGGTGGTGATTTACTCCCGAACAAACCATGGCCACCTTGACTAGAATAGATAAGTGTATCACTCGATCCACTTACATTCGAATAACGCTGAGAATCCACAACACTTATGGCCAGATTCTTTCCTTCAATCTTGGCAAAATCAACGCCTGCTTGTTTTATTATCACGAAAGTGCTGAACAACCGAGATAACAGCTCCAGTATTTATCACCAACTCATATTTAGTAGTGTTTGTTTGAGAACCTGATTCAGATACACAACGGTCTCTTTGCTTCGTCCACTAGAACTATTTGTGTATGCATTCTTTTGGTAGTTAACAATGCTAATTAGAAAAAAAAAATATGTAAAATTAATCATATCGATTGCTATAACAGGATGGATGTGACACACACAGATAGATAAGCTGTCACAGTTGTCAAGACTATTTGTCGGGTTTCCAATGCTCACACAGGGTGATAAACAACGCTGATACGAACACATGTGTTTCGAAATTGTTAGACCCTAAAACATATTTGACAAAAGTCGCAGCGGAAATTCGTACCATAAAATTTTCTTACGTTATAAACATCTTGACGTACTTAAATTCATTTTTAAAGTTAACTCGTTCACAATAAATACATTTATTGAACTTATTTACAATAAGAAAACATAACTTAGCTTCACTCAATTACGTACTCAACACTCCCGTACAATCTATCTTGTGACTCGGTCTTTGATCGCTCCTCTTTAGAATGATAATCTGGCTCGGACAACCTGCACTCACCAAACACATACAAGACATTAATACCTTTTATAAATATAAACGATGCTTAGCCTTGGTTTATTTCCGTTTCTTTATTCCTTTACATTAAACGTTCCCTCTGAGTACCTCATCTCTGGTGAGTCTTCGATACTGTACCTGCATTACACCTAAATCTCCATGTACACGCATAACAACGTAAAAACTTAATCATACTGAATGACTTACATACATACCTAAACTTCATACATATTATCTTCATATATACATACGTACACACATGCATACATACCTACTTGCATACATACTCACACACATACATGCCAACCTACATGCATACCTACATATAAACACATCTACATCATTATATACGTATCTACATGTACACATACCTACATCATTACGAACACTCATGACATTATACATACATACATCCCTACTTGCATCATACCAAACTCATACATGCCTACTCTCATACATACCATCATATATCTACGTACTTGCTCGCATACTTATAAACATACATACATACCTATCTACATATGTGCATACAGTTAAGCTTATAAAAACGTAAGTTAAATTAGTCATACGTATCTTGAAACGCGTTTAAACGAGTTCCCAAGACAAAACAGAGCAAACGAACGATTTTCGCCAAACAGACACCCCATCGCGTCGCACGACGCCCTGAAACAAACAGAATGTTGTTGTTGCTGTGCTGCAGATTCCCAGCACGACCGAATTTCACGGAAACGGTCATAACTTCTTCGTTATTGGTCCGTTTTACCCGATTCTTTTTCCTACGCGTCCGTAATTTAATTCTCCATCTTATGGAGTTAAGATCCGACATCCGGATTAACAAAATTCCAGAATTTTAAGTCTTCGGCTTACTACCATTTTTACCACAAATTGACCCGTTCATAATTTTATCACAACAACATGTTTATTTGAGCTTTAAGTTCATGAAATTCATTATTTCAATATCTCCTATCATATAAATCTCAAATCACGGGTTCCTTAAGTGATAAAATCCCGTTTACACTTAAATGCTTATTTTGACCCGTTAAGGGTATTTGTGCATTTTAGTGCAATTGGCCCTAAAAATCATACCTTTCGCTTTCATACTTGTCCTAAGCGTTCTCTTGATCAATGACTTGTTTCTAACATCTTTTAAAGGTCGTTTGTCCGATATACCCATCAAGGGCGTTTTAGTCAACTTTAATCTCATCATTTACGACGAAGGACTTCAATACATAATTAACCTCAAACATCATATTTAAATAGTTAAAACACTATATTACTTAAACAAACTAAGAAGTGATTACGGAAATCACTTACCTTATGCGTCCGTGCTCGTATCCGATTCCTTGCCTCTTCTTGACCCGTTAACACCTCCTGCTTGAGCTCGTTTCGACGTGATTCCTATACTCTCTTTTCATCAAAATCACGCTCTTATTAGCATATTCATTTGTACATGTTAACAATCATATCAATCGCATATTTCACACTTAACTTTCATTAGTCATTTCTAACAAACATAACTCATATAATCATATCCGTATACGTTTAAACTCATGTAACTCATCATGTCATTACATTTAACACGGATTGCTATAACATGTACCATACGACTTTCTATAATCCAACATTTACGACAACGAGTCAAATCATGTTTCTTATACTTAGTTGACTTTCAAAAGTCAACTATTAACCATATTTAACTATTGACTTATCATCATATACTCGCAACATCACAATCGACTATACGGACGACACTATATACATTTCATTATACATTTGGTGTGCGTACCACCATCTAAACATAACGTACAACTAATTCATGCATAATCTTCTAAACTCATACATAATGCATCAAGTCCTACTACTAATCATCATGTATCATTTCCAAATAAACATCAAACATAGCATCATCATATTTCTCCTAATTCATCTAACAAGAGTTCATCATACCCACAAAATACATCAATCTTTCAACAAGACTAGAACATAGGTGGTGATTCTAGTAATCATCTTCACCATAACTAACGGGTTTCACCTCTAATCATCAAATTAACGCAAACCATACATAACCCATGTTCTATACGAGGATTCTAACCCTTGTACATGATCAATTTCATATTAACTCACGGATTAGAACATAACCCACTTCACCCATGATTACCAATCTTAGATTTAAGACATACCTTATGATCCCCTCGTGATGGTGATCATTTATCCATGCTCGGTTATGATCTTAAGCGTCATCTTGCCTTTCAATTTGAGCATAAAGATGAAGTTAGGGTTTGAGGCTCCGTGGGAGCCTCCTGCTCCTTCTCGAACACACGTATGTGTGTGTTTGTGTGTGATTAGTTATTTAATAACTTAACTTTCATTTTTCCCACTTTAGCCCCTCGGGTTTGCCTTTAAAGCATAACTGACACTACATTCATCTTTTAATAGTTTTCACCATGCATTTAACTGGGTTAAATAGCCTAGTTATTTATTTCATGATATATCATATAGGGACATACGGAAATTTATATACATTCAGGTTTTGGGGCGTTACAGAAATAGGCTTTGTTCTTGGTTTAATGAAGTTACACGTAACATCTAGTTATATTCAGATTTAAACAATGCCCGCCTCAACTGAGATAACTAACATCCATCAAGCTCAAAAAGAAAACTTGTGTTTCCCGTAGTCACAAAAGATTGCGGTTTGTATTTCGCATAGCCACCGTTTCCGTAGTAAAAAACGGTTGGGTTTGCACATTCAATCTTCAATACTTCATTAAAATACCACTAGTAGAAGAACCCGACACGTCTTCATGTTACGGAGAATGTTCTAGAAATTGAAGGAAAAGGAAAAGATTTGTTGAAATCGAATTTGAAAACTATGACAGCTTATTAAAAATAGCAATCACCTCCAATCATTTCCTGGTCAAATCACACACTATGAAGTTTAAAGTTATCGTGTGTTGTAGTTTGGAAAGATGACCGAATAGAGATCTGAATAACAAACTGTGGAGAACTTGTTTGTGTCGGGTTCTTCTGCTAGTTACTCGATCAACGGACTGATCGGTAACGTTACTCTACTTGTGCGCCGATTTAAGCGGCGTGTTCCGATCAACGTTGTTAAAGGTGATGAAGAGTTTAGAAACCCTAGAATGATGGTGTTTTTACTGGAAAAAACGTGATACTTGAAAAAACATCCTTATATACGGCCCGTATACAGTTATACGACCCGTATACATTTGGTAACATCAAAAACCTCCCAAAATAAATCCATTGAGCCGTATACGTTTTACAAATCGTATAAACATGTATACGGCTCGTATAACTATATACGGACCGTATATAGTAAAATAAAAAAAAAACATTCTCTGGGCATTTTCCTATTCAAAAACATTCTATACGGGCAGTATATTTGTATACGGCCCGTATACACTAGGGGATGTGAAAATAAGATATAGGGGGTGTGGGAACAAGGGGGGCCTATTTTAAGCAGACTATTGCTATCGATTTTTTTTTAAATTTAAACAGAATATTGCTAGAGTTTTCTTAATTTTAAATTTCTTTCTTTTACAAGCTATAAAGTTATGTGATTATTATCTAGTACGTATTTACGTATCAAATGTGCAAGCATTAACAAATGCTCAATGTGACTCTACATCTATAATCACGTATCATATTTAACAAGTGTAATGTCACGTGATTATGCATTGGTATTAGGGTTCTTCATGAGCTGAACCAAATCGATCGGACCTTTGCCACGTGAAATGTATATAGATATCGTATTCACATTAAATTAAGGGTGTTAATATTCTCACACCCATCTCCTCTATCTCTTTCTATATATATACAAGATAGTCTTAGGATATTGTAAAAAAGACAATTTTTGTGAGAAGTGTGAGAAGGCATAAGAATTGACATGTAGGCATCATGTTTTGGACGTGGGCATAATGTTTTGGGTTGTTTTGGCAAGAAAATACCAAACATAAGAATTTAAGACACAATGTAATGAATACTATGCTTAAAATTAAAACACTATGACAAGAACGTTAAGTAGTGTGTTTTTGTTGTTTTTTTTAAATTGCATGCCCGTAATACATTGCATTGTGTTTTAAATTGTTATGTGGTGTTTTTCTTGCCAAAACAACCCAAAACATAATGACTAAGTCCAAAATACGATGCCTACATGTCAATTTCTATGCTTTCTCACGAAAAAAGGTCTTTTTTTTACAGGAACCTCACCCTACATAGATAGATAAATATATAGAGAGAGATAGAGTGAAAATGGGTGTGAGAATAAGATTTAAGGATGTGAGAATAAGATAAGCCTAAATTAAAAATATATTATGTTGAATTTGTAAGGGTGAGGATTGAGGAGGCTACTTATTAGGGCTGTAAACGAACCGAACGAACACGAACAAGCTCTTGTTCGTGTTCGTTTTTTAAGAAATATATGTGTTCGCGAACCGTTCACGAACACTTATCGAACGAGATTTTATGTTCGTGTTCGTTTGTTAAAGAAATGAACTTGTTCGTGTTTGTTTGTTAATTTTAGGCAACGAACAAAAACGAATGTTAACGAACACAAATGAGCACAAACTAATGTTCATGAACACAAACAGAAACAAACGAACACAAACAGTCGTTCATGAACAAAATATATGATACACCGACACTTATTAGATATTTAATTTGTCGGAATTTTGAAGTATTTGAATAAATATAAAAACTAAAAGCACTAATGAACTATCGAACACGTTTACGAACATAAATGAACGAACACGACCTCCGTTCATGTTTGTTCATTTAACTAAACGAACAAAGTTTGTTGTTCATGTTCGTTTGAATAAATGAACGAACACAAACGAACTTCCCGCCAAACTCTTCACAAACTGTTTGCCGAACGTTTGGTTCATTTGCAGCCCTACTACTTATGGTTATAATCCTTTCCAAGTCTATAGTGGATTGAGGTCCAAAAGTGTAGAATATTTGAGTATTTGACGCTACAAAATATTCTATTTTAGAGTAGTTTTTGTTGTATATTAACCAAAATAATAGGTTATGTTAGAAAAGCAATTTGGCTATCATTAAAATTCTCTTTGAGGAATTAATCATTTGTAATGTGTCTTTAAAAAGCGAATAAATTAAAATTATATGAACTTCCAGAGAAAGAAAACAATAAGATTATTTCTTCCAAATAATTTAACTTTGTGTTTGGTATAGTACTATGATTTTATTCACAATAGGAACTTGATGCTTTCAAAGTCCAACTTTAACTTTACTTTTGGGTTTGAATCAAAACGTGATGCTTTCAAAGATATGGAATTCAAGAATAAGTTGAAGAAAATACACGCATTTTTGTAAGTTAAACAATATTCAATTAAAGTTTTGGTAATGTTTATTTTGAGTTGTTTTAAGGTATTGTATTCATGTTCATAGCGAATTGGAAATAAATAATCTCATCTAACTCAATTTGGCTGATAATAATCCCAAGTCAGTTATTGACCGATAATAATCCGAACTGGTCAATTTTTTTTTGTAAAATAGTCCGACGTTAAAATAGCTTAACGGAGTTAAGTTTTTTTTCCAAATTACAAACCGATGTTTTAAGGCTTTTGATCAGAACGAGGATACGAGTCGATTGATGTAAAACTTACCTCAAATTGTGCTTGAAATGGCTTGATTTTTGTTAATTGGAAGTTTAAACACCCGAATTGAAGCACTGTTTTCGTGGGTTGGGGCAGTATTTCGAGGTAAGTTTTACATTAATCGACTCGTATCCTCGTTCTGATCAAAAGCCCTAAAACATCGGTTTGTAATTCGGAAAAAAAACTTAACTTCGTTAAGCTATTTTAACGGCGGACTATTTTACAAAAAAAAATTGACCAGTTCGGATTATTGTCGGCCTTTATCTGACTTAGAATTATTATCGACCAAATTGAGTTACATGGGATTATTTATTTTCAATTTGCCTATCCATATTAAATACATATAAATTTTATTGATTTTGGGACGGTGTGAGGAGGCTTATGGTTTAGAATCTTTTCTAATACTGAAGTCGGTTCAAGTCCAAAAGTGTAGAATATTTGAGTATTTGACACTCCAAAATATTCTATATTATGAATAGTTTTTTTGGTATATTTTAACCCATATCATAAGTTGTATTAGAAAATCAATTTGGCGAATTAGTCTTTAATGTGTTACTAAAAAATGAACTAATTGAAATTATATAAATTATGTAGAGGAAAAAACAATGTGAAATTCTTTTGTCCAACTAAATTTAAGTGTGTTTTGTACATCATTTTTATAAATTAGTATACGTTGGTTATTTGAATTGCACTCGAATAATCCAACATTTGAACAAAACTTAATTCGAATTGCAGGTTAATTTTGATGAAATTTTAAGTCAAATTTGTATTTAAGTATCTAAATCTGAATCGAACCAACTTGAATGACATGAGTTCATGTTATATAAATATATTTTATTTCAGGGCCGGCACTGGGCCCAGCAAACCCGTGCCGACGCCCGAGGCCCAAAATTTCAAAGGGTCCGGAAAGTCTTTATAAGCTTGTATATATTTATTAAATTATATATTTAGTATATTTATCCATTTATTATGCAAAAAGTATTGGTGGTGTAATGGCAAAAACCATCTCAAAATAATGTAAAGATCTCAAGTTCAAGTCTTTGCTCCATAACTAAGTTTTTATTTTTGTAATTCATTTACCCTTAATCATAATTTTGGGCCCAATTCTTTTCGTCGCCCAAGGCCTAAAATTTTTCAAAAGTTTTCGGAAAAGGCTTTGTTTTATTTTTATTTTTTATCTAACACATATGATTATTGAGTTGAGCTTAAAAATTAGTTGATTATATACATGCATGCATGCATGCATACATACATACATATGATTTGGTTTATATATATATATATATATATATATATATATATATATATACCCTTAGATTATCAAGTAAACCTAAGAAGATTGGATAACCATATAGAAAACATAAAAGATAAGTTAAAACAATGTTATACAAGTAACCCTTTACAATTTTGAGATAAAAATCAGATAACAGCAAAATTAGAAATGAAAGATAAGGATAAGGAGATTAGAGTAAAACCAATGAGATATAATCCAGAAGACCAAAAAGAATTTATATATATATATATATCGTATACTTGTAATTTTATTTTTCTGATTTTTTTTGTATTTGCCAGTTCATACTATTTGAATAGACCCGAATTCAAATAGATTATTGTGCTTTTTATTCGAATTGAATTTAGTCAAGAATAAAACTCAAATTCAAATAACCACAAAAACCAATTTGATGAACACCTCTAATTCTAGATGGTTTTGCCGGGTCACTTAGGGTGGCGCGGGAGAGACTAAGCGAATTCGAAGCAAATTTGTTTTGGTGGCAAGTGAATAATATAGATTCCCATAAGGGGAGCAAGTATTCTATTAAGTGTTTCCATCTTCACACAATTATCAGTGATAAACCACGTGTTAGGCTGGAGGGTGTGGGGGCTCCATCGCCGCCACGTCACCATGTATAGCGCCCATATGGGCTCCATCACCACACCCTCCAAGTGAAGAGGGGGGTGCCATTGATGGGGCTCCATCATGGTAACACCCGGTAGCGCCCATATGCACATATTCAGGTGGGGCCCACTAGTTTTAAACCAATCAAAAGTTTTTTTTTAATTTTGTTTAATAAGGGCTCCATCCACACCATGTAAATTAAAGGGAGGCTCCATAGGTGAGGTGGATCCTAGGTGGACTTGATAAAGCCCCATGGGGCTCCAACCACACTTCATAGCCTTATAAACGTTTATCTGGATGTTTAAAATAAACCGACAAATTCTGTTTGAGCGTTACATCTTCACATAATTTATGAGTAACTGTTGCACCTTCAACCAGCAAACCCCATAAAATGCGTACATATTAGAGAGTTACTATTGTTTCACCAACTGGCAAATCAAATATGTCTTTCTAGACACCATCTATGTATCAATGCGATCAATAGAGCATGATCAACGGTCCTATAAAAGCAATCGATAACACCACCAAAACTAGCTAAACATGTGTTATTGTCCATAACCCTTTTGGGATTGATCTCATCTCTATTTAGCGTGATGTTATCCGGCAAATCAAAATTAACATAAAGTATACGCTCTATGTTCATTTGTCAAAAATTAAACATCGTTGACAAGTGGACTTAGATTTACCCTCATAACACAATTTGAAAATATCTAATAAACTCAGAAAATATTGAATTTAAAAGATAAATATTCAATGTTACAAAGAGTCATGATGAAAGATTTTATTATTAGAATGTGCCACAAATTCAGGGTGTACCTATTCACACACCCATTTGCCTATTGGCACACCAAAAATGTGTTTTTTTGTCCTATATGCACACCCTGCAGTGTCGAGCTGTGGCCAAAGCGCGGCGTTTTGGTCCGGTCAACCAGAAAAAGACTGACGGGTGTCTGACGGGTCTGTTGACCGGACCAAAACGCCGAGCTTTGACGTCAGTCTTTTGTCTGGTTAACGCGGCCAAAGCTCGGCGTTTTGGTCCGGTCAACAGACCCGTCAGACACCCGTCAGTCTTTGTCTGGTTGACCGGACCAAAACGCCACGCTTTGGTCACAACTCGACACTGAAGGGTGTATATATAGGACAAAAAACACCTTTTGGGGTGTGGCTATCAACACACTTGGTGTGTAGATAGTTTGGGCCTTTGGTAATCATGATCAGTTAACGAACCAATATATGTTGCTAATCCGCGTGTTCTCTCCAGCAAATTAGCTTGTAGATGCATCGGCGTATGATATACAACCTTGTTCTCTTCTCCTCAAAACTCTTTATCGTTGTGCGAATTCTTGACTGCTTCCGTACATTAGAATCTGAGATTTCCATAGAATTTGATTTTCTTTCTCTACGGTAATTGTTGTTGGTATGATCATAATTTTCCTTTTAAATGGTGTAATAACATTAATTAATGCTTGGCTTGTTCCTTCTCAATGTTGTCTCATAAAGATGTACATATTCCTTATATTCTGCTCAACAAAAGCAGCCACTATATATCGTCATGAATTGACGTGTTTGGTGATGTTATTATGTCTAAATAATATATGAAATTATGTAAAATTTGTTGAACTTCATTTAGTAACTCTTGAACATATCATAAGTGCACGTACACTATAGTTTTCACAAATGCTTTCATAATTCTTTAACAATGTTTACATAAAAAAAATTAGTTAAGAAGGAAATGCTTCCCATAATTCTTTAACCACGGAAAATCATATGAAATACAGAAGCTACTTGAATTCAAAGCAAATATTATTACAGATTATAGTATTCTAGGTAAACTTTTTTATATAATTTGAAGATAATTTTTGTAATTACATTTAAGAATATTATTAGGATGTGTTTGGTTCATGGAGTTTAATAGAGTTTAGTGGATTTGGAATCAATTTTTTTTTAATGTGTTGGACTCACAGAATTTTTTGAACTTGAAATCTCAATTCCATTCTCGTTCGTTCAGGAAAGTTTGGGTGGGTTAATATATCATGTTAAGAAAATGAAATAAATTTAGAAGTAAAGCCTTTTAAAATAAAATCTTTTCTCTAAACTATAATATTCAAAACCAACATCTTTTTATATGTAGGACACTAAATCACTAATTAAAATCGTTTGGTCTCAGCTCGTATAGAAACTGAGTGTTATAGAATTTTATGATATGAAAATGTTGGAGAATATAATGTTTTGAGTGATAGATTAATAATCAATGGATTTACTCACAACAGATTAGGATCAAATACAAAGGATCCTAATTGTAAGAAATGTAAGAAGGATTTATAGAGTGACAAGTGTCCAATAACCTAAAAAAACCCACTACACAAAAAAACCCACTAAAAAAAAAAAACTTAAACATCCACCACCACCAATAATATGATTACAAGACTCATGAATCAAAACTTAAACATCCACCACCACCAAAAAAAAAACTTAGGTTTTTGGGTGGGTGGGGGGGGGGGGGGGGGGGTTAGGTTTTTGGGTGGTGGTGGTGGTGGGGTGGGGGTGGGTGTTTAGGTTTTTGGTGGTGATGTAGTGGGTTTAGTTTTAGGTTATTGGACACTTGTCACTCTATAAATCTTTCTTACACTTCTTACAATTAGAAGCCTTTGTAGAATAACTTGACCCTACTAACAACGTAACAATTTACCAAATATAAAATATTCACGACATTACACTAAGACAATATAACATGATATTGGTAAAACAATAAAGTAGTAGGTCGACAAGATAAAATGACAAAACAATAATATGATTACAAGACTCATGAATCAAAACATTAGTATATGAACCAAAAATTTGAACACATCAAGTTACTTTTTTTAGAGTAAGATTGTTTTTCATAACAAAACTAAAAGTTAGAAGTGATACCGATCAAATTGTTAGTATGCATTATCATTGACCAACAAGTTATAATTCGCATTAATAAAATCCAATTTACTTGTACAATAAAAATTTATCTCACTCTGATCAGACTATGTTGTCTTAACCGAGCCCACGTTGGCTTTAAAGTTTGGCTTTTTTGGGTGTTCACGCGGGAAATCATACCATTGACTGCCACTTGACAGTCGTTGTGCCACCACAAGAGCAAAACTCTCTGGCGTAACACACGGTAGGACGAAAAAGGAATCGATCTGACAACCTCACATAAGGCCTAGTCCAAATCCTTTATTGGATATATCCACCCCAATATAACACAAGTGAGAATTTAAACTTAAGTCTCCATTAGAAACCCAAGCCTCCTACCAATAGGCCAACAAGGGGGACTCTCTCTCAAATCTTATTAATAGAATTAAACTCTATAATACACGACGTATTAATGTAATCCTTATCTTGTAGCGTGACTTTTAGAATTGTTTTTGTTAAAGTAGTCTAAAGTAAATAAATTGTTTTTGTTAAAGTAGTCTAAAGTAACAAATAAATAGGAAAAATTACAAGTTTTGACCTTTATCTTGATACCTCTTTTTAGCCGGTGTCATTTTCAACGATTTTTTAAAGGTTTTGCCCTTTATAGGGAAAATTGTTGCACGTTTTGTCCTTTAGCGCTAACCCAGTTAGATTTTCTTGTTAAATTTAGTTACCCAAGGATATGTTAGTCTTTTTACCCCTTTATTTAATATTATTTAAAAGAGAAAACCAAACAAATTTGCCATCAACCCACCACTACTCGCTCAGACACTTCCACCACCACCGTCCACCTGCCGACCCCCACCACCAAACCATCCAAAACAATGCCACCATCACCCTCACCCTAACTGCCACCCACACCACCTGAAGTATATGGATGGTACCTTTGATTTGCACTTTTTAACACATTTAGCCTTAGCAAATAAATCTAAAGGTTTCAGCGGGTCAAAGTTAAGGACTAAATGTGTTATAAAATGCAAACCATGTTGGGGAATTTCGAATTGTCGGATGATCAGAGAGGCGTGTAATCACTCTCAGATCAAATTATTTCGGTGGTTCACCCGAAAAATTCAATCGGATACAACTCTGATTTTATGAGAAAATGAACCAGGGTATGTTAGTGTGTGTGAATTTTCGAACCAGAAGATTGTAACCAAAGAAAACTGTCTACGAAATTGGAAATTTTGGGGTGTAACTGCCTAGTGGCAGTTATCTCGATTTTCAGACAAAATTGCCAAAAAAACCGCCAATTTTTGTCATTTCGAAAATGTGACAAATTCCAGAAAATAAATTTTTCTGATGCAGCTCGACCCCAGCCAGGGGCTCTACCCCTTGGACCCCGCCAGGGGCTGCCGCCCCTTGTACCCTGCTCCCAGGGGCGCTGCCCCCTTGGAACCCCCGTACACTTCGAATTATAATAACTCAAACAAGCGTGCACTCCCACACCTCCTAACTTGCTTGATGTGTATTATTATTCGCTATGATCACCAAGTCAATCCCCGATTACACTAAAATATCTAACATTCCTCCCCCATTTTAGCGTAATCCTTGATTAACTTAAACAAATTCACAACAATCAAACTTATGCATAAATGAAATATCGCGCCGATTGAATTTCACATTAGTATATTACACATTCCAAGTATTCAAATATAGGGGTGTCGCTAAGGATTGAACCATTTTTATTCAGTGAATACATGAAGATCATATACACACAAGTTTACATACTCTAATGTTCTTTCTTGACACTATTTTTACTAGCATGTGTCCCATCCTTCAATGAACATATCAAAGCCAAGTCCTAGCTTCTTGAAGCGGCTAAACTTCATGCTCATATAGGTAGCTCTTTATTCTTGAACCTGCATATGCAATTTTTCAAAGAACTATTAAGAAGAAAACCTTCAACCTCCTTTAACTTGCAGGTCTGAACACATACCATGGGATGATGCTACTAATGTGTTCCAATTTCTAGATGTTAAGCTTTCCACATTGAATTCAGCACCTAACGTCATATTAGGTGGGAATTGGGTATCTTAACACGAGAAATCTCATGTGGACTTTAATCCCATCCCCACAGCCGCCTTGTGCACAAGATCTCTACATAACTCTTTGGTTAAGTGGTCGGCTAAATTCTGTTGAGTTCTCACAAACTCCACCGATATCACCCCTTGCGTGATGAGCTCACGAATCATGTTGTGTCTAACACCTAAGTGTCTAGACTTCCCATTATACACTTGGCTATAGGCCTTAGCCAAGGTAGCAGCACTATAACATCTAATTTTAAGGTTCACGCGGCCCCCTGAAACCATACTGTGCATCAAAAACTAAGAAAACAAGAAATATGGTCTTCAGGCGGGCCGCGTAAAGGTTAAGCATACCTTACGCGGGCGCGTCAACCTTTAGTTTGACCGGATAAGTGTTCCGGATCCACGTGGTGACCAGATGGCAAGCCTACTCGTGACCAATCTGACCTACGCATAGACTAGGCGGCCTCACGGGCCGCGTAAGGTTTGGGTTATGGTTTACACGGGCCGCGTGAACCTTAAAAATCAGCTATAAATAGCTTAGCTCCTGAGCAGTTCGATGGTGTCGAATTCACTTCACAAAAACGAAGTTACAATACTCTGAAGTCGAAATTACTTTTAAAATTAGCGAGGCGCTGCTCCGATACCGGGTATTAACTCGATCGCTGCTACGATTCAATGTCCGATCGATTAAACTATCCAATGGATGTTTAAGTGCTGCCCACATTAGGGTTTATGCTTTGTCATTCGTCGTAAATTCGATGGATTTTTAAGTATCGCACTTTGTCATTCGTTGTGAAGGTTTAATCTCGTGAGTTATCGTAAATGCTGTATTAGTTACTAACCGAGTTCGTGTGCATGTTATTAAATTTAGGTTATAAGGCTAATCAGTAGGCTAAGCTCTGCTCATATAAAATCTGCAATGTGAGTCATTCTCTTTTTATCAAATTGCTTTACAAAACCTTAAATGTTTTTAAGGTTATAATTACAGGGATTAAGTCTTTGTAGTCTCCAAATTACAGCCGGTATGTGGGGTTTGTATACAATACTTGATAACCGTCACCATTGGACAACGAGTTAGCCAAGGGGTGATATGACCATAGTCACAGACACCATTGGACAATGAGGTTACCAATGGATGGTCGAGTGACAAATACCGTAGGTAGTTGGTTGATATATGGAAACATTGTAATCGCTCTTAATACTGTAAATTATAACAAACGCGTCGTTTTAGTAAAAAGAATGATTCACCAGTATTTC
Source organism: Helianthus tuberosus (assembly GCA_030545235.1). Classification (NCBI taxonomy): domain Eukaryota; kingdom Viridiplantae; phylum Streptophyta; class Magnoliopsida; order Asterales; family Asteraceae; genus Helianthus; species Helianthus tuberosus. The sequence continues at coordinate 12,709,471 of CM060381.1, forward strand.
CCGCTGACAAAACCTTTTTCAAACATGTTTCAGGTGATCTGTTGTGATCCAGGAAAAGTGTCGCGAAGCACTACAAGCTTAAGGAAGTGGCTCAATATAAAATAAAGAAACATGTTTTGTAAAATAAAGATTTCTCAGTGAAATCATATGATTGTAAACTATCGGGGTTTATCCCGAATTGTGAAATAAAATAATCGGGAACTTTCAGTTTTTAAAAAGATCCTGTTAAAATCTTCCGCTGTTAACTCAATTAAAAAATACCACGAGATTTTCTGTCCCGCGGCTCCTGAAACGGGTCACACCGGGTCGGGGGCCGTGACAGCAACCAACAATCTAATAGTGGATATTCTTGCTACAGGAGCATATGTATCAAAGTAGTCAATTCCTTCCTTTTGTTTAAAGCCTTGGATAACCAATCGAGCTTTAAACTTTTCAATTGAACCATCTACTTTCATTTTCTTCTTGAAGATCCATTTACAACCAAGTGGTTTACACCCAGGGGGTAGATCAGACAGTTTCCAAGTGTTATTCTGCATAATAGAGTCCATCTCATCATTTATAGCTTCTTTCTAGAAAGCTACATCCCGAGATGCCATGGCTTCACTATAGGTTTTAGGATCTTCCTCAATATTGAAGCAATATTGATATTGAATTTTAATTTCATCTCTAGATCCTTCAACCAAATATAGCTGAAATCATCACCAAATGATTTAGCTTTTCTTGCTCTACCATTCCTCCTAGGTTCCGGAGGAGTATCCATCACTTGATCAGCCACGTGAGAGTTACTAGACCTTGGAACCATGTCTATAGGCCTAGGTATTGAAGAGAATCTATTCTTATCATACTCTGCAGTTCTTGCCTCAATAACCGTATGCACTGACACGTAGTCATTTGGTTCTATAACATAGAACCTGTGAGCAAATGAATGCTCCGCATACCCAATGAAAATGCAGTCTATACCTCTTTCCCCTATGTTCCTTATCTTAGGATCAGTGAGCCTCACCACGGCTCTACAACCCCAAACTCTCAGCTTAAGCAGCTCAGGTGGTTTTTTATACCAAAGCTCAAAAGGGGTGGTCTTGTTCCTTTTATTTGGAACCCTATTTAGCAAATAGCAGGCTGTCAACATAGCCTCACCCCAAAAGCCCTCACTTAGGCCCGAATAGGACAACATGGTATTGGCCATTTCCTTTAAAGTCCTATTTTTCCTTTCCGCCACACCATTTTGTTCCGGTGTGTAAGGAGCTAAGGTATGGTGTATTATTCCAGTAGATTAGAAATACACCAGATCAAAATACTCACTACCTCTGTCCGTATGTAGGGTTTTGATCAACCCACTCCGATGAAGCTCTACTTCTTGTTTATAAATCTTAAACTTTTCAAGAGCTTCATCCTTAGTATGCAACAAATAAACGTAACAAAATCTAGTAGCATCATCTATAAATGTTACTACATATTTTTTATTACCTAGAGATGGTGTAGCATGAAAATCACATAGATCATTATGTATCAAATCTAACACTTTAGTTTCCCTATGAACATGTTGCATGAAAGGCTTTTTGGTTATCTTATTCAACTTGCAAACATGGCATTTATCATTGTTTATGTTAATAGGCGGAATTAAGCTCATTTTAGACATTTCTTTAACTCTTTTTATAATGTACATGTCCTAGTCTAGCATGCCATAATTCCGATTCAGTCAAGTTATTTCTACTACTAGTTGAAGGTACATCATTAACATTACTAGTTGAAGCCACACAAACAGATTCATTCATAAACGAGACATCAACATTCAACATAAACATACCATTACATAGATAACCGAAACCAACAAAGGTACCATGTCTTGACAAGATATACTTGTCACTTTCCAATACTTGTTTGGACCCACAATTATTCAACACAATCCCACTTAACAGATTCTTTCGAATTCCGAGCACATACAAAACATTGTTCAAAAGTAAACATTTTCCAGAAGTAAAAACAAGATTCACAGTTCCTATTCCCTTGATTGGTTCAGTTGCAACGTTCCCCATCTTGATGATAGATCCGTCTTCGATTGGTTGAAAGTCTTTAAACCAACGAAGATCCTTGCATACATGACTTGGACTATTTTTCATCTTATGGTTCAATGGTGAGAGGCCATATCATATGGTTCAATGGTGAGAGGCCTGTTTTTCATAGTTGTGACGCATGTTCGATTCCAGCTTGGACTATTTTCGATGGGCATCTAGGTGAAGGGATGAATTGGGGCTTTAATCCCGGGTTCAAACCTGACGTGGGGCGAAGGTTTATAGATTCCATCTGATTCCCACGCATCAGGGGACCTTAAACATAGCCCCAAGCAGGCTGGATTTACACGTGAGATTCTTTGCTTTTACAAACTCAACTAGCTACAAACAAAAACAATATTAAGGGGCAGTAACAACGCGCATTTTAAAGGGCAGAATTTTGTGTTTAACAGGGTAGGGTTTACTATTAAGGGGCAGTAATCGTCTCCATTTTAAATAATTTAAACCATGATTTAAAACCAAAAAAAATTTAAAAAAAAAGTTTGTGGTATCCGATGATGTTTAATGATGACTTGGCTAGACAAAGAGTATCAGATGACGTGTAGAACCCAAACTAAACATAAATACATTCATACTAAACCCAAATCACAACATATTTTCCCAAAGGGTCATTCTATTCCCACCCCCCTGTTTACTAATTACACCCCCCCTAGCTAAAACATCACATCCATCAATCATTTTGTTTTTGTTTTTAGCCTGTTTTGTCTTTTTGTTGTCTTTTTTATTAGTTATTTAGTATTTGTTTTTATTCATTTATTTAATTATTAGTTATTTAGTATTTGTTTATTATTTAATTAGTTATTATTATTATTATTATTATTATTATTTACTATTAGTAATGAATTATTATTATTATTATTATTATTATAACTAATTATTTATCCAATTACATTTATAGTAGTAATAGAAACTATAAAAAAAATAAGTGCATTCTTACAAAATTATATTATTAAACATTTTACATACCGAGCTTTAATCTACAACATAATATGTAGCAGGTTGTGCTATCCAAGACTTATACATATTTTGACGTGATTCAAATATATTCTCCCAGCCAGCTGCATCATTTTCTCTCATTAATTTCCATAGGTTGTTTGTGCTGGCAATTGGATACTCTCCTTGCAATTCTACCATTATAAAATGGTTACCATTCACGTGTGCAATTGTAATTATTTTTTTTTCTGGGAACTCGTGAGGGCCTCTCCAAAGCGGAAAACAAGTAGAACTGTTTCTTTTTTCTTGAGATAAAAAATGAACGATCACATTAAACTTGTTCGCAATCAAGAATCCTGCCTCTGGCATAATCATCCAGTGTTTTTCAGGTGCAAACCCCGATCCTGACCAAGCCAAGGACGTGAACACATCTTTGAATGAGCCTAAGAAAGCCTTAGTGTACTTATTTCTAAACTCGAGTAGCTCTTCCAACAGTGATCTCCGGATAAATAACCATTCATCTTCACCGTACCCGAGAGCAGAAGCTGTCGCCCGAAACCCACAATTTCCATCACCTAACACGTTATGTATGCGTGTAACATACGCATGGAAGATTTTTGGAATTAGATGAATATAGTTGTGTATCACCTGTGATGCTTGATCTTGGTTCAACCCCATGAAATCATATCCCGGTGTGTTTAAAAGGTTGGTAAAAAAACCTTGTCCGTCTGTATCTTGTGTCATGAACGGACTTGGTTCACCAGGATCGTCCTTGAATGGTTTTTTTCCGTAAATATCTTGATTTATGAACGAACTTGTTTCACCAGGCACTTGATAGTTCACGTCTGGACTGATGTAACCAACATAATCAGCAGTCTCTAGATACCCGAATGAACTATGTCTCCAAGGCTCTTGAGTGTAATCATGATCTTGGGAGTTCACAAATGAACTATGCCTTGCAGGTTCTTGAGTGTAATCCTGCTCTTGATAGTTCGTAAATGAACTATGCCTTCCAGGTTCTTGAGTGTAATCCTGCTCTTGATAGTTCGTAAATGAACTATGCCTTCCAGGTTCTTGAGTGTAATCCTGCTCTTGATAGTTCGTAAACGGACTGTGCCTTGGAGGCTTCTGAGAGTAGCTTCGTTGAGGGTTCGGCATTGTTTGTTGTTTGGATTTTGTAGTTGGTCGTCCACGAGTATTTTTTTTAACATCAGGTTCTTCAACAAAAGGTATACTTGGATTGGTTAATGCTTTTAACTTTTCCAGTAAACTTTTCTTTCCAGGCTTGGATCGATTATCAAAGGCTTGTTTAAAACTTTCCAGCTCGACGTCACAAGTAATATCCTCACAATATACTGGTAACTCAAGTTTCCTCCAAAATTCATCGACCGAATCTAAAGGAATAGATTGACCTACATTAAAACATAAGTTGTCAGCTTTTAAATATTACCAAGCACATCGACCGAATCTTAGTTTAATACACTGACCTGCTTTCTTATACTTTGAGATTTCACAAGCACATGGTAATCCATAACACTTACGAGCTTGACAACGACATTGTGAACGCTTTAAATGACGCTCTTCTATTATTATATCAAGTGCTTCATGAGAAACAGAGCCATGTAATAGCTTCAACATTGGTAGGTTGTGTTTATGCATTAGAACAGTTCTACTTTTTTCGAAGCTATCTTTAACAATTGTATATTGCGAGTTCACTACTTCATCAATGTGACGAACAATCTTAGCTTGGCATGTTGGCTTTCAGCTCTGTTAGTTGTCTGATTTCCGAAATGTAAGCATTCGTTAGTCCATACGGACACAAACATTTCTTTATACTTGTTTAACCAAGTACTATTCAAGTAATCCAAAACATCTGCAAAGATAATAATGATGATAACGATGGTGTAAAAAACATTTCTTTTTACAAACTTTGGGTGTAAAAAACTATCCCCTCGGGAACCACGTGCCACGGAGGGGCGTTGACCACGATTTTTTTTTTTACAACTAGATCCGTATATTTTAACAATATTCGCAAAAAAAAAATTTCAAACGGCGTGCCCGAGGGGGTAGTTTTTTACACCCAAAGTTTGTAAAAAAAAAAAAACAAAACAAAAAAACACTAAATATACTAAAAGGACAACAAAAAGACAAAAAAACACTAAAAACAAAAAGGAAATGATTGATTGATGGATTGATGGATGTGATGTTTTTGTAGGGGGGTGTAATCAGGAACTAGGGGGGTGGGAATAGTATCACCCTTTCCCAAACTCCACTAACAACCAGATTCAAGAATTCTTCCATTTGCCGTCAAAAGCCGGCCCCTTTTTTGGTCAGGTATCTTCTTGATTGATTTCATCCACCACATATATAAACACATCACACTTGTCTGTCTCTATATTCATGTAAACCCTTTAATTTTAATCCCAACACAACATGGCTCCTTTTAACTCCATAAAACTCATCAATCTAACCATCTTTATCTCCTTGACTGCAGCCATGGTGGTTGTTAACTCACAGTCTGATCATGGTCCAGTCGTCCCCACAACCCCACTTGTGATTTTTCTTCAAAGGGTTCAACAAACTGCTTTACAAACATTTGGTTCATTCAACTTTGACCCAAAGTATTACGTTGACTTGTCATTAAAGTTTGATCTTCCAGTTGTGAAACAAGCGTTTGATCATCTCCCCAGGACCGTAAACGGGTCGGTTTCGGGTTCGGATTTGAATGGTTTTTTGACTAAGTTTTTGGATGTTGCACAAGAGGATTTGGAGGTTGTTGACCCGGTTGACTTTGTGAGTCAACCGGATGGGTTTTTGCCTAAAGTGGTGCACCCGGGTGTCCGGGATTGGGCTCTGGAAGTTCATTCACTTTGGAAAAATTTGAGCCGAAAAGTGTCGGGTCGGGTTTTGCGGAATCCGGAGTTGCATACTTTGCTTCCTTTGAAACATCCTGTGGTTATACCCGGGTCAAGGTTTCAAGAGGTTTATTATTGGGATTCTTATTGGATAATAAGGTACACCTGAATAAATAACTGCTGTTTTGTAATGTTATGTTATATTATTTTGTGTTGTTTATCGTGTTGGGATTTGCCCTGCTTGCGTTGTGCACATATACTGTATATATGTGTGGGCGCTCGGGGGGCAAAAGTGAAATGGTACTAATTTTACGTTATTTTACTAATTTCGTGAAAATAACGTTAAAAGCGGCGGATGGTTAATCATGCATCATGTGGTGACGTAAGACACGAGGATACATGCACCAATCAGTCTCTGTCCCGATTGTTTGAGTGTTATGTGTCGTAGGTTCAAGGCTTGATACAAAACGACAATCGAGCCGGGGGTCTCACCGGAAGCAGCCTCTCTATTCCTACGGGGTAGAGGTAAGGCTGACTACATCTACCCTCCTCAGGCCCTACCTTAGCTATGCTATTGGTGGGATTTACTGAGTATGATGATGATGATGATGATATCGTGTTGGGATTTTTATTAGGTTATAAGGTACACCTGAATAAATAACTGCTATTTTGTTATGTTATGTTATGTTATGTTATTTTGTGTTGTTTATCGTGTTGGGATTCTTATTAGGTTATAAGGTACACCTGAATAACTGCTACTTTGTTATGTTATGTTACGTTACGTTATGTTATTTTATGTTGTTTATCAAGCAGGGGACTAATGGTAAGTAAAATGTACAAGACAGCAAAAGGGATGGTTCTTAATCTGATTGAGTTCATTGACAAGTATGGATACGTTCTAAATGGCGCTAGGGCGTATTACACGAATAGAAGGCAAGTACACATTATTCTTTAAATGTATTTATAGAAATTTGTATGCCAATATAAGAGCAATAAAAAAACCTATGTTAATGTTTGATGGAACTATTTTCAGTCAGCCTCCATTGCTGAGTTCAATGGTGATTGAAGTATATAAACGGACTAAAGACGTTGACTTGGTAAAGAAGGCACTCCCTGCCCTGATCAAAGAACATAAATTTTGGAATTCTGGTAACGTTCAATTACTTAATGTCTTTCGATGAGTTGTTACTTAGGCTACTTGTCTTGCAGGAATACATAATGTGACGATCGAAGATGATCAAGGCACAACACACAATTTAAGTCGGTACTATGCAATGTGGGATCAACCTAGGCCTGAATCATTCACTATTGTAAGATATGTCACTGTTATAGTTTAAAGATCACGCCTTTAACTTTTAAACCGATTAATGTAACAAGGTTTTACAATTTTTTTGTTTCATAGGACACTAAGACTGCAAGTAAACTTAAAAATGATTGTGAGAAAAAGCAATTGTATCGTGAGCTAGCTTCGACTGCAGAAACGGGTTGGGATTTTAGTACCAGATGGATGAAGTAAATTACACACATATTTCAACTCGAGACTCGTTTCCTTAATTTTTTTTATTATATTTCCTGATTTGTGTTTCAGGAATGCTTCTGATCTTACAACCTTGTCTACAACCACGATTGTACCCGTTGATTTAAATGCATACATACTCAAGGTGTGAATTAGAGACCATTTTGTGTATATCTTGTATTTTTAGACTGGGACTTGCAAATTGGTAAAAAGTTTATTTTTTTCGATGTTTTCGAAGATGGAACTTGACATATCTTTCTTGGCAAATGTTGTTGGAGAAAGTAGTCATGCTTTACACTTTGCTAAAGCTTCAGAATCAAGAAAGAAGGCTATGGACATTGTTTTTTGGGACGAAGAGAAGGGACAATGGTTCGATTACTGGCTCAACGCCAGCTCTAACCACAAGGTAAGTGGTGGTTCTGTAAGACTGTAAGTCTGTAACACTATATTGGGTGCATTAGTGGTTCAGACCTTGATCCCAGTGGGTTCGAGCCACACGCTATTACTATTTTAATGTCGAACGGGTTGTACATAATTTTAGGATGTTTACAAATGGGATGCCTCATACCAGAATCAAGATATATTCGCCTCAAACTTCATCCCTCTATGGGTTCAATCGTTCAACTCAGGTTCGACGGTTTTCTCTTCTAACCATTGGCGTAGCTTAGTGGGGGCGGGAGGGGGTGGCCGACCCCCTGAACTTTTCGCTCAGTAGTGGATTTTGTATAGAAATTTTTGGGTTATACGTTTTTTACCCCCGGTTTTATAGAAATTTTTGGGTATATACGTTTTCGACCCCCCGGTCGGAAATCTCAAGCTTCGCCACTAATCTAACAGGCAGTGGCGGAGCTTGAACGAAAAATTAGTGGGGGCCGGACTCTTAAAAGTCCAATATTTTACGCTACAATTTTTTTTGGTAAAATTAACACTACAAGCGAAAAATCAGTGGGGCCCAGGGCCACAATAAAGCTACGCCCCTGCAAACGGGTTATTTGCAAAAAAAATCTGAATTTGATCCCTTTATATTTGAAGACGAGAGCGTGGTAAACAAAGTTGCACAAAGCCTTGAAAGCTCGGGGCTGATACATGCTGCGGGTATAGCAACTTCTTTGACAAATTCAAGCGAGCAATGGTAATCTACATGATCAAAACTTTTAGTTTGTCGATTTTTTTTTTATTAATCGATAACAACATTATACGGTTGAAAACAGGGATTATCCAAATGGCTGGGCCCCTATTCAACACATGATCGTTGAAGGGCTCGTTAGATCAGGATCAAAAGAAGCAAGATCATTAGCGAAAGATATTGCTATAAGATGGATTAGAACTAATTATGTTACATATCAAACATCAAAAGCAATGCATGAGAAATATGATGTTACTAAATGTGGAGAATTTGGTGGAGGGGGTGAATATGTGCCACAAGTAAGCATATATCATTAATATTCTTGTTTTAAATTAGAGTTAAATGCGTTTTAGTCCCTGTGGTTTGGGCCATTTTGCCAGTTTAGTTCAAAGGTTTCATTTTACGCATGTGGGTTCAAAAAGGTTTCACCGTTGCCATTTTAATCCACTGGGTTAACTTCATACATTTTTTCTGTTAACGAGAAGGGCAATTCAGTTATTTTATATGTAATTCTGTTAACTAGAAGGGCAATTTTGGCCATATAAAATGACCGAATTGCCCTTCTCGTTAACAAAAAAAAATGGATGAAGTTAATTTAGTGGACTAAAATGGCAACGGTGAAACCTTTTTGGACCCACTTGCGAAAAATGAAACCTTTAGACTAAACTGGCAAAATGACTCAAACACAGGGACTAAAATGACACTTAACTCTTTAAATTATGTGTTATTAGCCCATCTCAAAAGCTATTGGGCTGTTTCTAGTATGGGCCTAGGCCTTATCCTGATTTTATATGATGAAAATGTTGCCTGTTCTTGGTATGCAGACTGGTTTCGGGTGGTCTAATGGAGTTGTGTTGGCCTTGTTGGAGGAGTTTGGATGGGCTGAAGAACTGAGCCCGTATTGCCAGTGACCACTTGAGGCTACTGGGCTTGGGCCTGTGGTTCTTAAATTTATAAAAGGGAGAGAAGGCTGTAGTTTAGTGAGCACTGGTCATTTGTAAACCATTGTTAAGTTGAAGACATTTTTAGGAAAAAAGATATTATTTTGTGTGAAAATATTGTATATTTTATTTTTTCTAGTAAGTCAATAAATAATATTGTACCAAACCGTTTCATGTTTACCGCTTTAAACCAGAATAACCTAAACATTTATATACGGTTTACTTGTATATTTTCGTCAAGAGTTTTAATGTATTGGGAAAGCGAATATTGTATTGTACTGCTGTTAAACGTATAACCTTACATGCGAAACCAATCAACTATATGGTTTTTGAGTCAAATCCAATTAAAATTTTTATTTAATTTAACTTATTGTTATTCTAAGTCAACTTAGCCACTACAAAAACTTTTATTTGATTTGATTTGATTTGATTTTAAATCCAAACAAATCATTATAATTTGACTTGATTTTATAGTCACTCTCTAAATCAATTTATAGAAAGAAAAATGTGTGATTTGCTTCGCTATCCTCCAAACCAATCCGAAGAAAATAAAAAAGTCTATTAGTTGGATTTTTTTTTATTCAAAATTATAATTATATGACTTTTTTTTCTTCAAAAAAGTCCATTAGTTGGATTTTTTTTATTCAAAATTATAATTATATGACTTTTTTTTCTTCATTTGTAATATATGCATTTGAAAATGGAAATCATTCACTAGCAGAAAGTAGGGGTCAAATATCCAAGCTGAGACTGATTTTTTTAGCTGCATCTATTGATGGAGAAAACAACAAAAAAAATAAAAATAAAGCTACACTCTAACTTGATTTAGTAGAAACGACATAGTTTTAATTTGCTTCGCATAACGCATGCAAGGCAGGGACGGATGTAGCTTGAGAATAGGGGTAACCTCCGCTATCCCTTGACGCTCCAGCGGTAGTATAAATTTTGGAAATTTTTTACGTTTTTACGATTTCGCTGCCACTATAGAAAAGAAAATTTTGAAACGTTGCCCCTTGACGTTTTTTCTAGATCCTCCACTGATGCAAGGTTAGATGCCTCACAACGCCAGTATTGTATATGTGTAACCATTCGTTATATATTAAAAAAAATGTTCGTTACATAAGGACATTTATAAGGTTAGTTTAATTGACAAGAGTTAAACCGAAACAAATGATGATGATGATTAAGATACATAGATAATAAAGTGATAAACGATCACATGGATGTTAAAAGTTAGGTTTGAGATAGAGACACACACTTAGGTCCTAGTAATTATAGTGTTATCACTTAATACATGAACTAGAATTACGACCCGCCGCAATGCGGCGGGGATTCTTTAGTTATAACTAAGTCGATTTAAGACGCGCATGTTATGTTGAACCTGTCAAACGGGAAAAAAATAGACGATGTAAAAACGTTCACCCACACACGCACGTTGCGTCGTGTTAACTCGTAAAATTTAGAACGAAACGTAAAAACGTTAAACCAAAGACGCACGTTCCGATGTGTTAAGTCACAAAATTTAGAACGAAGTATAAAACGAAAAATTTGCGGAAAACAAAAACTATAAAGGACCAAAGCTGAAAATAAAAAAAAGTTGTGAGCATAGATTGCAAAAGATAAAAAGTTTTGTGTTAAAAGTAAAAAAAACAAATAGTTTTTGGTTAAAAGTAATTTATGAAATACTTTTGGGTGAAAAGTAAAAACATTAATTTTTTTTTAAAAACCCCCAAAAGCCAAGGTTTTAACAACCATATGCATAACCATTTTTTGTTTAAAAAACCCCAAAGCCAAGATTACCACACATAAGTAAAAAAAATCAAAGTGGTTAAATTGCAAAAGATGGAAACTTTTGAATTAGAAGTGAAAAATCAAATTAATCAAAGTAGTTAAATCGTATAAGGTAGAAACTTTTGAATTAGAAGTGGAAAATCAAATTAATTAAAAAGGTTAAATTGCCAAAGATTTAAACCTTAAACTTAAATTGTCAAATATTAAAACTTTAGGGTTAAAAGGAAACAAAGACTAAACTTTAAACTTAAATTGTTAAAGATAAAAACTTTAGGGTTACAAAGTAAAATTCTAGTTTTTTTTTTTTGAAAACCCCCCTAAGCATATGTTACAACACAATAATGCATATTCAAGTTGCTTCTTTATAAGTTAATAATAATTATTAGATCATATCACCTAAATGATTGGCAGGGGGTGTTTCTTTCATTAGACCTTCATTGCATTTGAAGCGTACGACACACACGTTCCTTTGTTAAATAACTCAAACTAATATCTTATGATGAAATAATAATTATGGAAGGGAGTTGTTATATAATATTATGTTTATAAAATATAGAGTTAATTGCCATTTTAGTCCCTGTGGTTTGGCCCATTTTGTAGCAAGGTCTTAGGTGGATTTTCAGGGACGTAGGTTTTTCTTATTCTTTAAGGGACCTTTCCAGTGTTTGCCTTATTGTGTTTATGACCAAATGATGTTGTATGCTATTATACATGATTTACATTGTGTTTATGCCCAAATGATGTTGTATGCTATGATACATGATTTACATTATATTGTGCCACTCTGATCACTTTCTTGCTAATGGGCGACTTCTTATTTCTGTATTCTTTCTATATTCTTTGACTTGTTGTGTTGGTTTGCTGTTCGTTCTCGAGCCGAGGGTCTCTCTGGAAGCAGCCTCTCTATCCCTAGGGATAGAGACAAGGCATGTCTACATCCCACCCTCCCCAGACCCTATAAGTAGCTCTGCTATTTGTGGGACTTACTGGGTATGGTTGTTGTTGTTGTTGTTGTTGCCAGTTTAGTCCAAGGGTTTCATTTTTAACATCTGGATCCAAAAAGGTTTCATCGTTGCCATTTTGGTCCAACTGACTTAACTCCATCCATATCTGTTAATGCTGCCAATGGTATTTTTGTCATTTCATTTTTCTTTTTAATAACCCTTTTATCTTAATTGCTTTTTCTTTTAATTAAAGTTTTTTTCTTTTATTATAAGCTCTTTAAATGACACAACTGCTTCATTTCATCGATCACAACACACACAGTTCCCCAATTTTAAAACCCTAACAACGAAACGAAGACAATCGATCAAAGGCGACTGAGCTGTGAACGAGCATTGTGCGGTGGTTTCTGAACGATGAATGAGCCTTGGTGTGTTCGTGATCCTAATGAAGTATTCAATCCAGAAGAGGCATATGGTAAGTTCTGTCTAATACTCAACAATGTTGTTTAAATTTTGCCTTTTTAAAGTGGATTGATCACTTATTTGAAGTTTATATGTTCATTGATGCAGTAAACAACCCTGAAAACTTTTCAATCGAAATACACCATGGGGGTGAATTTACAGAGTATCCTGGGATGGCATATGCGAAGGGTAAGGTTTCTTATGTTGACAAGGTTAACTCAGACTACTTTTCAGTCATTGTACTGAAGGATATGATGGTGGATATTGGGTATAGAGAGGAGGAGGATGATATGAGATTTATGTATAGATTGCCAGGTGAGGATCTGGATTTAGGGCTAAGACCACTGTTAAATGATGGCTATATTCTTGATCTTTTAAAGCTATCTAGAACTACTAAACTGATAGATGTGTTTGTAGAACATATTAGACCTGATTATGAAGGTTTGCAGTTAAGAAACAATGCAGAGCATGATATCAATGAAAATGTTGATGATGGATCAGAAAATAGTGTAGCTGATGGGGAGCACATTGTTGAAGAGATTGTAAGTAGTGATGGATCTGAAAATAGTGGTAGTGATGGATCAGAAAATAGTGGTAGTGATGGATCAGATGATAGCAATTTTGAACCTAAGGCAGGTGATTATGAGCAGGATGATAGTAGTGATATAGATGAGGTTTCTAAAGGAAAGGCCAAAGTAGATGAGGTTTCTAAAGGAAAGGCCAAAGTAGATGAGGTTTCTAAAGGAAAGGCCAAAGTAGCTGAGGGTTATAATGTAAGAAAGGGCAAAGCAGCTGAGGGTAATTATGTATCTGATGAAGACTTGGACTACATTATGGATGTTGATAACATTGTTGAGGAGTATGATGTTGATATGGATGGTTTTTGGGCTGCAGTAGATTTTGATTTAAGTGATGATGGGGCAGACTTAGATATTGGAGATGATGTGAACATGGATGTTGAGATTGACTTAGATGAATTTGATAGTTTGAGTGATGATGAGAATGACATAAAGATGCAAAAGAGAATGAGGGCTCATAGGAGGAAGCATAAAAAAACCAAAAAAACTGATGGTTGTCCTTTTTATCTTGGTCAAACCTTTAGTAATAAGGAACAAATCAAAAGGTTACTTAAAAAACATGCAGTGGAAAGTAGGAGGCAACTGATGATAGTAAGAAATGATACATCTAGGTTTCGTGTAGTGTGTAAGGGATTCAATCCTAAACTGGTCAGGGGTGAAACAGAGGCAAAAGATGGGGCTGTTGCTGAAGATGTAACAAACATTAGGGGTAAAACAAAAGCAAAAGGGCTGGAAGTTGAAGATGTGACAGTTGGGGGTATATCTGGAAGTAAATTAAATGCTGGGGGTATATCTGGAAGTTCATTAAATGTTGGGGGTACATCTGTAAATTCAGCAAAAAGTGCAAGTGGGCCTAAAGTTAAACCTAAACCTAAAAAAAGGGATATAAACCCTATATGTCCTTGGCTGCTGCACATATCAAAGAGCAAGAGTGTCGACTCTTGGGTAGTTAAAACCTTCTTGAAAGAGCACATATGTTTAAACACAAGGGATGTTAGGCTCTGCACAATCGGTTAGCTGGCCAAGGAGATTGAAGGTACTATTCGGATTAATCCTACTATTCCACTCAAATCCTTACAAGATATGATACAAAAGAAGTTCCAGATAGAAGTTACTGTAATGTAGATGTTTAGGGCTAGGTCTCAGGCAACAAAGAGAGTTCAAGGTGATTATAATGTTCAATATACAATGCTCAGAGACTACTGTGAAGAATTGCTTAGGGCTAATCCTGGTACAACAATAAAAATAGAGGTTGAGAAGGAGCCTAACCCACATTCTCCAACAAGGCAGTTTAAAAGGATATACATTTGTTTAGCTGGTTTAAAAAGGGGATTTCAGATAGCTGGTAGAAATTTGTTGGGTCTAGATGGATGTTTCATGAAGGGGCCTTATCCAGGGCAGGTCTTAACTGCAGTTGGCATAGATGCAAACAATGGCATCTACCCGGTAGCCTATGCATTGGTTGAGTCAGAATCTAAAGCTTCATGGACATGGTTTTTGATGTGTTTGGGAGATGATCTAGGGCTGGATCCTAACTCATATTTCACCTTTATAAGTGATAGGCAGAAGGTATGTATCATAAACTGTTTAATTGTTTACTTATGTAACTGATTTAATTGTTTGCTTATGTATCATATATTGTTTGCTTATGTAGGGTATAATACCAGCAATAGAAAAGGTGTATCCAAAGGCTGAACATAGGTTCTGCCTAAGGCATATACATGAGAATATGAAAACAAGATGGAAGGGTGATGTCTACAAAGATTTGTTATGGAGCTGTGCTAGTGTCCTTACACCAAGAGGTTGGGAAAATGCAATGAAGGCAGTTGAGGAAGAAGATAAAGAGTTACATGACTGGTTGAAACAAATTCCTCCAAGGCATTGGTCTAGATCTCATTTCAGTGGTATGACATATATAGCATAAACTTCTTTATTGTAGTGTACACATTAATAACATAAAGTTATGCATGTACATGTAGGGCAAAGTGTGATGTACTCCTGAACAATCTTTGTGAAGTCTTCAATAGGCAACTGGTGTATGGTAGGGACACACCTATCATCACTTGTCTTGAATTCATTAGGGAATACCTAATGAAAAAGATTGTGGTTGTCAAAAAGCTAATTTCCAAGTGTAATGGTCCTTTAACACCTACTGCTACTAGGATTTTTGATGCAATCAAGTCTGAAGCCTCACAGTACACTTGCATTTGGACTGGAGGAACAAAGTATAAGGTCAGTCATGGCTTAGATCAAAGGGTTGTTAATCTTGGTGAAAGGACATGCTCATGCAGGAAATGGGACCTTACTGGTATGCCTTGCAAGCACGCAGTGGCTGCAATCTGGAATCAGGGTCTACATGGAGTTGGGAACCCATACCAGAAAGGTGGGTTGACCAAGCATACTGGTATGAAACATGGAACCTGGTTTATGAGTGTACCATTGAACCAATCAATGGTATAGATTAATGGCCAAAGTCTAGATACCCCACCACTTTGTTACCTCCTAAACATCATAACCTGTCACACCCCGATATTTCCACGTATAACCGGTGGGCCCGGTGGGGAGTATCGTGACGTAGTCGATATCATCATAGTCAAACAACACAATTTAAATGCACAGCGGAAGCAAAAGATAAATATATTACAATCCGATAAAGAGTAATATCAAGTATTACAAATACGGTTGTAAAAGATCCACAGGCGGACCAAAAGATATAAAGAAACTTTGTTCAACAAACTTTAAGGCATCTAAGCTTGCGAGACTTTTATTTGATGCTAGGAGAGGCCAGCCTATTCCGATTAGTACCTGCACTTAGCCTTTTTGGGAAAATACGTCAGTTTTCACTGGTAAATACAATTTAACTGACTCATTTTGAAAACGTTTAAGAAAATTGATTTGAATGCACATGGCACAAAACTTTTTATAACTTGGGATAATTATTTCTATATAAATTTGTAAAAGAATTACATGTTCGTTATACGTTCAGTAGCCCGGATTGACACACACCACATGATATAGTCCTGCGGCGAGTTATTCCCGAAACCGGCGGTTATACCTTATTATTTATATATATGCACTGTCGGGTGTACGCCTACACCCCTTGCTTAGGTCGTGGCCGTTTCGTAAAATGATGCCAAGGATATCCGGGACATGGTCATTAACCCCCCAAAGGCTTTAAGCAAACAAAACAATTTAAACGGGACATTTCAATAAATTAACCTTCATACGATCAAAAATTCAATGCCCGACCAAGCGGTATTTTATATACCGTACCCCAAGCCCGTATAAGGGAAAATAAGTTAAAAGTATTTACCTGAGCAAATTTATACAATTTATCCCAGCCGTATACCACCAAGCAAGTACAGATAACTTTTACTGGGCTCCTAAATCTGGAACGAAGGTTTTTAATAACCAATTAGATTCCTAACGGGTCTTAATTAAGCCTATGCTTAGACCGGTTAGTTTTAAAAGAGGATACGGTTCAAACGCATGATTAAGCGAGAACCGGATTAGAATGTGGTTTAGACCCGACAAGATTGTATACTTGTTTAGTATGGGTAAACTAAACACATTCTGGATTTTAAGATAAAGATGATAAGGTTTGACCCGTTTCGGCTAATTTATGCAAACTAGTTACATAAGCCGATCCGAACGCGAAAAGTGCGTAATGGGTAACCAAAAGAGTCATGAACAGGTCTCCTAAGTTAATATGCCTTAAATATGTTGTGATATCAGTAGGATACCTTCCATTATGCCCAAAACGAATTTAAACTCAAATTATGCCCCGTAGGGGTATTTTGGTCATTTAAAAGGTTATAAAAGAGGTTTAATATAAATATGAGTTTCAGGTCTGATTTAATCAGTAAAAATACTTAATTTAATAAGTTATATCGTTGGGGTATTATACATATGTGAATTTTATCATTTATAACCAAACGATGCACCGAAGAGGCATTTTGGTAATTTCACATAAGGTTTAAAGGTCAAATTTGGAAATCTGAGTTTAAGACTTTTGCTTACTGTTAAAGTATAAAATTTTACTTAAAATATCAGTAGGTATCAAGTCATATATATTTAAAATAGTTTTAATACATATTATGCGCTTAAAACGCGTAAAAAGGCGGTTTTAAGCGATTTCTAGGTTTTTTTTTAGGAAAAGCTAATATTTTTATCATTTCAGAAAGCTTAAAATGTTTTATTTATCTTATAAAATCAGTAGCAAAAGGTTTGGGGTCAAAATGTTTTGTAAAACTCAATTTATAAGCCAAAAGGGCAAAACCGGCAATTACCGAATCAAGCCTAGAACCCTATGTTATGCTCAGCCTAAAAATAAATAAAAATCTTCAAAAATACCAAAATATTATTTTATATCAGTAGGTAAAAAGTTTGGTATAAAAATTTGGGTTTAAATAGGCTTCATGCTAATTACGCCGTTTAATTAATAAAAAGCTTTCTAATTACGCTATTGAGTATAACTCCTAATCTAGACCTCAAACTGATGTCAAATTTTAGGGACAAGTTTATAAATCAGTAATAAAGATTATTGTCCTCTCACATTTTCAAAATTCTCGTTTTAGGGTCAAAAGGGCATAATGGTCAACATTTAAGCATATAACGGAAACATGCAATGAATAGGATAACTAAGGATCCAAGTTGTATAACCTCAGAGGGTTACACCAACCTATAACATGGTCCTAAAGGAATCCTAAGGAATATCTAAACCAAGCTAAATCAGGTCAGAACTGAAAGTCAAAGCAAAAGTCAACTTTTGCGACTTTCGGTTCCGAACCGAGTCTATACATAGAATTGTCGGGTTGAATCATGCTTAGGTATGTTCAACTAATATTTACCAAGTTATTAAAGTGAGAAAAACTGGTTTTATGGATTTTATATTAATAGTTATGAATTTTATTTAAAACTAACCCGTTTGACTTTTATTTGACCCGACAATTTAACTAAGTAAACGTGGTAATTAGGAGGTGCCCTTTTGAGGGTTAAACACCTACCTAATTACGGTCACGTGGCCATGTTCGTTGCGAAAAATGGCTTAACCGTTTCAAAGTCAGAGTGTTTATCGAAAACGCTTGAATTTTCGGCTATAAACGCTAAACAATTAAACTAAGCACGAAGGAACACTTACAAAGGGTCCAAGCAAGGAGGTTTTGATCCTAAATTCTCAGGTATGAAGAGCAAGGTCTCCAACTTAGAGAATTCAGAAATCAAATGTGGGTTTGGCAAGAAATGAAGTGGGGTATTTATAGGATTTAGAGGACCGTTAGGATCATTCCTCGATAATCGTGATTAAATCTGGACCATACACCTATTACCCACTGTTTTTCAATACTATGAGTGCCCAAGGATTGAAGAAATACCATTTGCAAGTGCTGGATCAAGCTGGAACAGGCTATAATGGCTGTAAACCGATTTTTGCAAACCTGACATGTTCACACGGGCCGCGTAAGGTTCTAGGGGAACTTACGCGGGCCGCCTGAGGTTCCCAGATCAGCAATAAGTTTTCTGAAATTGCAGTTTTGGTCCCTGTGAGCTTTTAAGGTCACGTTTGGCACGTTTAAGGCCCGTTAAGCTATTTACAAGGCTCTATAATGAAGCCTAATCATAGGGAACATAAAACATGCTTGAAAACATGTCGGGTGTCAGTTCGTTTGGTCGTACGGTCACGTTGTTCGTCTAATTACGACGAAACACGAACGGACGCGAAGAACGATCCAAATTGCGCGACGAATGGAATTTTATCAAGACAAACACTTAAAATAAAATATTTTAGTGCTTACATAAATTTTTGGATGTCCGGGGATATTCAGAATGTGAGATATGCGCGAAAATGCAAACTTGTGTACTTTTTGATACTTTTAGTCCCTTCATGACTTAAAAGTTTATTTTTGCGCACCAAACACCTCTAAGCCTATATCTAAGATATATTAAGAATAAATAGGGTATGTTTAACTCATGGTCATATTCCGGAAGGCCCGTTACCATACGAATCGGCATACTTTAGCAGTTTGACGCAATTAGTCCTTTAATCGCACAAAGTAGTGCGAAATGTTGTTTACTGACATTCAAGACTTCCATAGCCCATATTGATCATTCCCAAGTATATATTTAATTATTGCTGTACTCTCGATCGCTTAAATGGTCAC
Organism: Helianthus tuberosus; assembly: GCA_030545235.1. Lineage (NCBI taxonomy): Eukaryota > Viridiplantae > Streptophyta > Magnoliopsida > Asterales > Asteraceae > Helianthus > Helianthus tuberosus. The sequence continues at coordinate 12,728,847 of CM060381.1, forward strand.
CAAAAGGCGTAGATTCAAAAGTTGACGCTTTAGGTCCATCTATTGCGCAAACTTGCGCAACTCATCATTTAATAGCATTGAAGCCTCATCTAATCCATATTAGGCATTCTTGAAAATATCATTAAACATCATGATGCTTTGGGTTCGCTAAAAGGGCATGCAGAGGTATAATTAAACATATTGACACTTTTAGCCCCTCTAACTTGCAAGGTTGTGCGTAACTTTACTTATAGGCATAAAAACCTTAGACGGCCAATAGTTGGCATTCCCGAGAGTATAATCAAATATCATGAAGCTCCCGATTTGTTAAAAGGTCACTCAGAGGTAAGAATTAACATGTTGACGCTTTTAACCCTTCATTGCGTAAACTTTCAATTAATTACGCAAACGGATACACTCGATCGACAAGTGGCTCATTTGTGAATATAATCATCGTGAGAGGTTATTCAGAAACTTATTTTTGGTATGATAACACTTCTAGTCCTTTCATAATCATGGTTTTTGATTTTTCAAAAAAATTAGTCCTTTAAATTCAACATTTGACTTCATTAAGGTTTATTACACGTGTCAATACACCATTGGACGTGATTTTACGAGGTGTTACATCCTCACCCCCTTAAAAGAAATCTCAACCTCGAGATTTGCTAAAACAATGGAATTTCTTTTTGTCGCATAATGGACTTAACTTGTATAGCATATCTGGAGCCTCTCCAAGCACCCAAGTTGACCTCTATAATAGGTACATGTATCCTTTTTGGAACTTCTTAACCTATCGATCCTCAATCGATACAGGGTTCTCATTATATCATAAATCTGCATATCATTATGTGATAATGCTTCTCGACTTATTGGCGAAACACATCCTTAAATCATTAGTGTAATGCATTGCGAGCTCCGCCAAGCTCCTTAAATAAGTTTTAGCTTATAAACTAATTGATCTTGATACATTCGATTCCCTCAAATGATTCTATATATTCAGAGCTTAACTAGCATGATAGTTAACAAATTGGCACACCCTTCCAGGGTGATATCTTTTGTTGAACCTTATTTCTTAACAAGAACTTAGGAGGGTTGCTACTTTCATTAATCCTTGATTTTCTGCCGAATACTGGCAACTTACAGATGATTATGGATTTGTATGATTTTATTCGTTGTTTCCAAGGCAACTTTCAGATCCTAATAATTGGACTTACCAATCTTTTGTCCAACAATAAATTTTTAACATTCCATCTATACAAGGTCTCCAAAGAAGCAGCCTTGATACTTATATAACAACTATTATAGAAAAGCTTATTTTAAGGTTATTCCAACCACAGCTTAAAACTAATCTTAAGGAATAGCTAATCCTCGCCGCTAGTCGAACAAATCGACGATCCTGGGCAGCTGTTGGCAATTCTTAATTGTTTCCTAATTAGGGTTGCAGTAATCAGTGCATAAGCAAAATGAACCGTCTCTCTTAATTAACTATACCGAATTCTCAAAATATTGAGTTAGGCTATACGAATCCTTTATTTTAAAACTTACTTAATCAGGGTTTCGATTCTTCCAATGATGGTACTAGCCGTCTTGGAGATTTCATAATAATACAGCCCTAAATGGGATACAAATCTTAACTCTACTTGCCTCTCAGGAGGTAAACAGGGTAATCTTAGGAGAAGATAATCAAGATACAAGGAGGTTACAAAGATTTTCCATATCTCAGGCTCCAGTTCATCTATCATTGCTTGTGTCAAATAAGTGACACATTTATGTTATAAGTCCATGAATTTTTAATTGGGAACATTTACTTGGACAATTCCATTCTGGATATCTTCTTTGAATACCATTAGTTGACTTTAGTACCATATGACCATCGGGATATCTTTGTGGTCCCATGCATTAAACCTCCATACTGATCAGGCATGGAAGCAATCTATGGAACATATTAAGATACACCAATCCTCATATGGCGCTTTTATCATACCGTCTGGTATTCGCAATCGATAGAGATCAAAGAGATATCAACTATGTATGCTGATGCACTTCCTCTAGAGAGAGGATACTTCTAAAATTCTACGCCTGAAGGCTTCTGGCAGGAACAGAATAAATAGTTCTTATGATTTCGCCTGTAAATTTTACCTTACACTTAACATCTGGGGTTCATACGGGAAAAATTTCTGAAAGTTTGCTAAGCTAATGGTCTTATGAGAGACTTAGCAGCACCTGAAACCAAACGTAACTCCTAGCAAATAAATTACAATAAGGGATTTATCTGGTGTCATTAATGTGAGCTGCCTCTAATCCTTCATCAGGAGGGTTAAACGCCTCCATTCTTAATCCTTTTAAACTTAACTGCGAAATCTTTGACAAATTTTAGGGCAGTCTTCGTTTTGACTGGTTATTTCTTAATCTATATAACGTGAGTAGCTGAGGTAGATCCATAATGGATTTATAATGAGCAGGCTTTGAAACCTTAATGTGCCCTCTTATCGTTACTAACTACCAATAATTATTGCATTAAGCTTAGATTTTGGGTGAATGGAATAGGGTACTATCTCAGCCAATGAATTAAGATTTGCAACATACTGCTGACAGACTAGAACTTTTATGGTGAGAGTCAGAAAATTCTTATTCCATCTTTTTCCATTTCGTGATGCGGATAATAGGTTTTTCTAATAAGGTCCCTAAAACTTGGACCATCCCATATTGTATAAGGGGATCTTTCTTGTGGACTTCATTAATGTCCTCCCTAATTAAGGGTATTGCCATTGAATGACTGTGATGCATACCTCACCGTGTCCTTTCCAGCATAACCGCTGATACACCTAAGGGTTTCTACTTCATCCAACAATTTCCTGTAATTGATGGCCCCTTTTTACTATTGAAGTCTCTTGACTTCCAAGAGACGAAGTACCTTTAAGTACATCCTAAAAGAATGGAGCTCCTTGCCATGTATGATTTTGTTTGGGTTATTCTTCGCATTTGAAGTATGAATAAAGCTCTTCTTATGAGCAGCGACATGTGTTTTTTGAGCAATCAGCATTCGGCTTCTTGAATCTTTTCATGACTTTTCTCATAGCCTTCCTAACAGCGGCGTAAATTTGGAGATTAACTCCTTTAATATTGAGGTTCACATTTGATGCACCATTAACATTTTTCGCCTTTCTAGTATTGCGACCGTTGTCTGTCTTTTCTGAGTTTTCCATACTCGAAGCTTTGGTATTAAATACCAAATTCAACAAATGCTTAGGCAATCCGTACCATGTGTCTCCTTGAATTGTTAAAGGCTCACCATAAGGAGTCTTGATAACTACTTGCTTCTTATCACACGCAATATCGGTTTGGTTTTAAGACGACCAATCCATTCTTATCACTATATTGAGTCCTTCAATTTAACGAAAACAAGGACAACGGAAAAGAATGATTCCTAATGGATATAAAACATCCATCTAATATCGCTGAAGTAATCCCTGAGGTACCATCGGCCAATTCTACTTCATACTTAACGCTTAAAGTTTTTAACAGGTAGATTTAATAATTTACAAAATCCATTGTCTATAAAAGACTTATCTGCACCTGGATCAAATAATACTCTAGCATAAGCGTCATTGATCAGGAAAGTACCTGTTGTGACGTTGTTATCTTGAACGGCCTCTTGAGCATTCATTTGAGAGTCCTCAGCTTTGGTCTTCTTAGCCTCTCCAGGCTTCTTGGTTTTATTTGGGCAATTAGTTTTGATGTGCCCTTTTTCATTGCAACCATAGCAGGTCGCATCTTCCAACTTCTTGCAATCCAAGGTCTTATGCCCCTTGGACTTGCAGATTCCACAAGGTAAAGGCTGGGATTCAAATCTGCATTTCCCGAGGTGGTATTTCCTACAGGTTTTGCATCTGGTCTTTTCACCTGACTGCTGGTTGTCCTTCAAGTCCTTGCATTCATGGGTCTTGTGATCCACCTCTTTACAGATGACATATCCCCTGGTCTACTCATAGAAACATTTTCCGAAGTGCTTCTTCCCGCAGGTTTTACATTTGGGTTTTGCCTCTTTTGGCTTGGACTGGTTATAGTTTGAACCGGTCTTACCCTTTTTGTAACCCTTATTTGGGGTATTATCGCACTTTCGCTTATGATCCTTTAATACACGGTCCACGGCTTTGTTTACGGCTGTATCCAACATAGCCTGTAACTCGGTGCCCGTTAAGTTCAGTCTTGCATTATCATTCTGATCAACTGGATGATTGTGAGCTTCAGATGAGTCAGCCATGGTGAAGCTTTGAAGGCTACAAACCAAGTAGTAATAATTGCTTTAATTATATAGTGAATCGTCGAGTTTGATGATTAAATAGCCATGGTGCAAATAAACCATATAGGCTAATAGATAGTATTAAATTTATTTGATTATGTTTTGCCTAGGTTTTTAAATAAACCATCTTTGGCGTCTAATTGGAATATAATCCTTCGTATTTATTAGACAGGGGACATAAGTCACGACTGTCAATGTCGTACCGACATTTTTATATAGCACAAGGGATTGTTCCAAAGGACTTTTGATGGCACAGAGGCCTTGTCACTAGGGAAATTTTAAAACATAATCAATGATTCCTTTGGATCGGAAAATTTCATAGTTCATTGTTTTTGACAAGAAGTTATGAAATAAAACTATCTTTTTCATGTATACATCTTTGCCCGAAGGTATTCATCCCAATGGAAGTTTTGATGTGTACATCATGTTCGACGTTTCTTAGCCATGATTCCTATTGATCATTTAGGCTAAATAAGGGGTTTGGAAGTTCCTCATACAAGGATGACAAGTGTGATTTTATCGCATCACTGTTGTCAGGAGTGTTAACATGTTTTCAGATGTTAACGAGGATTTGAGTTTCTTTTAAACAGGTCTTACCATCATAGCTAGGTCTTTAATGACATTCAAGATAGGTTATACCTTTTAAGATTCTCTTTTAATATGTATACTGGCAGGAAAGGAATGATATTTATTTTTATTCAGGATTTTCATTATAATTATCCTAGATTTAATTAAAATATAACTATGGCACAAACAGGCCAAATCACAAGGGCAAATTTTAAATTATAAACCATGATTTTGTAGAATCAAGGTATTTAGGCTTGAACGTTGTTCATTGCCTTTTCTTGACAGGGAGTTGTAGGCTACGACTGTCGTTTGTCTTATATGACAATGAATATGGCCCGTAAGCATTACATCCCTAATGGATGCTTAATTCACAAAATAAGAAAGGATTTCGGGAGAATCCATTATAAGAATGATTTATGCCATTTTTATTGAATCACATTTTCCAGGAATGTTAACATGTTTACAGATGTTAACAAGGATTTGAATCTTTTGAATAGGTTCTACCATCTTGGCCTTGTCTGAAATGACACATAGGCTAGGTTGTACCTTTAAGATTCTTTTTAATATTTAACGCAGAACAATCCTAAATTGAGATATTAATGAGGATCTGAATCTAATTGAGGAACTACCGTATTGGCCCTCTCTTAAAATGACACATGGGCTAGGTCTTGTCCTTTTTAGAATTTGCCATTTTATTATAATGGTAGATCTTATAAAAGGAATGTTATTATTCATATTTTATGTTCATATATAATGATGTAAATAACATTTAGATAAAACATTCCAAGGATTTTTAAAAGAGGTACAGAATTGCCCTGAACGGGACTTGAAAGGAATAATGTTGTCCACGAAGGGACTGAAAGATGGGAATGCCCTTATAAGGGCTTACTAAGGAAATGGACTTCAGCAAAAGGAGTTTCTTCTTCATTTTATTTCTGAATGCTCTCTCCTTGGTTATACGTTAATCCTAGTCGCAGTACGAAGCTCGGCCTTCCCTAGGCTTCAAATGGGGAGAATTTCCATTATGGCTTCTTTGCTTGGCGACATATTAAAATATATAGACTTGAAGGCAATAATTCTTCGAATAGAGATGAGAGTATTCCTATGTTAAGTCTAGACTCAGAAGGTCAAGGAATGTGCTACTGTGTCACTGAGATTAAACACAAAAAGGCTAGTGTTTAATTTACTCAATGTTGGCTCTGATACCAACCTGTCACACCCCGATATTTCCACGTATTACCGGTG